>SJYA01000063.1:230822-304628 GCA_006410615.1 Neotragus moschatus | reverse complement strand
TCTGTTTTAGCTTCTTCTGTTTGCTGGTCTCTTCAGTGTCTGATTTCCACCCTGACACAAATGGGGCAGTGGTGGACACTTTTTTAGGCTCACTTGTTCAGTCGAGCTGTGGGGAGGGAGGGACACTGCAAACAAATGACACTGGCGTGTGCTCTCAGTGCCTCAGCCACACAGCCTGCCCCTGCTCACGGCACATGTGCCCTCCCTGCCCACACTGCTCAGGCTCTAGGTTGCTCCACGAGGAACCTTCCAAACCNTGGGGCAGTGGTGGACACTTTTTTAGGCTCACTTGTTCAGTCGAGCTGTGGGGAGGGAGGGACACTGCAAACAAATGACACTGGCGTGTGCTCTCAGTGCCTCAGCCACACAGCCTGCCCCTGCTCACGGCACATGTGCCCTCCCTGCCCACACTGCTCAGGCTCTAGGTTGCTCCACGAGGAACCTTCCAAACCGGCCCTGGGCTGCATGCACCTCCCAGGTCTAAGCCGCTCAGGTTCAGGCACTTGGGTAGTCCTCAGAGGCGCAGACTCGGTTGGGCCTGCATTTTGTGCCCTTACCAGGTCCGAGCAGCTCAGGTGATGAGGTGTTTGGTGAGTGCAGTCGCTGTGACTTATCACCTCCCCTGTCCCTGCCTCTCAGTTTTCTGGGTGTACAACCAACGCACCTTCTCAGGTGGATGTTGACTGTCTAGAACCCCAAAAAGTCTTAATTAGCAAAGAAGCCTGCTTGCAATTTGGTAGATAATGTCTCTCTGGGGCTGCGATTGCCCTCTTCTGGCTCTGGCTGCCTGTCACTGGAGTGGGATGGTCTGCAGCCGGCATGTTCTGTTCAGTCCTTTGCTCTGTGTGTGGGCCTGGCGGTGTCTTAGGGCTTTTTGCGTGGTAGCTATCCCGCAGTCTGGTTTGCTAGCCCAAGTTAGTTTGCTCAGATTGCCCTCGGGGCATTCAGGCCAGATCCTTACTCTAAGCAATGCAGCCCATGCTTCCCTGCCCAGCCCCTGCTTGCTAGTGGCGAGTGAGGGCATCTGTGCTGCTTCTCCGCTGGGAGAGTTACCATTGGGCTTGTAATCTGTGGGTTTTAATTACTTATTTATTTTTCCTCCCTGTTATGTTGCCCTCTGTGCTTCCAAGGCTCGCCACAGACTCAGCAGTGAGAGTGTTTCCTAGTGTTTGGGAACTTCTCTCTTTTTAAGACTCCCTTCCTGGGATGGAGCTCCATCCCTACCTCTTTTGTCTCTTTTTTTGTCTTTTATATTTTTTTCCTACCTCCTCTCGAAGACAATGGTCTGCTTTTCCGGGTGCCTGATGTCCTCTGCTGGCATTCAGAAGATGTTTTGTGGAATTTACTCAGTGTTTAAATGTTCTTTTGATGAATTTGTGGGGGGGTGGGGCAGAAATTGGTTTCCCCATCCTATTCCTCCTCCATCTTAGGACCACCAGACTATTCCCATCTCTTTAAGAGTTTTCCACAGTTTGTTGTGATGCACACAGTCCAAGGCTTTGGCATAGTCAATAAAGCAGAAATAGATGTTTTTCTGGAACTCTCTTGCTTTTTCCATGATCCAGCAGATGATGGCAATTTCATCTTTGGTTCCTCTGCCTTTTCTAAATCCAGCTTGAACATCTGGAAGTTCACGGTTCATGTACTGTTGAAGCCTGGCTTGGAGAATTTTGAGCATTACTTTGCTAGCGTGTGAGATGAGTGCAATTGTGCAGTAGTCTGAGCCTTCTTTGGCATTGCCTTTCATTGGGATTGGAATGAAAACTGACCTTTTCCAGTCCTGTGGCCACTGCTGAGTTTATATATCTGTATCTATATAGATAGATAGACATATATATATATATATATAGTGATATATATACTTTATTATAACAATGCACAGAATAGTTTCACTGCCCTAAAAATCTCTTGTGCTCTACTGCTTCATCCTTCCCTCTCCACAAACTCCTGGCAACCACTGGCACTTCCCATAGTTTTGCCTTTTCCAAATTATTGCTTAGTTGGAACCATATAGCATGTAGCCATTTCAGGCTGGCTTCTTTCACTTAATAATATGCATTTAATGTTCTCCCAGGTTTTATTTGTGTGTGTGTGTGTGTGGCTTAATAGCTCAGTTCTTTTTAGCACTAAATAATATTTCATTATCTGGAAGTACCAAAGTTTATTTATTTAATCACCTACTGTAGGACATCTTGGTTGTTCCCAAATGTTGGCAATTTTGAATAAGATTGTTGTAATCATTTGTATACGGGTTTTTGTGTAGAAATCAGTTTTCAGCTCATTTAAGCCAATACTAAGGAACTTGATTGCTACATCATACAGTTTGTTTCAGGCTTCCCAGGTGGTGCTAGTGGTAAAGAACCTGCATGCCAATACAAGAGATGTAAGAGATGCAGGTTTGATCCCTGGGTTGGGAGGATCCCCTGGAGGAGGGTATGGCAACCCAGTCTTCTTGCCTGGAGAGTCCCATGGACAGAGGAGCTTGGCAGGCTACAGTCCATAGGGTCACAAAGAGTCAGACATGACTAAAGCGACTTAGCACACGTATAGTATGTTTAGTTTTGTAAGAAATTTTCTTCTGCCTTTCAAAGTGGCTATGTCATTTTGCATGCCCATCAGCAATGAATGAGAGTTCCTGTTGCTCCACATTCTCACCAGCATTTGGTGTTTTCAATGTTCTGGATTTTGTCCATTCTAATAGATGTGCAGTGACATCTTATTGTCTTAGTTTGCTTGGTTGCATCTGATAATGTGACGTTGATCACCTTTTCATATGCTTATTTGTCATCTGTGTATCTTCTAAGTAAGGTATCTGCTAAGGTCTATGGCCCATTTTTTAACTGAGTCGTTTCTTTTCTTATTGTTGAATTTTAAGAGTTCTTCGTATAGTTTGGATAACAATTGTTTATCAAATATGGCATTTGCAAATATTTTCTCCTGGTCTGGTCTATGGCTTCTCTTCTCATTCTGTTAATGATCTTATCATTTATAGAACTTATATGTTACTATGCTTGCTGCCACATTAGGCTATAGGTTTCTTATGAGTGAGGATTATGCACATTCCTCTTTCATTTATTGGCTCAGTGTTTGACACATAGTAGAATGTTTAAGGAATAAATGATTGTGTTTGCATAGTGTCATCTATACTCTCACTACTCAAAGTCTGACCAAGTCAAACAGTTGGATAGGCATCCTACCACACAAAGTTGTGCATCAAGAGAGCCTCGAGCATCTTCACAGTTCGTCACTGGTTCAAGTGAATTATTTGGTGAAAGAGAAACATTTATTTCCTAAGTAATTTATTTTCTTTATATTATATATATTTTTAAAACCTCCAAAGCATTAAACCAACACAATTCACTCAAATTATACTCTTAGGGTAATGAAAAAATTGAAATTATATACCAAAGAATTTTCTGACCACTTCTTTTGATTAGTGGTGTGTGGTAACCTGTGATATGAGCTTTATCCTGTGAATCATTCATTTGCAATGTCAGATGAGTTGATGACTACTCATTCACTGTTAATTTTTATCTTTATGACTTTAACCTCAGAAATTCTTGAAACACAATACCTCAAAGAGCTATGTGTCAACTATTGCTAAGCCAAAAGGCAGAAATTTTTACTTTTCAGCTATTCAAGAGAAGATTTGATTGACATGTAAAATGCACTCAGGTAACTAAAAATTAAATGGTGACTTGATGAATAAATGCACAAGGCTCAGAATAAGAGAAATTACACTATGAAATATGAGAGGAAAAAAAAGAAGCAGAGTACTTGACAGATTTATAAAGGATTAGAACAATATGATAATTAATTTCATTTATCCATTTGTCTAGGCCATGATATTCAGATATTTTGTCAAACATTGTTTTAGAAGTTTCTGTGAAAGTCTTTCCTAGACAAAATTAGTGTTTAAATCAGTAGATTTTGCGTTAGGCAAACTGCCCTAATAATTTGAGGATAGGTCTCATCCAGTCAGTTGAAGGCATTACTCAAAAAGACTGACCTCCCTAGAAGAAGGATTCCAATGGCCTTTGGACAAAATTGCAATGTCATTTCTGGGTCTGCAACCAGATTTTGGACTTGTTAGCCTCCACAATCATGTCACACACACACGTGTGTGTGTGTGTGTGTGTGTGTGTGTGTGTTTATATATAGTACTGGAGTGGAGTGTCACTGCCTTCTCCATATAGATATACAGATAAATGGATTTATAAATATATATAGATACATGTATGGCTTCCCAGGTGGCTCAGTGGTAAAGAACACACCTGCCAATGCAGGAGATGTAGGAGATTAAAGTTTGATCCCTAGGTCAGGAAAATCCCCTGGAAAAGGAAATGACAATGTACTCTAGTATTCTTGCCTGGAAAATCCCTTGGCCAGAGGAGCCTAGTAGGCTACAGTTCATAGAGTTGCAAAGTGTCAGACACTACTGAGTGACTGAGCATACACGCATAGATATATGTATATCTTCTATTGGTTTATTTCTCTGGTGAACACTGAATAATACAGGCAAGTTTCTAAGAATAAATTACTTTTGCACTGTAATAGAGTTTCTGCTTCACTGAAGGAAAAACTTATTAACAGTTTATTGTTAAAAAGAACAGTCAATATTGTTACTTAATTTCTGTTGCTCAACAATTAAAATCCTTGCTTTTTTAGGTCTACTCAACTATAATGCAGTGTCAATAACCCTAAAAGCTTTTCTGTCATAATTATATAAATCATAATTTTCCACTATTCTTTATTTAAAGAATAAATAAATTACTGTCTATATTTCCAAAGCATTTATTTTTGCCTGGACTGAGTCTCATTGACTTCTTATTTCCAGCTTTACCTTTTTCCCTTTGCATTTGAGAATCAAACCATTCTAAGAACTCAAATTTGCCCTAATAATTTTTAAAAATTATTTATTTGGCTTCACTGGGTTTTAGTTGCAACACTCAAGATCTTCAATTTTCATTGTGACATTTGGACTCTTAGTTGTGGCAAGTGGGATTTTAGTTTCCTGACCTGCTAAGTTCTCTGCTTAGTACCCTGAGCAAACCTGGGCCCCTTACATTGAGAGTTTTAGCTACTGGACTACCAGGGAAGTCCTGACCTAATAATCTTGAGGAAGTCAAAATAGGATAAACTAAAAAAACTGAAACTCCCTCTGTGAATAATGATGCATAGTTACTAAAAGAGAAGCAATCATTCCCTGAGAAATTGTACCCTATTGATCCCTATTGTATCCTGGGATCCTACACACATCCCCATAGTAACGATGACTCTTTGCCGGTGGAACTAAGGATCCTTAGAACATTTCCTCAGTATTCTATTCATCTCTTCATTTATGCAACAAAAGTATACTGACTTTCACCTGGCAACTGGGAATAAAGTAAGAAGATGTGTAAGACACACCATCTACCTTTAAGGAGATTAAAGACCTAGAGAGAGGAGAGATATGCAGACAAATCAGTACAGAGCCTTAGAGGTATAGTGATGGAAGTATTTGTAATATATAATAAATGTGTATATTGGAGATCAATGAAATGCTGGCCCCAGATTTTATTCCTGTGCCTAATGCCTGTGCCTTTATACCTCTACCTTAAATAGAGTTAAATAGATTTAACTCTATTTAGGCATAGGTAATGATTATTCGAAAGGAATTGCTGCTAAAAAATTCAAATAATATGTTTCCTGTGACTTTTTTTGCCACTAGAACTTTAAAAATTCTGCTCTAACTGGTAAGCACCTGTACTTACCCTTACTAAATCTGTGTGACTCACTCATCTGAAAAGACTCAGACTGTAGTCTATTTCATTTTAAAAAGGGCACCATCAACTTTTCTCATGTTATATACACATCACCACAACAGTGCCTCAATGCATGATACCACTGGAATTATCTTAGCTGTCCTTCCTAGTAAATATTAAGTAACATAGAATTGCAGGAAGCAAGAGATAACTGATAAAGAAAATAATTGAGGAGGCAGTTTTGATTTCTACTAACTCCCTTAAGAGTCCTGTCTACCTTCTTGAAGGTTGATAGTAGTCTACGGAGAATTAAAAAACTGGTTTCAGTTTTCAGTTTTGTTTTGAATACATTTTTTAGGATTCTCAAGCCAATTATATGTGAGAAACTATCAGAATAGAGATGGTGTTGCCACTCCTCCCAAATTGCCTCTGCCAGCACTTTCATCCCAGGCTGTTTTAAGCATGGCCTGTTAATGGCTCACAGCTGCCTGCCCGCCCACTTCCTTGGACAACTGCCCTCAGATGAATGCCTGTCACCTGTTGGGGAGACTACCAACTTCTCTCCACCACCGCCTACAGCCAATGATGCACTGACTAGTCAACATTGGGTATGATAGAACCACCCTTTATGTCAAAAGGGAACAGCTCTGTGGTGCATTTATGTTCCTGTGCACTCCTATCCTGAGAGATCCAACCACCTGAGATACTGTTCACCTCTTTCCACTTCCGTCTTCTGCTTCAAACTCCTCTTAGACATTCATCCTGAAGAGCATTCCCTCAATAAAACTTGGGCATAAGAATCCCTTTCTTAGGCCCAGTATTAGGAAATCTAACCTAACCTGGTTAATTTCATAATTGATGGCTATCTTTTATACAGTAGCAGCCTGTGGGAGTGGGCGGGAGGTGGGGGGAGTGGAGAGCAGCTCATGATTTCAGTTTAGGAAGGAAATGATTAAGCAGTGGAGCTATAATCCATATTCTCTTTTTACTGGTGGACCCCTAAGAAAGACAGTAGGCNAGATTTAACTCTATTTAGGCATAGGTAATGATTATTCGAAAGGAATTGCTGCTAAAAAATTCAAATAATATGTTTCTTGTGACTTTTTTTGCCACTAGAACTTTAAAAATTCTGCTCTAACTGGTAAGCACCTGTACTTACCCTTACTAAATCTGTGTGACTCACTCATCTGAAAAGACTCAGACTGTAGTCTATTTCATTTTAAAAAGGGCACCATCAACTTTTCTCATGTTATATACACATCACCACAACAGTGCCTCAATGCATGATACCACTGGAATTATCTTAGCTGTCCTTCCTAGTAAATATTAAGTAACATAGAATTGCAGGAAGCAAGAGATAACTGATAAAGAAAATAATTGAGGAGGCAGTTTTGATTTCTACTAACTCCCTTAAGAGTCCTGTCTACCTTCTTGAAGGTTGATAGTAGACTACAGAGAATTAAAAAACTGGTTTGTCTGATAGCTTTAGCAGTGTCTGATGTGGTAAAGGCTATGTATAAAGGCTAAAGGAGATTGTTGTGCCATTTTAGGCCTCGTTAATGATTTATTTTCAGTAAATTTATGAGTCCAGACAAACACAGTAGCATTCTCATAGAATGAAATCCAGGATGCATTTACTATTTTTGACACAAAAATATTTGAATTTGCTTACATATTGTCAGTCTAATAAAATGAGATTAGATTAACCATTAAGAGCAAGTTTGGAGAAGGCAAAGGCAACCCACTCCAGTACTCTTGCCTCAAGATCCCATGGACAGAGGAGCCTGGTGGACTACAGTCCATAGGGTGGCAGAGAGTTGGACATGACTAAGCAACTAAGCACAGCACAGGCAGTTGTTTGGACACTTACTGTGTGGCTGCAGTTAGTAGCCTTACTATGTGGTCAAGGCAGATGAAACATAGATGAACATAAGGAAAATCCCTGTATGAAGAACTTGGTTTTTGAATTCCCTGTAGAAACTTGGATGAAAAATTAAAGTGACTCACTATGCCCAACAAAAAACCCCAGCTGCTTGCTCACAAGGGGACTGGAAGACTAAGGTGATTGCCTTAATCATACTGCTGCTGCTGCTAAGTCACTTCAGTCGTGTCCGACTCTGTGCGACCCCAGAGACAGCAGCCCATGAGGCTCCCCCGTCCCCGGGACTCTCCAGGCAAGAACACTGGAGTGGATTGCCATTTCCTTCTCCAATTCATGAAAGTAAAAAGTGAAAGGGAAGTTGCTCAGTCGCGTCCAACTCTTCGCGACCCCATGGACCACAGCCTACCAGGCTCCTCTGTCCATGGGATTTTCCAGGCAAGAGTACTGGAGTGGGGTGCCATCGGCTTCTCTCAATCATATCACTAGCTAGAAGTTATTAATATCTCGAAATGAATAGGTGTGAATGAACTCAGGTCATGTGTTAATGGGCTTAAGGATTCCCTTTATACCTGCTGACTAATGTGATAAGAAACTATATCTTTGTCTACAAAAAAGAAATTCCTTGAAATGGCTCAAGTAAGATCAAGGTCAAGGCCCTCTACACAGCTGGCATGTGGATTGCATTCTACCATTACTGGTAGTCCTGGGGAGCTACAAGTGGGTTTTAAATGGGATTGAGACTATATTATAATAGGTTTGCTTATCTTGTAACAGAAACAACTTTGGAAAATAAAATTAAAGTTCTGTAAGAGCAAATTATCCATCAATTTGGCTCATTTGGATATATTTCACGTTTTTCTTCCACCAATGTACAGAAATGAACAAAGAAAAATAATATTTTATGGCTATACTACAGTCCTTTTCATTCTTAGATCAGTGGTTTCATTGAAAAATTGGGTTCAGTTCAGTTCAGTTCACTCAGTTGGTCTAACTCTTTGCGACCCCATGAACTGCAGCATGCCAGGCCTCCTCATCCATCCGGGAGTTGGTGATGGACAGCACTCCAGGGAGGCCTGGAGTGCTGCAGTTCATGGGTTCACAAAGAGTTGAACATGACTGAGTGACTGAACTAAACTGAACATGTCCATTGAGTCGGTGATGCCATCCAACCATGAGATTCTCTGTCATCTTCTTCTCATCCCGCCTTCAATCTTTTCCAGCGTCAGGGTCTTTTCAAATGAATCAGTTCTTTGCATCAGGTGGCCAAAACATTGGAGTCAGCATCAATACTTCCGATGAATATTCAGGACTGATTTCCTTTAGGACTGACTGGCTGTATCTCCTTGCAGACCAAGGAACTCTCAAGAGTCTCCCCAACACCACAGTTCAAAAGCATCAATTCTTCAGTACTCAGCTTTTTTTATAGTTCAACTCTTACATCCATACATGACTATTGGAAAAATGATAGCTTTGACTAGACAGACCTTTGTTGACAAAGTGATGTCTCTGCTTTTCAACATGCTCTCTAGGTTGGTCATAACTTTTCTTCCAATGAGTAAGCATCTTTTAATTTCATGGCTNTCATTTGCAGCAACGTGAATGGATCTAGCAATTATTATGCTAAGGGAACCCAGAAAGAGCAAATAAATGATATTGTTTATATGTGGAATCCAAAAAAAAAATATAAGAACTTATTTACAAAACAGAAAGAGATTCACAGACTCAGAAAACAAACTCATTATTACCAAAGGGGAAAGGGGGTGTGGGGGCGGGGATAAATTAGGAGACTGATATTAACATATTGATACTACTATGTGTAAACAGGTAACCATAAAGGACCTACTGTATAGCACAGGTAACTATACTCAATATTTTTTAAATTTTTTAAAAAAATTTAGTTTGTATTGGAGTACAGTTGATTAAAGCTATGTTGTTGGTAACTATACTTAATGTTATATAATAATCTGCAAGGAAAAATAATACATATATATGTATATATATACACCTGAAACGTATATGCTATTATAAATCAATTTTACTTTAGTTAAAAAATTAAAAAGAAAAATTAAAGTTGAAAGACTCTTGCTCTTCTAAGAAAGTTAAATGAATTATTTGCTTTCTTTTATTCAACACACTTTCTCCTGTGCTAGTCTCTGTGTAGGGCTTCCCTGATGGCTCAAATAGTAAAGAATCTGCCTGCAATGTGGGAGGATCTGGGTTCGATCCCTGGTTTGCGAAGATCCCCTGNAGAAAAATTAAAGTTGAAAGACTCTTGCTCTTCTAAGAAAGTTAAATGAATTATTTGCTTTCTTTTATTCAACACACTTTCTCCTGTGCTAGTCTCTGTGTAGGGCTTCCCTGATGGCTCAAATAGTAAAGAATCTGCCTGCAATGTGGGAGGATCTGGGTTCGATCCCTGGTTTGCGAAGATCCCCTGGAGAAGGGAATGGCAACCCAATACAGTAGTCTTGTCTGGAAGAATCCATGGACAGAGGAGCCTGGTAGGTTACAGTTTATGACATCTCAAAGAGTCAGACATGACTGAGCAGCCTTAGTCTCTGTGTATGTGCCAGGCGGTGAGTACAATAAGCATGGTCTTTGCCCTTGTAGAATTTAAAGTCTAGTTTGTCAAGGAAGCTTCCCTTGTGGCTCAGGTGGTAAAGAATCCACCTGCAATGTGGGAGACCAGGGTTCAATCCTTGGGTTGGGAAGATCCCCTGGAGAAGGGAAAGGCTACCAATTCCAGTATTCTGGCCTGGAGAGTTCCGTGGACTGTATAGTCCATGGGGTCGCAAAGAGTAGGACACGAATGAGCACCTTTCACTTTGTCAAGAAAAAACTTTTTTAGTTCTACCATATTATACTTCTGCTGCTGCTGCTGCTGCTGCTAAGTGCTTCAGTTGTGTCCGACTCTGTGCGACCTCATAGATGGCAGCCCACCAGGCTCTCCAGTCCCTGGGATTCTCCAGGCAAGAACACTGGAGTGGGTTGTCATTTCCTTCTCCAATGCATGAAAGTGAAAAGTGAAAGTGAAGTCGCTCAGTCGTGTGCGACTCTTAGTGACCCCATGGACTGCAGCCCACCAGGCTCCTCCGTCCATGGGATTTTCCAGGCAAATGTACTGGAGTGGGGTGCCATTGCCTTCTCCACTGTACTTCTAGGAGAAAGCAAAGAAGCGGGAGATATCGATATAGAAAAGTCTAGTCTGAACTTTAGATATTCATCCATTTTCCAGCCCATTTTTATTAAAAAGCAGATTTTATTCCAAGTATGTTACCCTAAGTTGTTATAGCTTCAGTTAGGTTCAACCCACAACAGTGAGTGAAAGATGTATTCATTTTTTTCCCTCAAGAATGAGGTATAATTCACAAGCCATAATATTCACCATTTAAAAATGGGCAGGTCAGTGGTTTCTAGTATTTTCACAAAGATGTACAATCATCACCACTGTTATCACCACTATTTCCATCACCCCAAGAAGAAACTCTGTATCAATTTATAGTCACTTTTCCAATTTCCCACTCAGTGCCTGGCAGCCACTAATGAGATTCCTAGGGATATGCTTATTTTGAATATTTTATATCAGTAGAATAGTTCAATGTGTCTGGCTTCTTTTGAACCCATGGGTGAAATCCATTTCACCTGCTTTTGCTAATGGAGGTTTTAAGACTTTCACGTCCTCCAAAGACCTGGTAGACTGAACAACACGATTTTGCCTGAGTTGTTTTCCAAGAACTTGGCGTCGGCTGCATCTAGTTCAAGCAGAGTGAAGTCAGCTGTGTCTAGTTGAAGTTGAGCTCATTAGGACTAGAAAGGACCATTGACTCTTGAACTGGGCATGTGCAGGCAAGCACATTCGTGACCTTTAGATGTGAAGAAGCCTGTAGCTTTGTTATGTGCTGTGCTCAGTTGAGTCCAACTCTTTGTGACCCCCTGGACTAGGCCCCTCTGTCCATGGAATTTCTCAGGTAAGAATGCTGGAGTGGGTTGCCATTTCCTCCTCCGAGGGATCTTCCCCACCCATGAATCACCCGCGTCTCCTGCATTGGCAGGAGGCCCACCTGCGCCACCTGGGAGGCCCATCACTTAGATGATTGCAAAGAAAAATGAGTATCTTGCCTTCTCGGAGCGGATGAGACTTGTTCTCCTCACTTCTCTGCTCACATCAGTGACTGATCATTTTGGCCTGCTGTAGGCACATTGGGCAAAACGAACCCGGTGAATAATACCTTCACTTAGCATAAAGTTTCCCAGGTTGATATATGTTGTGCTTGTGCTTAGTTGCTAAGTCGTGTCTGATTCTTTGCGACCCCGCGGACTGTATTGTAGCCTGCCAGATTCCTCTGTTCATAGGGTTTTTCATAGTCTCTGGCATCAGCAGGCGGATTCTTTACTACTGAGCCCCCTGACATACGTTGTATCATGGAAAAGTACTTCATTACTTTTTGTGGCTGAATAATCCACTATATGGATATACTATACTACATTTATTTATCCTTTTGGGGGGGGCTAATATGAATAGTGTTGCCATAAAAACTTACATACAAGTGTTTGTGTGGAGCCATATTTTGTTTGTTTGAACTGGTACCAAATAAAGTGCATAGAATGTGGTTAGTTGAGAAATCTTTTAAGTCTCTATGGCTTCTCCTTTACAACTTTTTCAAATTTGTTGAAGAAATTGAGTCATTTGTCCTGTACAGTTTTACAAAATCTGAATTTTGCTGATTGCATTCTTTTGACATAATTTAACATGTTTTTCTAACATCTATAGTTTCATTAATTGATAGCTGGATGTAGAGATTTGATTGAATTCAGACTTGATGGGAGAAGGAGAGCTGACAGATTATATTATACTCTTGTTATTCTACAAGGGGAATGCCTGGTTGTATTAGCAGCCATTGATGATCTTTGCGTAGATTCATTATGGAATGAGAAGTAGAAACAGTTTGGTTTTTTCACTTCTTCTTTATTCATTAGCTAGAGTATAGAATATAGGGGGAAAAATGCTCTCAAATATTTTGTTTTAAAAGGGATTCTTTTTGACTTTCCCTTTTCAATATTTCATTGTTAGCACTAGTAACGCAATGGATTTCTATATGATAATCTTGTTTCCTGCTACCTCACTGAATCTGTTTAGCAGTTCTAGTAGTTTTATATTAAATATATATTTAATTTTAATTGGAGGATAATTGCTTTACTTTGTTGTGTTGGTTTCTGCCATACAACAACATGAATCAACCACAAGTATACATATGTTCTGGAGCAGGCAACAGCACCCCACTCCAGTACTCTTGCCTGGAAAATACCATGGATGGAGGAGCCTGGTAGGCTGCAGTCCATGGGATCGCTGAGGGTCAGACACAACTGAACGACTTCCCTTTCACTTTTCACTTTCATGCATTGGAGATGGAAATGGCAACCCACTCCAGTGTTCTTGCCTGGAGAATCCCAGGGATGGGAGAGCCTGGTGGGCTGCTATCTATGGGGTCGCACAGAGTTGGACATGACTGAAGTGACTTAGCAGCAGCATACATATGCTCCCCCTTTCTTGAAACTTCCTCCCACCCCACTAGGTAGTTACAGAGCACAAGGTTAAGTTCCCTGTGTCACACAGCAACTTCCCATTAGTTATCTATTTTACATTAGTTATCTATTTACAGCTGTCAATGCTCCTCTCTCAGTTCATACCACACTCTGCTTCCCCTGCTGTGTCCACAAATCTGTTCTCTATTCCTGCCCTGAAAATAGATTCATTAGTACCATTTTTCTAGATTCCATATATGTGTTATTATATGATGTTTGTTTTTCTCTTTCTGACTTACTTCACTCTGTTTTTAACAGGCTCCAGGTTCATCCACATCACTAGAACTGACTCAAATCCATTCCTTCTATGGCTGAGTAATATTCCATTGTATATGTGTACCATAACTTCTTTATCCATTCATCTATCGGTGGACATCTAGGTTGGTTCCATGTTCTAGCTATTGTAAATAGTGTTGCAATAAATTTGGGGGTACATATGTCTTTTGAACTGTGGTGTTGGAGAAGACTCTTGAGAGTCCCTTAAACTGCAAGGAAATCCAACCAGTCCATTCTAAAGGGGATCAGCCCTGGGTGTACTTTGGAAGGAATGATGCCAAAGCTGAAACTCCAGTAGTCTGGCCACCTCATGCGAAGAGTTGACTCACTGGAAAATACTTTGATGCTGGGAGGGATTGGGGGCAGGAGGAGAAGGGGACGACAGAGGATGAGATGTGAACTCAGGGATATGGTGATGGACAGGGAAGCCTGGCATGCTGCCATTCATGGGGTTGCAAAGAGTCAGACACGACTGAGTGACTGAACTGAACTGAACTGAATGTCTTTTGTATTATGGTTTTCTCAGGGTATATGCCCTGTAGCGGGATTGCTGGCTCATATGGTAGTTTTATTCCTAGTGCTTTTTTTCTTTTCTAAGGAAATCTCCAATAAGTTGCAACAAAATCTTCTATGATTCACTTCCTAGAGTAATGGACATAAAAGCAAAGTTGTATTCATTTTAATGTCTTCCTTTTACTGGAGAAACTTAATCATTCAGCTAGTTATGTTGGAACTTAAGAAGAAGGGCACTAGGGTGATTTCTCTAGTGGTAAGCAATCTACCTCAGCACTCTCTACCAGCCACTTTGTTATTGGAATCATGGGATCTTTTTAAGATCAATGTAAATAATGAGCAATTGTTGTCTCTTAGGGCCATCAGCTTTCTCATAATTTTTATTCCATCCACCATTTTTATTTCAGAGACATTTGAAATAACATTTGAAAATTTGGAAAGGAGAATTTTTATATTTGCCTCCAAAACATTTTGATTTGGAAATAAGTAGCCTTTAAAAATTTTTTATTTGAGTATAACTGATTTACAATGTTGTAGTAGAGCACCCCACTCCAGCACTCTTGCCTGGAAAATCCCACAGATGGAGGAGCCTGGAAGGCTGCAGTCCGTGGGGTCGCTAAGAGTCGGACACGGCTGAGCAACTTCACTTTCACTTTTCACTTTCATGCATTGGAGAAGGAAATGGCAACCCACTCCAGTGTTCTTGCCTAGAGAATTCCAGGGATGGGGGAGCCTGGTGGGCTGCCGTCTATGGGGTCAGACAGAGTTGGACACGACTGAAGTGACTTAGCAGCAGCAGCTGCAGTAGAGAAATAGTCTTTTAAAGTCAGTGATTAGTCTGAAAGTCCAATTGAGAGCAACTGAAGAGCAAGTAACTGGTGAAGTTCAGACCATCAGTGTTTATTCTTTATACTAGAGGAGGCTAAGAAAAGTGTTTTGTTTTGGTGTACACCACAAGAATGTCAAGGATGAAGAGTGCCTCATTCTTTATTGTTGTCACAGTACTTAGCACATATTTTGTCAACTCAACAAGTTCAACAAACTTTTGTTGGAGAAATAAAGCAAGTGAATACATAGAGCTCCAAGGAGATCCATGATGAGGGTCCTTTGGGGGCAGGAACCACTTCTCTTTTATCTCAATATTTCTAGTTTCTAATACAGTAGATTCTTTTTTTTTTTAATTTTTTAATTTTTATTTTTTTTTCATCTCAGGTGTACATGAGTTCCCAATCTTGAACCCCCCCACCCACACACATAGTAGATTCTTAAAAGGTGGTTGCAGATTTTGATTCAATGTAATTGAGTGGGTCCGTTATTCTTCATTGTAGATAGCAGACTGTTTACAAGACAAATGGTCTCAAGGAAGCTTGTAGACTGGATCTAAGTAATTTTCTCTTTACTGTCCACGTGTCTGTGTTTATGCTCCTACACAAAGACCACACTGAAAATGCATGGAAACCAACTATCTGTAGTGTCTACTGGTTGTGTTTTTCTGTGCATATTCTCATTGAATTATTGTAACAATCATGTAGACAGGAATTCTGATCTCCATCTTATAGGTGACTAATCTGAGACTTAGAGGGGACTGGTATAAGAGTGTATTCTGGAAAGCAACAGATGGGCACAAGTCTTTGGTGACAAATCAAGTATGCCATTTCTCTATGAAGCTATAAACATATTTTCTTAGTCCTGAAATACACCAGTCTAGGGCAGATAGTCAATAGACTTTTATTAAAAAGTTAAAAACCAAAGTCCCTCAATTTTAGAATGAGAGAAAATAAATAAAATGAACAAAATCAAGTATAATACATAAAGGCAATTTTAGATTTGTGTGTGTGTGTTTTTACATATATATCTCATTATCTGTACTTCATGATCCAGTCTCTTCAAAATGTTTCTTTGTTATTGAGTGAAAACTTTTTCTCTTATTTAAAATTTCCTGTGGAAATTGTTTTGATTATTAGTATGTTATGCCCTTGACTACCGGTCCCAGGTGTCAAGGGAAAGTATTACTAAATGGAATAAAAATTCTTCTCAATTCAATTGAGTTTCCATGACTATCCGCTTGTGTCAGTATTTTTACTCTTTTAGAAATAGTATACCAAGTATGTTGGAACCATTTCTAATCTTAAAACTTTAAAAAAAAACTTTTCATTTTATATTGGAACATACTTGATTAGGGGAAAGACTGAAGGCAAAATGAGAAGAAGACAGCAGAGGATAAGATGGTTAGATAGCATCACCAACTCAGTGGACACGAACTTGTGCAAACTCCAGGAGATAATGGAGGACCAGGAAGCCTCATGTACCATAGTTCATGGGTCACAAAGAGTCAGACACAACTTAGCGAGGGAACAGCAACAGCAACATAGATTAACAATGTTGTGTTAGTTTCAGATATGCAGCAAAGTGATTCAGTTATGTATATACATGTATATATATATTTTCAAATTGTTTTCTCATTTAAGTTGTTACATAACATTGAGCAGAGTTCCCTGTGCTACAGAGTAGGTCCTTGTTGCTTATCCACTTTAAATATAGCAGTGTGTACATGTAAATCCCAAACTCCTTAACCATCTCTCTCCTGCTCCCATTGTTCCTCTCTGGTAACCATACACTTGTTCTCTAAGTCAATGAGTTTGTTTTTGTTTTGTAAATAAGTTATTTGTATCTTTTTTTTTAGATTCCACATATAAGTGATATCACACAGTATTTCTCTCTCTCTCTCTGACTTACTTCACTGAGTATGACAATCTCTAGATCTGTCTGCATAGTTGCCAGTAGCATTATTCCATGCTTTTTAATGGCTGAGTAATATTCCATTGGATATATGTACCACATCTTTTTTTTATCTATTCATCTATCAGTGGACATTTAGGTTGTTTCCATGTCTTGGCTATTGTAAACAGTGCCATGATGAACACTGAGGTGCACGTATCCTTGCAGACAGGTATATATATTTTTTCTCCAGATATATGCCTTGGAGTAGGATTTCTGGATCATATGGTAGCTCCACTTTTAGTTTTTTAAGGAACCTCCATACTGTTCTCCACAGTGGCTATACCAATTTACATTCTCACCAACAGTGTTGGAGGGTTCCCTTTTTTCCACACCCTCTCCAGCATTTATTTTTGTGGATTTTCCCATGATAGCCACTCTGACTAATGTGAGGTGATGTCTTACTGTAGTTTTGATTTGTATTTTTCTAATAAGAAGCAATGTTAACATTCATGTGCCTCTTGACAATCTCTTTTTGGAGAAATGTTTATTTGGGTCTTTTGCTCATTTTTTGCTTGAGTTGTTTGTTTTTATGATATTAAGCCACATGAATTTTACTATTTGTAAATTTTGGAGACTAATCTCTTGTTGGGCTTCCCTGGTGGTGCTAGTGGTAAAGAATCCACCTGCCAGTGCGTGAGATGCAAGAGATGTGGGTTCAGTCCTTGGATTGGGATGATCCCCTAGAGAGGGAAATGCAATGCACTCCAGTATTCTTGCCTAGGAAATCCTATTGACAGAGCAGCCTGGCAGGCTACAGTCCATGAGGTCATAAAGAGTCAGACATAACTGAGCACACACATACTTCATCCCTTGTTGGTCACATCATTTGCAAATATATTCTGTGGTTTATCTTTTCATTTTGTTTATGGTTTCCTTTGCTGTGCAAAAGTTTTTGAGTTGAGTTAGGCCCCATTTGTTAATTTTTGTTTTTATTTCCATTATTCTGGAAGATATAATAGAAAAAGATATTGCTGTGATTTATGTCAGAGAGTGTTGTGTCTCTGTTTTCCTTTAAGAGTTTTATACCATCTGTTCTTACCTTTAGGTCTTTAATCCATTTAGAGTTTATTTTGTGTGTGGTATTAAAGTGTGTTCTAATTTCATTTTATAACATGTAGCTGTCCAGTTTTTCCAGCACCATTATTGAAAAGACTGTCTTTTTTCTCATTGTGTAGTCTTGCCTCCTTTTTTGTAGTTTTATTGACCGTAGGTAGGTGCATGGGCTTATTTCTGGGCTTTCTATCCTATCCCATTATCTGTTCTTCCATTTTGTGCCAGTAACACACTGTTTGGATGCTTACAGCTTTGTAGCATATGGTAGTCTGAAGTCAGGCAGCGTGATTCCTCCAGCTCTATTTTTCATTCTCAAGATTACTTTGGCTATTTGGAGTCATTTGTTTGTCTCCACACAAATTTTAAGATTTGTTTGTTCTAGTTCTGTGAAAAAAATGCCATTGGTAATTTGGTAGGGATTGCACTGAATCTATAGATTGCCTGGGGTAGTATAGTCATTTTGACCTCATTGATTCTTCCAATTCAAAAACATGGTATCTCTTTCCACCTCCTTTGTCATTTTCTGTTTCTTCCATCAGTATTTTATAGTTTTCAGAATACAGCAGAGATCTTTTATTTCCTTAGGTAGGTTTATTCCTGGTATTTTATTGTTTTTGATATGATGATAAATGGGATTCTTTAATTTCTCTTCTTGACCTTTCATTGTTAATATATAGAAATGCAATAGATTTATGTGTATTAATTTTGTAACCTGCAACCTTACCAAATTCATTGATGAGCTCTAGTAATTGGCTGATAGCACTTTTAGGATTTTCTATGTATATTATCATGCCATCTGCAAACAGTGACTGTTTAACATCTTTTCCAATTTGGATTTCATTTATTTCTTTTTCTTCTCTGAATGCCATAGCTAGGACTTCTAGAACTACGTTGAATAAAAGTGGTGACAGTGGACATCCTTGTCTTATTCTGTTCTTAGAGGAAATGCTTTCGATTTTTCATCATTAAGTATGTTACCAGTAGGTTTGTTGTGTATGGTCTTTATTATGTTGAGGTATGTGCCCTTTTATGATAAATGGGTGTTGAATTACATCAAAAGCACTGGGAAAACCCAGAGGGATGGGATGGGGAGGGTGGTGGGTGGAGGATTTGGGACGGGGGGACACATGTATACCCATGGCTGATTCATGTCAATGTATGGCAAAAACCACCACAATAATGTAATTAGTCTTCAATTAAAATATATAAAATTAATTTTAAAAAAGTTTTTTCTCCATTTATTGAGATGATCATATAGTTTTTATTCTTCAATTTGTTGATGTGTATCACACTGATTTGTGGATATTGAAAAATCCTTGCATCTCTGGGACAAATCTCACTGGATCATGGTGCACACATGTTCAAAAGCATCTGACTCTTTGCAGCCCTATGGACTGTAGCCCACCAGGCTCCTCTGTCTATGGAGGCAGTATTCTTGTCTCCAGGCAAGAATACTGGAGTAGGTTGCCATTTCCTCCTCTAGGGGATCTTCCAGACCCAGGGACTGAACCCGCCTCTCCTGCATTGGTAGGTGGATTCTTTACCACTGAGCCACTTGAGAAGCCCATGATCGTGGTGCATAATAATGCTTTTAATGTATTGTTGGATTCAGATTGCTTGTATTTTGTTGGATATTTTTGTGTCTATGTTCATCAGTGATATTAGCCTGTAATTTTCTTTTTTTGTGGTATCTTTGTCTGGTTTTGGTGTCAGGGTGATGGTAGCCTCATAGAATGAGTTTGGAGTGTTCCTTCTTCTACAATTTTTTTTTTTTTTTTGAGCAGTTTCAAAAGGATAGATGTTAACTCTTATCTAAATATTTGATAGCATTCACTTGTGAAGTGATCTAGTCCTGGACTTTTTGCTGGAGGTTTTCTAATCACTTTCAATTTAGGTAATTGTGACTGGTCTGTTCATATTTTCTATTTCTTCCTGTTTCATTCTTGGGAGATTGTGCTTTTCTAAGAATTTGCCTGTATTTTCCAGGTTGTCCATTTTATTGGCATATAGTTACTTGTATAGTCACTTAGGATTCTTTTATTTCTGTGGTGTCTGTTGTACCTTTTCCTTTTTCTTTTCTAATTTTATTGATTTGAGTCCTCGTTCATTTTTTATTGGTGAGTCTGGCTAAAGGTTTATCAATTTTTCTTATCTTTTCAAATAACCAGCTTTTAGTCTAGTTTCTTTTAATTTCCATTTGAATGGAATAGCTTTTCCCATCTCTTCACTTTCAGTCTGTAAGTGTCCTTAAATCTGAAGTGAATCTCTTGTAGACAGCATACAGTTGAGTCTTTCTTTTTAATCCATGTAGCCACTCTATGCCTTTTGGTTAGTGTATTCAATTCACTTACACTTCGAGTAATTACTGATATGTTAGGACTTGCTAATTTGTTCAGTTGCTCAGTTGTGTCTGACTCTTTGTGACCCTATGGACTGCAGCATGCCAGGCCTCCCTGTCCATCACCAGGTCCCAGAGTTTACCCAAACTCATGTCCATTGAGTTGGTGATGCCATCCAACCATCTCATCCTCTGTTGTCCCATTCTCCTCCTGTCTTCAATCTTTCCCAGCATCAGGGTCTTTTCAAATGAGTCAGCTCTTCACATCAGGTGGCCAAAGTATTGGAGTTTCAGCTTCAGCGTCAGTTCTTCCAGTGAATATTCAGGACTGATTTCCTTTAGGTTGGACTGGTTGGATCCCCCTGTAGTCCAAGGGACTCTCAAGAGTCTTCTTCAACACCACAGTTCACAGGACTTGCTAATGCTGTCTTATTAATTGCTTTGTGATGCTTTTGCAGTTCCAATCTAGATTTGTGCTTTGTGATTACCGTGAGGCTGACATAACACATCTAATAGTTAAACAGTCCATTTTAACTTTGAAGGCATACAAAAGCTCTACCCTTGTACTTCCTTCCCCCTTTTGTATTTTTGATACAATAATTTACCTTTTCCCATATTGTATGTTTATTAACCAATTAAATTAGCTGCAATTATTTTAAATACTCTTTTTCTTTAACCTTTAGACTATAGTTAGGTGGTTAACACACTGTTCTAATAATTAGAATTTTCTAAATCTGACTGTGTATTTAACTTTACCCATGTGTTGTATGTTTTTGTACATTTTCATGTCACTAATTATCATTTTTTATTTTAGCTTGAAAAACTCCTTTTGGCATTTCTTGCAAGGCAGGTTTAGTGGTGATGAACCCCCTCAGTTCTTCTGGGAAAGTCTTTATTTCTCCTTTATATTGGAATGTTAACTTTGTTGGATAGAATATTCTTATTGTGGCAGGTTTTTCCTTTCTTCACTTTGAATATGCATTCCACTCTTCTGGCCTAAAGGGTTTCTGCTAAGAAAATTGCTGATAGCTTGAAAGGAGTTCTTTTGTGGGTTATCATATTTTTTTCTCTGACTGCTTTTAGGATTTGTCTTTGTCTTCGATTTTTAACAGTATCATGATACTGTTTTTGAGAAGATCTTTAGCATTGAGGTTAAAACAAAAAAGATCTATAAATTTCATGAACTTGAATGCTCAAGTCTGTCTCTAGGTTTGGAAAGTTCTCAGATATTTTCTTTAAATAAAATTTCCTCTCCTCTCCTCCTTTTGGAGCCTGAATTATTCTAATACTTGCATGCTTGATGGAGTTCTATAAATCACATCCACTTTCTTTACTCTTTTAATTTTTTTTCTTTTGTTCTCCTCTGGGTTATTTCAAAGTTGTTATCCTCTAGATGATTGTTTCTGTTTTCCATTTGGTCTACTCTGCTATAGATACTCTCTGGTACATTTTTTATTTTACTTGAACTCTTCAGTTCTGAATTTCCTTTTAGTTCATTTTTATGACTGTGATCTCTTTGTTAAATTTCTCATTTTGTTCACATATTGTTTTCCTAATTTTGTTGGATTATCTTTTGATATTTTCTTGTAGATTGCTAAATTTCCTCATTAAAAGCTATTTTGAACTCTTTATCAGCTAACTTGCAAAATTCCATATTATTGAATTCAGTTATTGGAGAAATATTTTTATCTTTTGATGATGACATATTTTCTTAATTCTTCATGTTCCTTGGAGTTTTTCATTACTGATTTCACATTTGAAATAGCAGCCACCTCCTCAAAGCTTTGCTGATTGCCTTTGGGTGGGATGTCCAGTTCTGGTATAGATGACAATTTCTCTGACCCGTATGAATACACCTACTTCACACTTCTTTCTCCCTCTCAAGGCAGAATTCTTAAGTGTTTGTATCTCTTGTTCTTACATCTCAAAAAGTTGGCAGCTGAAAACTCGTTTATTTTCCAGGAAGTAGTGCTATCTGGAGAAGGAAATGGCAACCCACTCCAGTGTTCTTGCCTAGAGAATCCCAGGGACAGCAGAGCCTGGTGGGCTGCTGTCTCTGGGGTCGCACAGAGTCGGACACGACTAAAGCGACTTAGTAGTAGTAGTAGTAGTGCTACAATTCAAGTTTGCGACTTCTCCCTTATCACAGATCCTGATCTGATTTTCTGAGAGCACTCTGTTTATCGGAGTTCACTTTTGTCCCCACACTCAGTAGCATGCAGAAGAGCTGACCACAGAATAGGGGAAGTTTGGATTTGGCACTTGGGACATTTGGGGTGTCCACAGGCCTGGGGGTGAAATCCTAGAGTGACGTGCTCCCAGAAGCTCATAGGTAGGTTTCCTGCTGAAGTTCTGAGCACAGTCAGAAGGAACCATATCCTTGAATGCCCTCTTATATTCTTCTCTCTCTCTTTCCCAGTCTGCCCCTTGCTGTAGTCATGGATGTCCCACCTCAGTACTTTGGGCACTGCTTGAGAGAAATGGGTTTCTTCTGCAGTGTCCCACAGCTGGGATAGCCAGACACTCCCTCACCCTCTTCCTTTTCCCCTCAGTGAAGTCTCCAGCAGCTAGTTTAGTCTTGTGTTGTGTAGCCTTGGGGAAGGGATGGCATTTAGCAATGTTTCTTTTACCCTAGCCAGTGCATTCTTTTGCTCCAACGGCATGCTGTAATTTTCCCTTGGGAAGGCTGGAGTTCCACAGACTCTTTGTTGTCCATGAGTGTCTGCCAATCGGCACTCTCCAGGTTTTCCCTGTTCATGGCCAAGAGGAGTTGGTGTAGGTTTGCAGGCTCCTGCTAATTCTGCAGACTTTACTGATGTTTATCTGCTTATTACCAAATGCCCAAGTGGGAGAGACTCTTCCTCGGGCTCTTGGAACATGATATTGGATCCACAACTTCCACAGAGGTACTTTTGTTTGGGGATGGATGCCTATTTGTTTGTTTAAAAGGCAGAAAAGAAAAGAGGATATCTATGCCATGATGTTGCTGACATCACTGACATTTATAGTCTTAAAGGCAGACTTAACATGAGGAAAAGAAGCCAGTAGAGAGACTGATACAAAATTCAGGAGAAGAAATAATGAGTGGTGTGAAGTCCTGGATAATGGAGACAAGGATTGAGGCAAGAAAAAGAAGGAGCATTCTTTTGAGTCATGAGGGAAAGAAGAGGGGATGGAACAGGGACAAGGGAAAAAATGGGAAACTGGATCTGGGCTTGAATATTTCTACTGTGGGTTCCTCCTGTGTCATAAACATAAACGCTGTTCTTCATTCCCCTCTGTGACTGATAGTGTCAGAGAAAAACAAAACCATGCTGCAAGACATATAGATGCCTCTATAGTTAGATCCTGAGCTATGAAATCATTATATCCTTGGAAGTTCCAGTCAGAAATGTTTGGAATGCGTACCTGTTTCTGCAGGCCCCTCTTGCAGAAATGTAGCTAAGAGGAACTATGGATCGTGAACCTGAAGGGTACAGCAGTTGGTTTAATATCCCTCAAGTTTTGCAGTTTTGGGAGCAGCGGGAGATAGTACCCAAGGCAAGGGGCACTGTTCTCACCTGGAGGATTGGCAAAAGTGATCATGGGAAATGTCTCCCACAAGTGAATCTTGGGTATTAGTCTCAAAGGACATGTGCTCCTGAGCACATCTGAGAAACTTCCTAGAGATGCTTCAAGAAATAACTAGAAGATATTTTAACTGATGAGACACAGAGGCAGGGCCTGCCAAAGGTCCTGATTCAAGCACCAGGAAATGAGTTGGCAGAATCTAGACTGTCATTGTTAATGTCACATTATTTGTACCCATAGGTTCATTAGATTAGAAGACATTTAGACAGCATGAATTTCAGCAAGTCATTTTTATTTATTTCTTAAATATGTAAGAAGTTAATCAACAAAAACTTCAGTTAATTAAAATTGGGAGACCAGAGGGAAGCTCTCACACCCTGAGATCTCCTTGTCTTTCCTGATAATAATTCAACCAATGACAAGCCATGGGCTCTTTATTTATTATTGTCCTCCCAACTTCCTTTCCCACTCTATAAAATGATTCTCCTTCCCTTGCTGTGCAAGGACTTGCACGTGGTTTGCCATGTGCAAACCAATTAAAAAGTATTTTAATTGGAGGATAGTTAACTTCACAATATTGTGACAGCTTCTGCCATACATCAACATGAATCAGCCATAGGCATACATATGAACCCCTCCATCCTGAATCCCCCTCCTACATCCCTCCCTACCTCATCCCTCCAGGTTGTCACAGAGTACCAGCTTTGGGTTCCCCACATTATACATCAAACTCCCACTGGCTGTTGTACATATGATATTGTATACATTTCAATGCTATTCTCTCAAATCATCCCACTCTCTCCTTCTCCCACTGAGTCCAAAATTCTGTTCTTTATGTTTGTGTCTCCTTTGCTGCCCTGCATGTAGATCATTGGTACTATCTTTTGATTCTCTATATATGTGCTAATATATGATATCTGTCTTTCTCTTTCTGACTTACTTCACTCTGTGTAATAGGCTCTAGGTTCATCCACCTCATTAGAACTGACTCAAATGCATTCCTTATTATCATTAAATAATATTCCATTGTGTATATGTACCACACTTCCTTATCCATTCATCTGCCTATGGACATCTGCTTGCTTCCATGTCCTGGCTATTGCAAACTGCTTCAATGAACATTGAGGTACACGTGTCTTTTTAAAGTATGGTTTCCTCAGGGTATATGTCCAGTAGTGGCACATACCCAGATTGCTGGGTTGTATGGTAGTTTTATTCCTAGTTTTTAAAGGAATCTCCATACATTTCTCCATGGTGGTTGTATCAGTTTACATTCCCACCAACAGTGTAAGTGGGTTTCCTTTCCTCCACACCCTCTCTGGCATTTATTTTTTGCAGACTCTTTGATTATGGCCATTTGGACCAGCATGAGATAATATCTCATTGTACTTTTGATTTGCATTTCTCTAATAATGAGCAATGTTGAACATCTTTCCATGTATTTATTAGCCATCTGTATGTCTTTGGAGAAATGTCTGTTTAGGCCTTCTGCCCACTTTTTGATTGAGTTGTCTGCTTTTCTGGTATTGAGCTGCATGAACTGCTTGTGTATTTTGGAGATTAATTCTTTGTTAGCTGTTCCATTGGCTATTATTTTCTCCCATTCCGAGGGTTGTCTTTTCACCTCATTTATAATTTCCTTCATTGTGAAAAGGCTTTTAGGTTTAATTAGATCCTTTTTGTTTATTTTTGCAAAACACCAGTTTTCCAGGAAAACAGCTAGCAGTCTGTTTGTTTTAGGTCAACAATAGAAATCACCCTAGGTAGTATCAGCATTTAGCTACAGGGGTTTAAATCCTAAATTAGAAACTGTCATTGTTAATGTTACATTATTTGTACCCATAAGTTCATTAGGTTTATTAGCTTCGGATAGCACAGCTTATAGTCATGTATAAGATATGACTTATCTTATAAGTCATAGTCATCTTCATAGTCATGTATAAGATATGAAGATATTTCGTTTTCATGAAGAGATGCTATCTCAGCTCATGGTTGGGGGACATGTGTACTCTCTGGACTAGGGAGAGATGAGTATCACTGAATGTGCAAGACAGTGCCATTGTTCAGATCATACACATATGTGTATGTGTTTATTCCTGTCAAAATTATCAATATACTCTTGTCTTTCACTTCCTTCTAAATTACAGTGCTCAAGTATTCCTCTTGGTGTCATTATATTGTCAAAAAAACCTCCCTGAATAGCAAGTTGAAAGATAACATTCTTATTTATTTTTTAAAAAGCAGCTTTTTAAAACGTATCTTTTTATTTGTATTGCTTCATATGAAATAACTTCAAGCATAAAATGTGTTCATTATTGCAGCATTCCAAAAATTTGATTTATAAGTTGTCCTTCTAAAGGCATACCCTTCATATGCCAATAATTCCCCAACTTATATCTCTAGTCTTCATCTAAACTCCACATTCACACATCTAACTCTGTAACTGATAACTCCGCTAAGATATCTGATATAAATGTCAAACTTGGCATGTCTGACACAAAACCGTTAACTTCTTTCCTCTTCCAAGCCTGCTTCTGATGTCTTTTTATCTTAAGTAAAGAACATCTTACCCTTTTAGTTATGCCAAAAACCTTAGAATCACCCATGACTTCTGTTTCATTCTTTCTGTTACATCAGCCCATCAGCTCCCTCAAAAATGTATCCTTATTATACCCATTCATCACCATACTCTTTGAAAAAAAGTGAAAGTATTAGTTGCTCAGTCATGTCTGACTCTTTGCAAAACCCCACAAACTGGAGCCTGCTAGGTTCCTCTGTCCATGGAATTCTCCAGGCAAGCATAGTGGAGTGGGTAGCCACTCTCTTCTACAGGGGGTCTTCCTGATACTCTTTACTCTTTACCCTGTTTATTTGTTTTTAACTTTTTGTTTTATATTGGAGTATAGCCAACTAACAATGATGTGATAATTTCAGGTGGGAAGGATGGGGGGAAGGGATAGTTAGGAAGTTTGGGACTACATGGGAAGTACATGGGAAACACATGTACACAGTCCTATATTTAAAATGAATAGCCAACAAGGACCTACTGTAGAGCAGAAGAAACTCTACTCAATGTTATGTGGCAATCTGGATACGAGGGAAATTTGGGGGAGATGCGTACCTGTATATGTGTGGCTGAGTCCCTTTGCTGTTGGCCTGAAACTATAACCCTATTTAAAACCACTGTAGCAAGCTCTCTCCAGACTCTCCCACCTTCCCCCTTGACTATCTAAGATGTCTTCACTCAGCTGCCAGGGTCACCTTTTCAAAACAACCTTCCTTTTGTCACTTCTCTATGTTCAGTTCAGTTCAGTCGCTCAGTCGTGTCCGACTCTGCAACCCCATGAATCGCAGCACGCCAGGCCTCCCTGTCCATTACCAACTCCCAGAGTTCACTCAGACTCGCATCCATCAAGCCAGTTATGCCATNTTGGCAATTTGATCTCTGGTTCCTCTGCCTTTTCTAAGTAAAATCCTCCTGTTGGGATTTTAGGGAGATAAGAAACAGCTCTTCCTTTTCAATCCCCAAGTCTGGATTCAGTTGAGAGACAGGCATATTTGGACAGATGAGATGGAAATAATAGTTTCATAATTGATAAATGCTTCCTTCCCACTTCCTTCTTTCTCTCTCTAGCTCTCGTTCACTATTTCTCTTTCTTTGTCTTTTTCCCTTTCAAATCATCTAAATATTTTCTATGTAGTAGGTATTTTCTTAACAAACATATGTACATGATGCTATAGACTGAATAATGATTATGTCTTTCCCCCAGTTCATATGTTAAAATCTAACTCGCAGTGTGATGGTATTAGAAGTTGAGGCCTTTGGAAGGTGATTAGATCATGAAGGTGGAGCACTCATTAAATGGAATAAAGTGTTAGTTGCTCAGTATTGTCTAATTCTTTGCGACTCCATGGACTGTAACCCTGTAGGCTCCTCTGCCCATGGAATTCTCCAGGGAAGAATACTGGAGCCATTTCCTTCTCCAGGGAATCTTCTTGACCTAGGGACTAAACCTAGGTCTCCTGCATTGGACATGGATTCTTTACCATCTGATCCACCAGGGATGCCCATGAAATGGAATGAGTGCCCTTATAAAAGAGATCCCAGACAGATGGCCAACAGTCACATGAAAAGATGCTCAATATTGCTAATTATTAGAGAAATGCAAATTAAAACTATAATGAGATATCACCTCACACCGGTAAGAATGGTCATCATTAAAATGTCTACAAATAATAAATACTGGAGAGGGTGTGGAGAAAAAGGAACCTCCATACAGTTTTGGTGGGAATGTAAATTGGTGCAGCTATGATGGAGACCAGTATGGAGGTTCCTTAAAGAACTAAAATAGTTGTCATATGATTCTGCAATCCCACTCCTGGCATATATCCAGAGAAAACTCTAAATCAAAGGGATATATGCCCCCCTATATTCATAGCAGCACTATCTGTAATAGTCAATACATGAAAGCAACCTAAGTGTTCATTCTGATAGATGAATAGATAATAACAATGTGGTATACATATATGCAATAGAACATTACTTAGCCATGAAAAAGAGTGAAATAATGCCATTTCCAGCACCATGAATGGCCTTAGAGATAGGTTGTATTAAGTGAAGAAGTTGGGGAGAAAAAAACATCACTTACATGTGGAATTTAAAAAATGATGCTAATGAACTTATTTACAAAACAAAAAAAGACTCACAGACATATAAAACAAGCTTACCAAAAGGAATAGTGGGGGTAGGAGGATATACATTAGGAGATTGGGATTAACAAATACACATTACTATGCATAAAATAGATCAACAAGGGCCTACTATATATAACACAGGGAACTATATTAAAATCTTATAATAACTTACAATGGAAAAGAATCTGAAATTTAACAGATTCACCTTGCTGTACACCTAAAACTAACACAACATTGTAAACTAACTACAAGAAAAAGGGACCCCAAAGAGCTCCCTTACCCTTTCCACCACATGAAAACATACGAAGACAAACAAGAAGACAGCTGTACATGAAACAGGAAGCCAGATACCAAATCTGCAGGTACCTTGAACTTGAAGTTCCAGCCCTCAGAACTATGAGAAATGTTGTTTAAGCCATCCAGGCTATGGTATGTTTGTAATAGCATCATGAAAGAACTAAGACACATATATTGTTAATATTATGATTTATTATTAATAGACTTTAAAAAAATCTTATTTATTATTTTTATTTAATTGTAATTGATTTCACCAAATTAATTAGTCTTAAAACACCTAACTAGATTTTAAGAGGGATTTAAGCTAAATAAACATATCAATAATTACTCTATTGTGTAGTAATATCAACTAACAATCTATTATATTCACTTGTTTGTCAACTTTTTGGACAGTTTATATTTTGATATGTTTACCATCTTTTGAACTTGCAAAACATATTTTAAGTATAAACAAGTGACTGATAAAAGCACATCTTGTCTCTGTACCTGACCACTATTTATTTCTTCTAATCTGTGTGACCAAAGTATACTTTCTGCCTCTCATCTATTCGTGTTCATCAGTTTATATCTGAAAAGAGCTGGACAGGTTTTCACCAAGATTGAAAATTGCATTTAACATGGTGAATTGATTCATCAGTAAGTGAATTTATAAGCTCACATAATTGAAAAGCCTAGAATAGATCATCCTTGGAGAAGCTTGATGAGAAGCTGATATTAAACCTACCAGAATCTGTATATTTTTATCTATCTCCTGGTTCTGTTCAGTCTATTTTGGGTCAGGTTCTGACTGCAGCAGCTCCAGACACCAGGTGCAGCAAAGGAGAAAGTCCTGGTCTCGGGAACCTCATAGACTGATAGTCCAGACATAATGTATCATTCTCTATATCTGATCGTCTCATGTCCCTATGCACATTTGTGAATCAAGCTGTGACCAGACCAGACTGTGATGCTCAAATGTATCGTCTGATTTAGGATTTGGCTATAAGTGGATCCCCAGAGCCAGGTATAGAGTCAACTTCACTCTACACATATGGACAGAAGCTTGGCAGAAGGGTGACTTTCCAAAACCAAACCAGGGTTCTGTGCCCACAGACTTAGGAGTCTTGACTTGGATAGCAAAACCACCAAAGACCCATTATAGATGTTCTGCTACATGATACAGTCTCTATAGCACATACAAACATTTCTTTGAGGGCTTCACAGAAAGAGGCAGTCACTTTTCAATAAACAATACTTTGATGTTTGGAAAGATACCCGTAAACTCTGATCTGGAAAGACCATTCCTGTCAAAAGGCAGTTAACAAATAAAGAAAACACTGCTTCCATTTTAGGAGCCAAAAATAAAAAATCTTAAAAGCAGATGCTTCAGCTTTCCACTCATGGTGCTGCCTCTTAAGAGAGCTATTTCCTGACTAAGCAGCAACAGAATTCATTTAATTTCACCACTGTTAACATTCTGAAAAGCAATGCCTGGGGGTCAGCTAGGGATCAGATCAAATTATGCGTCCTGAAATTGTTCACTCAAACTTTCTGCAAAAGTTTTCCAGTTCACATATGCTGGCTGTGTTCCACATTACAGAGAGCCTGACAGGAAAGAAGGGATCCTCTTTAGTCATCAGTCTGAGGAGACTGATAGGATATGAATGACTTTCTGAAGCACTTCTCTGTCATGCTACAAGGGAGTGCTGTCCAAATGTAGGAGGAAACATGCTTTCTTTGCCACCATAATAAAGTATTTATTGAACACTTAACATGGTTTTAGTCCTGCTAGAGCAAACTTAGTAAGAGAGTGCCTTCATGCTTGCTCAGTCATGTCCAAGTCTTTGCAACCTCATGGACTGTAGCCTGTCAGGCTCCTCTGTCCATGGGGTTTTTCCAGGCAAGGATACTCGAGTGGGTTGCCATTCCCTACTCCAGGGGATCTTCCCAACCCAGGGGTCGAAGCTGCAACTCCTTCATCTCCCGCCTTGGCAGGTGGATTCTTTGCCACTGAGCACCTGGGAAACCCTAGTAAGAGAGTGACACCTGTTTAAATTCATACTTCTTGTTTATGTCATTCATAGCTACTTTGAGTTTTAAAATTCTTTCATTAATACAATTTACATACATACATAATATACATTTAAAAAAAATTAGTATTCTGAAAGCCTGCTATGTTGTACCAGTCATTGTCTTACATGTCAGGAATCTGAGACATTTTTCCTGTCTTCATTGACCTTCCAGGATAGTAATGAAGATATTAAGAAAATAATCACACAATCATTAGTCATCTTTGTAACCATTACAAACCAAAAAAAAAGTATCTGTGGTATGCAGTGAGAGCTAACTATTATGATGAGCTCACTTAGTATGGAGGTTAGGAAGAAAATGAGATTAGGAATATGAGCTGCTATAGGAAAAGGGAGGGCATTGTCTGCATCCCATCAGGAGACAGTCATTTAGACAGGGAAAGTGTAATATAAAAAAATATCAAGCTGATTTAGGAGACTATGTACATGGAAAGAGAACTCTAAAAGATACCGGAGGGTTGGGTGCCATACCTAAGGAAGGACAAGCTTGTAAGAAAGGTTCAGCTTTCATGGAAAGAGGAGGTTGAAGGAGATGGGGTTGTAGCTCCCTGGAGGGTGGAGAAGATTGCCAGACTGCCTGGACCAGAGTTAGTCCACAGTCTCTGTGCAGGGGATGAGCAGACTGGTAGGCAGCCGTGAGGAAGGAGCAGGGTGCACAGTGGGAGTTGCAGGTGCCCCTGGAATGGAGAGGATCCCTCTATACAAACCTAGTACACTCCCACGCACAGCTCAGGCTAGGGCAGCTCAGAGCAGCATGTGCACACATGGGGTTGAAGAAAACAGTGATCTGAACTGGGGACAGGCTCACACTATCTGAGCCACTACTCAGCCAAGGATTGAAGAAAACATGTGGCCAGATGCTGGAGAAATCTATGCCAGGCAGGCATCTCTCACAGATGAAAACTATGTGGGCTAAGCACTGAAGAAAAAAACATGCTCTCCAGAAACTTAGCAAATGAGACACTAGAACAGGAAAGGAAACTTGTTCCCACAATACCTGTCCAGTGCTCTCAACTGATTATGCTTACCATCATGTCAGCTGCCAAAAGGGAAATATTTAAAGGGCCCAGATCCATTTTCACTGATCAGGCAAAGAGGCAAATTTGGAGCTGGAAGACAGTACATTGATCATGGTCCATGGTCCATTGATCTCAAAGCTGTCAGTTTTCCTAGAGGTTCTGACCTCTAGGAAATATTAAAAGATTAAAAAACAAAAAATAAATTTCACCCAGTTCTCTGTTGAAACAGTCGAATGCTGTTTTTCCCTAAGGCTCTAGTAGACACTTCCTTTAGCCTCTTTTTCTCAAATAGGTATGTGTTTCCTGAATCCGACAAATACTGCGCTTACTGGCTGAAACCAATAAAGGCCTGCACATAATAAGGACAACTTAGATTATAGGTGAGATCACTTTCCTCAAAAATACATAAAAATTGGGGTTATCTTTCAGGGAAGGATAGGGAATTAAGTCTGACTGGTCAGCAGACTGACTAACAAAAATGTACACCTAAAGTGAGGATTCTATTCTAACTGGAAAATCAGTAGCTCATGTATGGTTAATTAATTGGGGTGGTGGGGGAAGGGATGAAGGGAGACAGCTCTTAAATCTCTGGAGGTCATCTAGGTGAGAGAGAACTTTGCCAGCAGAAAATGGAGAGGTGGAAGTGGATTCCAGAAATATCTAACAAGTAGAATTTTGGGGGCCTGGTACCAAGTTGGATTTGGAGACTGAGTGAGAAAGAGGCATCAGAGATAATACCCTGGATTTGAATGCCTAGGAAGGAATGAGATAATGCCCTGGATTTGAACACCTAGGAAGGAATGGAGGTTCCTTTCACTGCAGATTCCAAGGCAGGGGAAGTAGCTGGAGGTCAAGTATCACTTCAGTTTTAGACATGTTGAGTAAGTGAACACAATACTATAGAAAAATTACGAGGACAGTATTCAGGGATTGGTTTCACTATTTCCAAATTCAGGAGCTTTATTTAAAACCATGATCAGAACTCATAGAATTTAAAAAACACATGAAACTAAATATGCAATATATTTCAAATGCAAAAAACGTATTTATTATAAAATATCAAATGTGTTTGTATTACAAAAGATCAAATAAAAGTAAAAAGTGAACTTATAAGCGAAGGTAAATTATCCTTCTTGCTAGCTCTGCTCTTCTTTCAACATCAATTCCTTTAGCCCCAGAGCACCTTTTGAGCTTTGTCTCTGATGGAGCTGGTCCCTCTGAGCACCAGTGTTAGCATTCTGTGCTTAACTTCCAGAGTTTTCCTCTGCCCTGGCCCTGGTCTGCAGGGATTTTCTTTCAGCCATGTCCTGGCCAGGTTCTAAAACCTTCCCTTCCCCAGGGGTGAGATCCTCCCACTTCAGATGGGATCTTCCTCAGACATTTCTAAGTCTTTTTTTCTCCCCAAGTGGAGATGGGATAGGGAGAGCAAAAGGAAGATGAAGGATGGGGACTGCAGAATCTGGCCAGGCTTGTGGTCAGGGTGTGAGGGGTGAGAGCCAGGGGACTAATGTAGAGGATTTGTCTGAGGAGAATCTATCCTCTTCTCTTCTTCAGCACTCTGTTAGTCTTAACCATTTGAGACTTCTGGAATTCATTTTTGTGCCTTGAATCACGTTTTCTNGGAGAGCAAAAGGAAGATGAAGGATGGGGACTGCAGAATCTGGCCAGGCTTGTGGTCAGGGTGTGAGGGGTGAGAGCCAGGGGACTAATGTAGAGGATTTGTCTGAGGAGAATCTATCCTCTTCTCTTCTTCAGCACTCTGTTAGTCTTAACCATTTGAGACTTCTGGAATTCATTTTTGTGCCTTGAATCACGTTTTCTAAAATAGAGTTGTTTTCCCTGTTTCAATGGAAATATGAATACAGTGTTAACAGACTTCTTTCAGTAATTAAAAAAAAAAAAGAAGTGTTTTAAGAAATTTCCCTTAATAAGAATTCAGTATGAAAGATGAACTTTAACAGGAAGAAATTGCCTTTTATTGCTATCAATAGCATCATTATTCACTGGATTTTCCATGAGTCTCTTGTAATATTTTCTCCAGAAAAGTAACTCATTGAGTTAAATGAAGGAAATACCCAACCATAATGAAGTTACAAAGATTACATAATACTTCTCGGATACAAAAATAAACTTTTAATGTGGAGTCCAAAGGAAGATTTTACAAAATACTGTTCAAACAAAGGGAAAGTGCAGTTCAATGAGAAACAGTGAGAAATAGAGCAAGACAGAGAACGAGAAAGGATGGGATTCTGCATGAATCACATGTGTTTTATAGACAAGCTACTTGGTATCAGGAGATGTTGCTGTTGTTTGATCACTAAGTTGTGCCCAACTCTTTGTGACCCCATGGACTGTAGTCCACCAGACTCCTCTGTCTGTGGGATTTCCTAGCTGGGTAATATGGGTTGCCATTGCATTCTTCAGGGTATTGTCCTGCCCCAGGGATCAAACCTGCACCTCTTGCATTCTTAGGTGGATTCTTTACCACTGAACCAGCAGGGAAGTCCATCAGGAGAGAGACCCTGTTATCAGAATGGACTGTGTTCCAGTGTCCATGTGTGGTCTTTGGTTTAGGTCTTAGAACAATGTTGAGAGAGTAATGTCCTAACACATTGGTAATAACCTATTTACCCTTCAATATTCTTAACGTTCTGCAAGAGCAATGACTTACCAGCCCATAGGATTGTGATACCAAACAAAAATGCACTCAAATCCAGTGTCAGCTATGGGAACGTATCTCCACATTCAGGAAAGAGATCAAGTTCCCCATATTCTATATACCAGTAACAATGGCAATCTCCTGGTGGTGACCTCATGGCCTAGGCAGTCTTTGGAGTGAGAATGGGAAAGGAACTGGAGAAAGGTGAGGCTACCATAAGAACAGAGAATGGCTAAGGAAGGGCTCCAGGAGACTGAAGTAGGAGGTGTAGGACTGGATAACTCCACAAAGACGGTTTTAGTTTTGATTGCTTTTTAAAAATTTTTGTTGGACTAAAGTTGGTTAATAATGTGTGATAACTTCAGGTGTATAGCAAAGTGATTCAGTTACATTTACATGTACCTATACTTTTTAAATTCTTCTCCTATTCAGGTTATTACAGAATATTGAGCAGAGTTCCTTAGGCTATACAGTAGGTCCTTTCTTTGGTTCCTTTGTTATCCTTTGGGTAACAAAGAATTATTCATCCCCAAATTTCATAGTACTGAGGTGGAGCAACTGTGGCACAGAACACTACCTTGGAATTTGTTAGAAATACAGATTATGAAGCCCCACCCAGACTTAAATGAAGTGGAATCTAAGGGCAGGACCCAGAACTTGTGGCTTAAGATGCCTTCCAGATGATTTTGATTCTCAGTATAATCAGAGAGATTACTTTGATTGAATTTTGACTATAATTTTTTTAATGTACATCTTCTGCTAGTTTCACTTCTTTATGATATTCAGCTTCACCATAAGATTGTTTTCTAAACACTTCACAACCTACTGAGACCATTTGGCCAATCCTACTATCAATCATATTCAGGTGAGACATCAGTGGCATCTTAACATGGCTAATTTGAAATTCTGAATGTTGAAAAGTGTCATGATAACAAGAACGACTAATTGGAATATCTCACATCAATAGTCTGACAGCGTGACCTAAGTATAACTGGTGATACAGGAATTTCACCTAAGGGACATGGCAGATCTTTAAATCTGACATCTAGTATAAACAGTGAAATGGTAAGGTTTTAGTGAAGATGAAGGAAAATATGGGAATTCACCTCCCTCAAACTAAACAAAACATACACTACTCATGGTGTAACCTGTGGGTCAGGAGTGTTGGCAGCATGTGGGGACTGTTAGCTGTGCAGTACCTCAGGACCCACTATAGACTCATTCAATCAAATATATAAATAGTATATTTTCCTAAGTTCTCCAGGTGGTTCATATGCACATAAGAGTTTGAGAAGCACTAGAATAATTCAAGAACAATGTTGTCTGAAAAGTAAATCATTTCCTTACTGTTTTTGCTTTTGATATACGATGTCTTTATGGGTTCCATTACTAACATACACTTGAACACATAAGGAAATTAAATTCAATAAACTTTCTTCTCTAATTTCCTTGGAAATGAAGCATCCTAATTTTGAAATAACAGAAAATATCCTAATCAACTTTCTGCTGTTGCCAAAGTTAAGTAACATCCAACTGTCAACTAAAAAATATAGTCACAGCCTGAAAGTAGAGTTATATTATTTGGTGGGAATATTTAGGACTCTGAGCCCAGAAGACAACATCTCAATAGCTCTGAGAAAACTGTTCCAAGGAGTCAGGAGGGGAAGTCAGGCTATGTACAAGTTTGCAACAAAAGGAACAGGCAGTCTGAACATCGAAGATCAACTATCAAGTTAAGGGATTTACTAGGTATGGGAAGATGCAAGCCTCTGGGCTCACTGAATTCATTCCTTTCATATGCATCTCACATATTTGGGGCCAATCCTGTTTCTACTTCACCTTAAGGAGTGGCAGGTGGCTGCTTTTTGCATTCTCCCAGCTCTACAGCAGTCGCTGTGGGGGGTGGCAGCATCCCCTGGATCACAGTCTGGGGAGCCCTCATTTACCTTTGGAGGCCAGGGATCACTGATGCCTGTGATGTTTCTTGTTTATTGGTATGACAGGCAATATTTTCATTTCACAGAACTTGGATGCCACTATCCAGGCAGACAAATGAAGGAAGCTCATGTCTGTGATATACAATTCTTTCCTTTATTCTTTCATTACTCCTTCTCAGCCTCCCATCACCACTGCTTGGTTTGTACTTTTATTCATTCGACGAATACCTTTTAAGCATCAAGTATGTGCCAGGGTCTGTTCTAAGTGTTGGTGGTTTATGGAATGAAAACCATAGCTCATGACTTTCTTTAAGGGCATAATTTCTAATAAACTATATACAAACAAGATAGAGGACAGACTCTCAAGCTTTTTTCAAGTGTCAAATAAATTTGATACAAGTTTAAAACATTAAATGGATGAAGTAAGTGACAGATTTATAGTCTAATGTTTTTTGATTGGACTTCCCTGGTGGCTCAGACAGTAAAGAATCTGCCTGCAATGCAGGAGACCCAAGTATTTGGCACGTGTTTTACAAATATTTTCCTTTACGAACCTTCTATTGTAATAATTTCTTTCCATGTCTTAATCTTTGGAATGAATGACAACTGAAATGAGCAAGGATAAAGCAATAGAAAGAAGTCTTGGATGAGGGACATCTCTATTTGGGCCCCTAGCTCAGTCTGTTTACCTTGCATTAAAGTCACTTTTTGTTATATCAATTCAGCTAGTGAATCAGTATGTCGCCTCCCATACTAAAGTGGGGAAAAATGTACTTTAATTTTTTTCATATATTTGACACTCTTTTGGGCAAAGTACACTGGAAAGGATGCTGTACTGGGTGTTGGGAGAAGGCAATTTGAGTTCTGGCTTTGTCCCTAACAAGTTATGAGACTGAGTCCATATTGTCACATTTCTGACCTTCAGTTTCCTAAAATGTAAAATGACAATAAATATAGTAAAATTTATCAAAGTACTTTGATATAAGGATATCATTAATCATGTAAGAAAGAATTACTGTGTTTTGGGTCTTGCATTGTTTCAGGAATAATGCTTAGTCAGGGTTGTTATCATGAAATGAGGAAGTAAGCTGCAGTTGATGGAATTCTGAAAACTTCCACGTGAAACATGTTTGAATTTGTTTACAGTAGCCTCCCAAAGACCCAGAATTACTTTTGCCTAATCCTGTTTAGAATTTCTAACAACTGATCTCCTGAGTATGTTAACACATCTAATTTTACCATCAGATGACTCTAACAGAGGTCACTTCTAAGTCCAGTTTGAGGTACTGTTAAAGAGAAGAGGTTATCGATATTCAGTCCCTGCTGCACTCTTTTGCAATGATTTTCTATTAACCTACCAGGTAGGTATGAGTGAATGGTCAAAAAAGCAACATTTAAGGTGGCTATTCTCTTTTAGATGAGCGAAATAAGTCTTCTTATCTACTAATAAATGAAAATTATTGATTAGAATTGTTCCACTGTGCATATATAATTAAGTAAAACCAATTATTATAATCTTTTAAATTTTATCATCTTGATAAAAGGGGGAAGGACACATAAAATGAGATAGTCTTCTATTTTTATCATTAAAACTCACATTTTTGTTTTTCTCCCTGTTTGTATCCTCTCAACATTATGCTAGATTGAATTGATTGACCCTTTAGCAGAGACTGGTCTAGGAATTTATTTCCAGTCTTTGCCCAATTTTACTCTTATTTTTTAGTAAAAAAATTATTATACATGACATTGCAGTTTCTGTGTCCTCAGCTCCCTCTTTCTTCATGTCTAGCCAGCCAGAACACTGCCCTGTTATTGTTGCTCATCCATGCAAAAAAGGAAAGAAAACTAACATTATGTTTTGTTGTGCTTTTTCATTTAATCTTCAAAGCAATGCCAAGAATTACTCACAGATGAGGATATGTAAGCATGAAAAGTGAGTTTGTGATTATGTAGTTAGTGTATTGCAGACCTTGGATTTGCCCTGAAGTTTGACTCCTATTTGACTCCCATCATACTCCTATACTACTTATTTCTATCCTGCTGGTCTCTTTTAAAACTAACATGTGTTTGAATGTGAAAATACGAATTTTCTTCCTAGTCTATCATTTAAATCACAATTACTTCATAGGAACGCCACAAGTGCTAAAATGTTAAAAGTCATAATGCAAATCCCAATTAATAAGGTACTTTAGTATTTGATAGTTTTACATTACCTCTTGTATTTCTCCAACAGTAGTACAAGATGAATCTCTTTTTAAAACTTTTATTTGGAGGATAGTTGATTTGCAATGTTGTGTTGGTTTCTACCATACAACTACGTGAATCAGTCATAAGTATACATATATCCTCACCCTCTTCAGCCTCCCTCCTATCACCCCCTACATCCCACTTCTCTAGGTTCTCACAAAGCACTGAGCGGAGCTTCCTGTGTTATACAGCGTCTTCTCAATAGCTATCTGTCTGTTTTACACATGGTCGTGTATATATGTCAATACTACTCTCAGTTTGCCCCACCCACTCCTTCCCTCCATGAATATCTTTTTAAAATGGGGAACCAAGGTTTAGGGGGGTAACTGACTTGTGGGAGATGGCACAGTGGTGATTTTGACAGCTGTGAACCTTGGTTTTCTGGCTCCAAATTCACAATAGCTGCACGACTCTACTATGTTCAGAGAGTTTTGTTGAGGAAACATCTGTAGCTTTCTTTCCAGGGAAGAAACCATCAGAGGAAAGACAACAAAGATCTTGGTGGTCTTATCAGTGGTTTCCTTCACTAGAAATTTCAAGAGTGGTCCCTCCCCCATCTCCTTTCTATTTTCCAGTGAAGGTCTAGAGTGGTAAGTAGTCACTATGGCTGATATTTGAGGTGTTTTGTTTTGTTTTGTCTTGGAGATATGCTTCTTCTCTCCCCTTATTTCCTTATGACCATTCATTGAGAGGTTCAAACACAGTTTGCAGTGTGGATACAAGAGTGTTAGTAAGTAAGTGTTAGATTCCCAGTCAGGCCCGACTATTTGCAACACCATGGATTGCAGCCTACCAGGCTCTTCTATCCATGAGATTTTCCAGGCAAGGATACTGGAGTGGGTTGCCATTTCCTTCTCCAGTGGGTGCAAGAATTTGTTACTAACTGCAGAATGGCTGAGCCAAACTATTGCAAAAACCAGTCCCACTGGCTGCCATCATTACCAAAGTGGGAAGGCTCTTTGTCCACTCATCCACCATTACAGGAGTTCTTGCTCTTCTTGGGTAACCTTTATCTCAATTTCTTTAGTTTTCTTGCAACATTATCCATGTTTGAATTCCTTTCCTTAGTACGTGGTGACCTGAGGGCTGTGTTCTTGGCTGGNGGAATTCTGGCACAGCATTTTTTTGAAATTTTTAGTTAGAGGTTCACTGGGACTACAGTCTGTGAAGCCTTGACTTGGACTGGAGGTTGTATATCCTCCAGCGTGTGCCATTCTCATGGCCGGCAAGTGTGTTGGTAGGAGGCCTTATTTCCTCCCCTTAGGGTCTTTCCATAAGGTACTTAAAATATGGCAGCTGACTTCTAGAGTGGGCAATCCAAAGACCAAGGTGGAAGATAACAATGTCTTTCATGACTAATTGCATTGGTCACATGCCATTACTTCTACAGCCCACTACTAACTTTGCTTAGGTGTGGGAGGGGACTATACAAGGGCATGTATATCAGAGATGAGGATCATTGGAAGCCAAATTAGAAGCCAGCTACCATAATCTCTAAGTGTCCTATAGCCTCTTACCTCTTTACTCCACCTCCATGACTTTGCATGCTCCCTTTACATGAATTTTCTTTTGTCTTTTCTTCTCTTTCAAGCGCTTGCCTGAAGTTCCCTTCCTCTGAAGAAGCATTGCTGACAAAGACAGTACTTCACACAAATATCTATTTTAGAGTTTATGGGTCTGAATACTTGTCAGTTGGCTGATAACAGGTCAAAGACACATTGGGGCTAGCCTAGAGTTAGCACTCAAAAGTGCTGGATGAATGAATGAATGAATACTTATCATGACACCAAAGTACATTCAGTTCAGTCACACACTTGTGTCTGACTCTGCAACCCCACNCTTTGGTCAGGAAACAAAGATTTCACAAGCTACAAAGCTTGGCCCCATAACCCCCACAAAGATGTACAAGATAAAAATTTGACTTATTGTTGTTCAGTCACTCAGTCGTGTCTGACTCTTTGCAACCCCATGGACTGCAGCACACCAGGCTTCCCTGTCCTTCATAATCTTGCAAAGTTTGTTCAAACTTGTATCCATTGAGTTGGTGATGCCATCCAACAGTCTCATCCTCTGTCGTCCCCCTCTCCTCCTGCTCTCAGTCTTTCCCAGCATCAGGGTCTTTTCTAGTGAGTTGGCTCTTCACATCAGGTGGCCCAAGTAGTGGAGCTTCAGTTTCAGCATCAGTCCTTCCAATAAATATTCAGGACTGATTTCCTTTGACTGGTTTGATCTCCTTCCATCATGAAATCATTATCACAATAAGTTTGGTGGATATACATTATTTTATAGATACAAAAATTGAAGAAATAGAAAATTTTTTTTCCTTGTGGTAACTCAAAATTTACCCTTTTAACAATTTTCATATATAAGTACAGCAATGTGAATTTATCATGTTGTCCATTGCATCCCTAGTATTTCTTTGTCTCATGACTGGAAGTTTGTAGCTTTTGACCACCTTCCTCTAATTCTCCCTCTGCCCATACCGTGCCTCATGTAACCACAATTCTGATCTCATTTTCCATGAGTTTGTTTTTGAAGTGAGATTGACCTACAACACTATGTTAGTTCCTGGTGTACAACATCAGTTCAGTTCAGTCACTCAGTCGTGTCCGACTCTTTGCGACCCCATGAATCGCAGCAGGCCTCCCTGTCCATCACCAACTCCCGGAGTTCACTCAGACTCTCGTCCATCGAGTCCATGATGCCATCCAGCCATCTCATCCCCTGTCGTCCCCTTCTCCTCCTGCCCCCAATCCCTCCCAGCATCCGGGTCTTTTCCAATGAGTCAACTCTTTGCATGAGGTGGCCAAAGTACTGGAGCTTCAGCTTTAGCGTCATTTCTTCCAAAGAAATCCCAGGGCTGATCTCCTTCAGAATGGACTGGTTGGATCTCCTTGCAGTCCAAGGGACTCTCAAGAGTCTTCTCCAACACCACAGTTCAAAAGCATCAATTCTTCGGCGCTCAGCCTTCTTCACAGTCCAACTCTCACATCCATACACGACTACTGGAAGAACCATAGCCTTGACTAGACGGACCTTTGTTGCCAGAGTAATGTCTCTGCTTTTCAATATGCTACCTAGGTATTTTCATACATTTAAAAATGATCCTTATGGTAAGCCTAGTTACTATTTGTCATTCTACCAAAGATATTATATAATTATTGACTATATTACCCCACACTGTACATTTCATAACCATGACTCATTTCTTTTATAAACCGGAAGTTTATACATCTTAATCTCTCTCACCTTAATCTCTCCTCTTCCCACCTGGTAGCCAGATTCTTTAACGCACAGTTTCCCTTTCCCTGAACCACGCTAAGCAAAGTATTCCTAGATAAAAACTAGCCTTCATATATTCATAATGGAGTTTTTCATAAAGTAAAAAAATGTGAAACAACAAAGTGACAACATAAAAAAAAGGTACATTTTGATACAGTCATTAGATCTGTTATCATGAGGCTTAAAAGTGTTGTTTATAGTAACCGTATACGGAAAAGTATTGTCTTCATGTTTTCAATATATTTCACTCTCTATGGGAACATTCTGGGAGGAAACTCACAGAAGCACTAACATTGTCTGCCCTACTGAAGAGGCAGGAGAATCAAATGTAGTCAGGATAGGAGATCTGAGTCCAAACTGCCTGGGATTAACTCCCAGCTCTGCCACTTCAGTGACTGTTTAACTTTGATATGGAAGAGCTATTGAAATTGGGCATGTTTTAAGTTCCCTGTGATTAAATTTCTCTGTGAGTAAATTGGTGGTAAATTAGTACATAATTCCTGGGATTTTTTTGAGGATTAAATATACTGATACAGGCCAGGAAAGGAAGGAGAAGGAAATGGCAACTCACTCCGGTATTCTTGCCTGGAAAACCCCACGGACAGAGGAACCTGGCAAGCTACAGTCTGTGGGGTCTCAAAAGAGTTGGATACTACTTAGTGACTAAATACAGGTAAGCACTTAACAGCAATGTTTAGCAAATAGTAAGACCTCAATAAGCATTAGCTATTTGGTGTTTAAATGGCAAAGCAAATAAAGGCAGGGTTTTACCTGGACTTTTCTACCTTTTCCCAATCAACTTTTCTATATCAAACATGTTACTGTTATACTGAAGGAAAGCAATAAATATTTTTCTGAAAGTCTTGAAAACTGGGTCAGCTGGATTTTCTAGTAAACATAGATTCAGCTCATTATTGGGATATCACAGTATGTAATTAAATGGATACTTCGTTGCTGCTGGAATCCAAGAATTGAAATTGGAAGTTACACTAACAACTGAAATGAACTTTGTGTCTCATTTAATAAGAAGTTATGATGGCTCAGTTTCCTTAAAGAAAAGATTGCTTCCTTTGGAAAAACTTGTGTCTACACAGTATTCACTTCCCCAACCTCTAGCCTCTAGACTACTCAGTACTTCTCTATAACTCACATGTTTTAGTAATAACAGGGTAAAATTTTTGAAAATATTTATAATAATGAAATAAGCACATTTTAGGGGTCAAGGGTTAGCAAACACCCTCTTCCAACAACAGAAGAGAAGACTCTACACATGGACATCACCAGACAGAAATCAGATTGATTATATTCTTTGTAGACAAAGATGGAGAAGCTCTATACAGTCAGCAAAAACAAGACCAGGAGCTGACTGTGACTCAGATCATCAACTCCTTATTGTCAAAGTCAGATTTGAAGAAAGTAGGGAAAACCACTAGATCATTCAGGTATGACCTAAATCAAATCCCTTGCGATTGTATAGTGGAAGTGAGAAATAGATTTATGGGACTAGATCTGATAGAGTACCTGATGAACTATGGACTGAGGTTTGTAACATTGTACAGGAGACAGGGATCAAGACCATGCCCAAGAAAAAGAATTGCAAAAAAGCAAAATGGCTGTCTGATGAGGCCTTGCAAATCGCTGTGAAAAGAAGAGAAGCGAAAAGCAAAGGAGAAAAGGAAAGATATACCCATTTGAATGCAGAGTTCCAAAGAATAGCAAGGAGAGATAAGAAAGCCTTCCTCAGTGATCAATACAAAGAAATAGAGGAAAACTAGAAAGACTAGAGATCTCTTCAAGAAAATTAGAGGGAACATTTCATGCAAAGATGGGCTAAATAAAGGACAGAAATGGCATGGACCTAACAGAAGCAGAAGATATTAAGAAGAGGTGGCAAGAATACACAGAAGAACTGTACAAAAAAGATCTTCACGACCCAGATAATCATGATGGTGTGATCACTCACCTAGAGCCAGACATCCTGGAATGTGAAGTCAAGTGGGCCTTAGAAAGCATCACTANTAGAGGAAAACTAGAAAGACTAGAGATCTCTTCAAGAAAATTAGAGGGAACATTTCATGCAAAGATGGGCTAAATAAAGGACAGAAATGGCATGGACCTAACAGAAGCAGAAGATATTAAGAAGAGGTGGCAAGAATACACAGAAGAACTGTACAAAAAAGATCTTCACAACCCAGATAATCACGATAGTGTGATCACTCACCTAGAGCCAGACATCCTGCAATGCAAAGTCAAGTGGGCCTTAGGAAGCATCATTATGAACAAAGCTAGTGGAGGTGATGGAATTCCAGTTGAGCTGTTTCAAATCCTGAAAGATGATGCTGTGAAAGTGCTGCACTCAATATGCCAGCAAATATGGAAAACTCAGCAGTGGCCACAGGACTGGAAAAGGCCAGTTTTCATTCCAATCCCAAAGAAAAGCAATGCCAAAGAATGCTCAAACTACCGTACAATTGCACTCATCTCACACGCTAGTAAAGCCGTGCTCAAAATTCTCTAAGCCAGGCTTCAGCAATACGTGAACCATGAACTTCCTGATGTTCAAGCTGGTTTTAGAAAAAGCAGAGGAACCAGAGATCAAATTGCCAACATCATCAAAAAAGCAAGAGAGTTCCAGAAAAACATCTATTTCTGCTATATTTGACTATGCCAAAGCCTTTGACTATGTGGATCACAATAAACTGTGAAAAATTCTGAAAGAGATGGGAATAGTAGACCACCTGACCTGCCTCTTGAGAAATCTGTATGCAAGTCAGGAAGCAAAAGTTAGAACTGAACATGGAACAACAGACTGGTTCCAAATAGGAAAAGGAGTATGTCAAGGCTGTATATTGTCACCCTGCTTATTTAACATATATGCAGAGTACATCATGAGAAACACTGGGCAGGAAGAAGCACAAGCTGGAATCAAGATTGCCGGGAGAAATATCAATAACCTCAGATATGCAGGTGACACCACCCTTATGGCAGAAAGTGAAGAGGAACTAAAAAGCCTCTTGATGAAAGTGAAAGAGGAGAATGAAAAAGTTGGCTTAAAACTCAGCATTCAGAAAACTAAGATCGTGGCATCTGGTCCCATCATTTCATGGCAAATATATGGGGCAACAGTGTAAACAGTGGCTGACTTTATTTGAGGGGGCTCCAAAATCACTGCAGGTGGTAACTACAGCCATGAAATTGAAAGACGCCTGCTCCTTGGAAGAAAAGCTATGACCAACCTAGACAGCATATTAAAAAGCAGAGATATTACTTTGCTAACAAAGATCTGTCTAGTCATGGCTTTGGTTTTTCCAGTAGTCATGTATGGATGTGAAAGTTGGACTATAAAGAAAGCTGAGTGCCAACGAATTGATGCCTTTGAACTGTGGTGTTGGAGAATACTCTTGAGAGTCCCTTGCACTGCAAGGAGATCCAACCAGTCTATCCTAAAGGAGATCAGTCCTGAGTGTTCATTGGAAGGACTGATGTTGAAGCTGAAACTCTAATCCTTTGGCCATCTGATGCGAAGAGCTGACTCATTTGAAAAGACCCTGATGCTGGGAGGGATTGAGGGCAGGAGGAGAAGGGGACGACAGAGGATGAGATGGCTGGATGGCATCACTGACTCAATGGACATGGGTTTGGGTAAACTCCAGGAGTTGATGGACAGGGAGGCCTGGCGTGCCGTGGTCTATGGGGTTTCGAAGTCAGACACAACTGAGTGACTGAACTAAACTGAACTGAGGTGGAGTCTGGAAAGTTAATTAGGGAAAGGGGAGGGGGAGTGAATTTATTCACTACATTTGTTAATGTCTAAACATTTCCAGTGGTATCATGCTAAATTTGATTTGCATATAAATTATTACATATTTTAAAGTTCTATTGATTTATTTTTGGCTCCACTGGGTCTTCGCTGCTTCGCTTGACTTGCGGGGGTTACACTCTAGTTGCAGAGTGCATGCTTCTCGTTGCAGTGGCTTCTCACTGCAGAGCACAGGCTCTTGGGTGTGCGAGCTTCGGTAGTTGTATCTCATGGACCTTAAAGTATAGGCTCAGTAGGTGTGGTATACAGGCTTAGTTGCCCCTCAGCATGTGGAATCTTCCTGGACCAGGGATTGAACCATGTCCCTGCATTGGCAGACAGATTCTTAACCACCAGAGCACCACAGAGTACTTCATTTTGATATTTTTTTAAAGTTCCAGGAGCAGAATCAAATTAAGGGAAAAATTGCTTTCTCTCTCCCCTATTATCCCCTAAGTTTTTCAGGGAAGATTTTTGGAAAAAGTGGTAATTTTGAAATCCTCTCTTGCCAGCAACTAGCAAGCTCAGGATAGTTGCCAAGGCATTATCAGGACCCTGTAGACAGAAAGTGTGGGGTGTAGATAGGGGGGTGATGAAACTGGATTCACAGTGTGAGCAAGAGGAGTTTTTTTTTTTAATTGTAAAAAATAAAACTACACTACCCTTTATAAATGGTTATGCCAGCAGTTCTAACACCTGTTGTTACAAAGGAATGTGAATATATTAAGCCTTTTCCCTGTATTGCCTTGTGTATGGGTACATCCGTTGTTTCCTAGATATGCCCCAGTCTTTATAACTTTGTCCCGGGCCATGTCAAAATTGGTTTACAAGGTAGACAGAGAAATTTTTCATTAGCTAAGACCAGGAACATTTTTTTCTGTAACTTGTATTTGCAGCCCTGAATTCTGCCAGACCCTTTGACATTATGGTTGAAAAGGCAGGCAACACCTCTTGCAGCAAAGCAGCACAAATATTTGCTGCTTAAATAAATTGATTCTTGTTAGACAGGCATGGTCATCAGCCAAATTCTTGCATATTTTTCTAGGCTCGTTACACTTTCAAGAAAGACTCAACTTTTCTTCCTTGTTTTCCTTTGTCCTTCAGGTACAATCCTTGGATTTACCCTCCGACCATACAGGATGAGCTACCGGGAAGTCAAGTACTTCTCTTTTCCTGGGGAGCTGCTGATGAGGATGCTACAGATGCTGGTGTTGCCACTCATCATCTCCAGTCTTGTCACGGGTACCCTATGCAGTTTTGTTTTGTTTTTTTCATGTGTGCTTATTGCCAAAGATCGCTTAGAAAAACAAACGCTTTAGGTTTCTGCTGGATGCATGCTCTGTTCTAGAAAATAAAAGTCCCTTCAAAATGATGGAAAGGAGGCTTCAGTAATGCATGAATGATTATTACTCTCGTATTTTACCAATCACAAGAGGAAACGGATTTGAACCACCACGTAATCTGGTCTGCCTCACTACGAAAGAGGCACCCTGCTAGACACTACACCACCAGCCTTCTCTGCCCACAGCGATGTAGTTGACAACAGCGTACAACAGGTCTGTTTTCTCACCCTCTTATCCCACCCAGATAACATCTGGTTGGACAGCCTATTAGCTATTGATGCAAGAATGCTTGTTCTCAGAGCCACCACGACTTGAGCGGGAGCCTTCTTGGAAGCCTCATCAAGAGGTAATGCCCACGACATACTCACCAACTCTCCTGCCACCAACACTGTATCTTTTCCTGGTGAACCCGCATGACTTCTCCGTTGTCCCCCACCCCCGTTGCCTTTTACGCTGGTGGGAGAATGGGGTGGGGGTGGGAGATTTCACCATCCAGACACTTTGTCAGTTGACACTTGGATTGTCGAGGCGTGGAAGCTTGGCAGGATAGGATGCTTATTCTCTATGAATGCGAAATAACAATTTACGCCTGCGTGGGAAACGGTTTAAGAGTACATGTGATTGGTGAATACGAACAGAGCTAAAAGTTTCAGAAAAATGTTTCTGTACGTTCCTCCCTGCCCACTGTTCTCTTTCCCCACAGCACATCTCTGACTTGGAGAAGGAATATCCGTAGACACTACCCCCAGCAGGATGGTTTCTGGGTTTGTAGCTCAAGCCCAGACCTCAGGTATTACTAGCCCTGTTTTCTTTTCAGTCCTTGGCTTACTGTCCACCCTTAGGCAGATCATTCTGTGAGCTGGCTTTCAGCATCTTTTCACCTCCCAGGGAGTTCGCAAGGATGTTTATAATCACCTTTCAAGATCTCTGTGTAAAAAGACCTTCATAGAACAACTCAAAAGTCTTGAGGCAAGATTCTGACTGCTTCACGCCTTGGAGGGCTGGCCATTACTTGGAACAGAAACTACGTCAGTTTCTTTTTTTTTCCCCAATGCCTTGCAGATCTCTGCTGGCTTCGACTTGCCCCGGTCTTCAAACAAGTGATTGCATGTACAGAAAGCTCCCATTGGAGGATGAGTTGCCCATAAAACAGTTGCGTAGACAGGATGATTTGGAGTACTTGTTTTTGAAATTGGTCTGGCCCCTTGCTGACCAGAGGTAATCATAGCCGGCCACGATTCTTATCAAAGAAGCTGCATTCATGCTGAGGTGAGGGCACGTCCTCATTATGCATTTGCTCTCATTTTTCTGGGAAGCAAGTTCTTGCAGCAGGCGCTCAGAGGACAGAACTCATATCCACCATTGTGTTTAGTGGAACAGGGAGGCCCTTCCCACCACCCTATGGCTAGAGTCTGAATTGAGTACCTGCAGTTTTCCTGGATGCAAACTGAGGGTCCTGTGATCCTTTGTGCTCTCTCTTCAATGGTGAGGCCAGTGTTTAGAGATTTCTGCTTTCTGATAATTGTGCTTAAAAAAAAAAAAAAAACCACTGTGTTACCCTTTATAAGAGGAGAGCCCTTGTTCAGTACAGCTAGAGAAAATATTAGTTCCCTTTAGCAATCCTTTGAAGTAGAACTCCCTAGCGTTTTCTCATACTTAATACATCAACTTCGTTGCAGGAATAAGAGTTTTGGTTAAGTAATTTTTCAGGGAAAAAACAACAACAACACTATGAGGCAGTCCCTCTGCTTGGTTAAAAAGAAACTGTGTGTAAACCTTGGAGAAATTTTCAACATTTATGATACTGGTGTTAAAGAGAAAGGAGTTTTAAATCTTGAACAACCAGTATTAAGTGAACCTTAAAAGGTAACCTAATTACAAGTTGGGGATGCCACCACTTGGGACCATTAAAAGAGTCTCAGTTCTTTTCTAAGACTGTTAAGGCAAGGGACATAATTAATTACATTTGCTAAAGATCTTTTCAAGGTGTTAGTCTCAAAGGAATAATTTCTAAGCTACATGATAATTTAGATACTTATGATCAGTTGGAATGAATGATAGCTTCAATAAGAATTTCTTTCATGATTCAAAGTGCTGTGATTCTAAACCAAAGCAGCGTGTGATCCAGTGTAAATAAGGAGGTCCCCTTTGGGGACTTTTGCAAATTACATGTACACGAGAGGATCTCTGTGTGTGTTGGGAAGCATTACTGGAAAATGTGTTGGGAGAGAACAAAGTGAGGGCCCAATATTTTAGAATGGAAAAGCAAGCTCAAATGCCTCCAGTGGCCAAGCAGGTGAGGGATCTTTATATATGAAGTTGCCCTTTCAGGCTCCTTTTTGTTTTCCTACTTGATAGAGTCATGGATACAGGGAAATATTTCTCTTCAATGGGAGAGGTAGCAGGGATGAGTGTGATGATAAATGGAAAGCGACCCACTGCAGAACAGTGTAGACAAAGAGAGGAAAGGAGGTGATTAAGACCTGAAAACTATCAACTCCATCCAGTTGTTGCCATGTGTCAATAAGGGCCAAATCTTCCAATTTTTCCAAAGAGTCCAGAAATCCAAAACTTGATAAGAACCTAGATTTTTTTTTTTTTTTGGCTGTGCTGGGTCTTGAGTGCTCTGCACAGGCTTTCTTTAGTTGAAGCGAGCGGGCTTCTCACTACAGTGGCTTCTCTTGTTGCAAAGCACAGGCTCTAGAGCATGGGCTAAGTAGCTGTGACACACCGGCTTTGTTGTTCCACAGCATGTGGGATCTTCCTAGACCAAGGATTGAACCCATGTCTCTTGCATGGACAGGCAGATTCTTAACCACTGGGTCACTAGGGAAATCCAGAAGCTAGATTTTTTTAAACATTGACATGGGTAACAGAACAAAACAGTGCAAGCCAAACAAAGCACATCTGCAGGCTCAGTCCAACACTTGCGCCACTAATACTGGGAACTCAGGTTTCAGTGCGGGTGCTATTAATTATAAGAACGCACTGATAGACTTGTGCACGCATCAGCCTATTGCCGGGTTTCATACGTGGCCTTATTCCACAGTTGGCAGTTCCTTGTCAAAGCTTAACTTAACATGGAATCAGCTACTGAACGCCACTAAACAAGCAACTGTTGGAAAATCTCTCCATCTTCTGTGTTATAAATGTGTTGTGTCCTGGCCATGCTGGCCTTTTCGGCCCCCATCAGGAACACGAGAACTCGGCACCCTTTAAGTTCAAAAGTCAGTCCCAGGGTCTGTGCAGACGGAACTTGGAATGCATGAAACCCTTACTGCATTGCCTGCATTTGGCATTTTGTTTTAGAAGGTTCTGTGTTTTGGTTTTTCTTTAATTAGTTAGTTAATATATTTTAGGCTGTGCTGGGTCATCGTTGCTGCATCGGCTTTTCTCTAGTTGTGGAGAAACCTTGTGTGCAGTGTGCAGGTTTCTCGTTGTTGTGGGTTCTCTTGTGGAGCATGGGCTCTAGGGTGCATGAGCTTCCGTAGTTTCGGCAGGTGGGCTCAGAGTTGCAGCAGGTGGGCTCGGTAGCTGCAGTTCCTGGGCCCTAGAGCACAGGCTCAGTGGCTGTGGCTCAGGGGCTCTAGAGTGCGTGGGCTTTAGTAGCTGTGTACGCAGGCTCTAGAACACTGGGTTGGTAGTTGTGGCACATGGGCTTAGTTGCTCCACGGCCTGTGGGATCTTCCCAGAGCAGGGATCCAACTTGCAACTCCTGTGCCTGCAGGCAGATTCTTGACCAACGAGCCACCAGAGAAGCCTGGTTCTATATGTTTTTAATCACATTTAAAGTCTGAGTGAACTCCGGGAGTTGGTGATGGACAGGGAGGCCTGGCATGCTGCGACTCATGGGGTCGCTAAGAGTCGGACATAGCTGAACGACTGAACTGAACTGAACTGAAACTCTGAGAAATTTAAAGATTTTCACGCTTGGAACATCCCTCTTTGTAAATTGTGGCACTAGAGACCCTGTAAGACATGTTCTCCTTTTCTCAAATTTGAAATTTCAATCCTTCCTAACATCCTTGGTATGTATTAATATTCCAGAAGCTGCCAGAGAGAAGCCGGGAGAAAGCCTAACGGCTAGATTTGTACTCAAGTACCTATTTTTTTTGAACAAAAGGAATACATCTTTGCCAACGTACCACACAATAAAATGGGGAGTTGGCACCAATTTCTATTGATTTGGTCAAGATAGGCAGCCAGACTAGATATTTCATGCCAGAAATATGAGCTGGTTTGACTGACTTAACCCTGATTAAATTCACTAGATAACAGTTAAACTCCATTTCAGGTTGCTCTGTGTAGACATAGCTACCACCTCACCTCCTCCCTACTTTGGATTCTTTTCAGAAAACTAGTGCTTTCTTTTCTCATTCTGAGTGTGGATTCCTGCTCAGTCTCTTACCCTGCAAGAAATCTTCTGTGTCTCCAGTTTTCTGGAAGGGGAAAGCATCCCTTTTGACAAATGATGTTCCAAATCTGTAGACTTGTGAATTCAGTGAAATATAGGACTTCAGTATAGGTGAAGCCAACAAGCTCCACTCAGCCAAGGGCTCCCTTACTTGGGAAAACAGAAGTAGAGACAGTGAATGGTGAACCTCAAAATATGACCCCTTATTGTCAAAGAAAAGACAGCTACAATAAGAACGATCTAAAGTTTTGTCATTTCATTTAACACAAGAGGGTAAGCAATGAGCTAGACAATTCTTGGTTCTTGGACATATGAAGGTTTTGCAAAAATGAAAGCCAAAACACATAAGAAAAATTTACTATTTTAAATGATACATTGTTGTGGCTGAGGGGTATCGCTGAGGCCTTGATGAAATACTCCAAGTGCTTATGTACAAGAAAAGAGAGAGTAGATTTCTTTCCTTTTTTCCCCTACACATACATTTCACTGAAGAAGGAAATATATCTATCTCTGGTGGGGAGGAGTGTCTTTGAGCCTCCTTTTCATTCTCTGTAAAATGAGTTCATTCATGGTATCTGTGTCATGGGTCCGTTCTGAGGATTTATGCTTGGCACGCAGTTCAGTTCAGTTCAGCTCGGCTGTGTCCCACTCTTTGTGATCCCATGGACTGCAGCACGCCAGGCCTCCCTGTTCATCACCAACTCCTGGAGTTCACCCAAACCCATGTCCATTGAGTTGGTGATGCCATCCAACCATCTCATCCTCTGTCGTCCTCTTCTCCTCCTGCCTTCAATCTTTCCCAGCATCAGGGTCTTTTCAAATGAGTCGGCTCTTCGCATCAGGTGGCCAAAGGATTGGAGTTTCAGCTTCAACATCAGTCCTTCCAATGAACACCCAGGACTTATCTCCTCTAGGATGGACTGGTTGGATCTCCTTGCAGTTCAAGGGACTCTCAAGAGTCTTCTCCAACACCACAGTTCAAAAGCATCAGTTCTTTGGTGCTCTTCTTTATAGTCCAACTCTCACATCCATACATGACTACTGGAAAAACCATAGCCTTGACTAGACAGACCTTTGTTGGCAAAGTAATGTCTCTACTTTTTAATATGCTGTCTAGGTTGTACATGCTCAGTTACTGGTAGCTATTGGTGGTAAGGATAGCAGCAGTAAGAGCTGTCCTGGTCCACGCAGTGTGAGTGAAAATTCTAGAACAAGAAGAGAGAGCTTCAGCTCAGGGGCATGTAACTAAGCCTCCAGATTCCTTACATTTTATTCGTCTGTGGTCTTCACAGTGATCATTTTCCTATTAAAGGTTGATTCAAGAAACCATGAAGTTAATCAAGTAGCAACTGGGAGCCAGGGAGAATTCCTTCCTCTCCACTGGAAGGGATTGGTTTCTGCCCTGCAGTGTGGGACAGGATGACCTTAGTACTGCTGCATCATTCTAAATATTATCATTGGTTATACAACCACCCAGTCCTTACTGAGCAACAAGGCCCCAGTGTGCAGCACCCTGGAATCCACAGGGCAGCTAAGTCTACTTGCTGCTTATATGCCACAAGCGGAGCCTTCCTGGCTAATCAAAAGTTGGACAAGTGGAGTCTGTCTCGACACAATGCTTGGCAGCCTAGAAACAAGCCACCCAGAAAGCAACTTCGGCCCAGTTCATTTGAAGCCAGCAGGTTGGCCCCGCTTCATTTTCTCTCTAGATCTCTTGACAAACATGGGGAAGGAGGCTGAATTACATCCACAGAGACAGAGAGATTGTAAGATGTAATAGGAAGACCCTCCTGAGGGCTGAAGAGATCATCTGGCTTTTTTTTTTTTTTTTTTTTTTTTTTTTTGCATCCTGTAGAAAGGAAATCTGGGAAACTAAATGCTCTTTATTTATTTTTAGTGGATTTGGGTTTTGTTAAAAGGTAGACCAAATTATTTAAGTCTAGCTGTCCCAGAAAATATCTACCTTTCCATCACAAATAATTTCATTCAATAAGCACTTGAAATTTTTTTTTTTTTTTAATGTACCAGACACTTTTCCAGGACATGAGGATGACACAGAACTTCCCTGACAGTCCAGTGGTTAAGCCTCTCGCTTCCTCTGCAGGGGGTACATGTTTGATCCCTGGTCACCGAAGTAGGATCCCAAATGCTTCGAGGCACAGCCAAAAAAAAATTTTTTTTTTTCTTTTTTTAATGAGGACGACAAAACCCCTGACTTAAGGAGTTCAGAGTCTGGTGGGAGATAGACTTGCAGTGGCAGTGTCATGGATGGGGACAGTGACCCAGGGAGGAAGAGCCCAGGGAGGGACAAAGAGGCCAGCTGTGCTCCCCAGGTTTCAGGCTCCCTAGTCAGGAAGCGACTCTACTAGCAGAGAAGAAACTGTTTTGGTTGTTCTTACACTTGGCTCACCATTAAATGCTGCAAGAGCCGGAGGTTGGGCCCTGGGCAGCTCCCAGCAAAAGTAACCCTGGGATGTGTGGCCTCACAGAGGGAAGAGGCACCTGATGGGGTTTCAGCCACAGAAACTCCCTTTGGGAGCAGAGCCTCTCGGCTCTCAGTGGGGGACGCAGGAGATTAGGTCCCTCTGAGCTGGAGGGACGTGCTGTGCAGTCCAGAGCACAGAGGACATGCTGTGGCAGCTCCATGCCCTGCACCCTGGAAGGCGGCCTGCAGCCGCTGCCTGAAAGTTTTGTGCGTCCACAGTCCAAGCTTAAGTTGAACTTGTCTCCTGTGAGGTCCAGGGAGATAGAGGATGACAGTTTGGACGGTGTCAAGAAAGCACTTGAGCACAACCTCGAATTTTTCTGCCAGTTCTTCTCAGGTGCCCAGTCCTCCTAGGCCCTTCACCAACCTGGTTGCCTTCCACATCCCCTTGTGTTCCCAGAGTTGAACCCAGTGTTCCAGGTGTCGCATGACCAGGTCGGGGCAGTTACCGGACCCAGTCCTCTGCTCATACCGACTGGTCAGCTGTCATCAGTTGCAACAGACCCCTGGCTCAGAGGGGTTCAGCCTATGGTCACCTAACCCCTCAGAAATGAATTTTGTGGAGAAGTTTTTGTGGTAAAAATCGAACAGTTCTTGAAAAATCAGAAGCCCCAGGTTCAAGGGTTTCCTAGAAAGCTTAGGCTTCTATGACTTGGGAATTCTTATCTGTGAAATTTCAGCAGCTTCAAGGTGGGTAGCCTACAGTTTTGATCAGTTCCGGTTTGTGAGACATTTTTGAAAGTTACTTTAATAATAAAAAAAAAAAAGATTTAAAGCTTCTTTTAAAGTTAAATTGGGTGGCTAGATAGCATTATAGACTCGATGGGTGTGAGTGAGTTTGAGTGAACTCCGGGAGTTGGTGATGGACAGGGAGGCCTGGCGTGCTGCAATTCATGGGGTTGCAAGGAGTCAGACACGACTGAGCGACTGAACTGAACTGAACTGATTCTCTAAGAAAAATAAGATCCCCAACCCCCCACCCCCACCCCNGTTGGATGGCATCATCGTCTCAATGGACATAAGTTTGTGTAAACTCCGGGAGTTGGTGATGGACAGGGAGGCCTGGCATGCTGCAGTTCATGGGGTCACAGAGTCAGACACGACTGAGCAACTGAACTGATCTGAACTGGGTCACAACTTTCATTATAATTCCTTTGCTCTTCACTTGAGAATGGCAATTCCAAGTGAAATGGAGTGGATGGAGCTTCAAGTCAGGTCAGATGCTCCATTGAGAAACTAGAGAAAAATCACCCATGGCTTAGTCAGAAGACATTTTGGGACATTTAAACAATGACACCAGGATTTACACTTAAGAATATTAATTTTCTGGGGCTTCCTTAGTGGCACAGTGGTAAAGAATCCTCCTACCAATGCAGGAGACATGGCTTTGATCACTGATCCAGGAAGATCCCACATGCTGTGAGGCAACTAAGTCCGTACACCACAGCTGTTGAGCCTGTGCTCCGCAACAACAGAAGCCACCCCAGTGAGAAGTCTGGACCCTGCAGCTAGAGCGTAGCCCCTGCTCGCCACAACTAGAGAAAGCCCACACAGCAACGAAGACCCAGCACAGCCAAAAATAAATAAATAAAAATTATTTTAAAAATTTGAACCCAGAACTTGAAAATCTAGAGCAGACAGTTGTAAGTATAACAGGTATTCAGGTTTAGACAAAAACGAGAAGGATCTGTTTACCTCAGAGAAGGACGGAGTTGCATCAAGCTTCCCTCCGAGATGGGATTGAAAGAATCATAAGACTAACAGGATGGCAGAAAGAAAAAGTTACAGAAATCATTTCACTTAAAAACACTACCATAAGATGCTAAGTAGAACACAAGAACTTGTCATATAGTAGAAGCTCAATAAACATCTATTGAGTGGATAAATGAATGAATCAAAGTCATTATCATACATGCAACAGGTGTTTGGCTTTAGCAGTGAATATAACATTTGATAGTATCAAGAAAATGGGCATCTTCTTCCCATATCAATTTTTTTTTCTTAATTTCAGTAATTTTTTTTTTTTTTTTTTACTTTACAATACTGTATTGGTTTTGCCCTACATTGACATGAATCCATCACAGGTGTACATGAATTCCCAACTCTGACCCCCCCTCCCACCACCCTCCCCATGTCATCTTATTATTTCCAAAAGGTAAGCTGAAGCTCCAGTAATCTGGCCACCTGATGCGAAGAGCCAACTCATTGGAAAAGACCCTAATGCTGGAAAAAGTTGAGGGCAGGAGGAGAAGGGGATGGCAGAGAATGAGATGGTTGGATGGCATCACTGACTCAATAGACATGAATTTGAGCAAACTCCGGGAGACGGTGGAGGACAGAGAAGCTTGGTGTGCAGCAGTCCATGGGTTCACAAAGAATTGGACACAACTTAACAATTGAAAACAACAATCAAGAAAAAACCAAACTCTAACAATCGAGCAAAAGAAATAAATGGTAAGATTGCCCTATGAGTTTAAACAACATTGGTAGTTGACAATGATTTATTTCTTAAATTTTGTGGGGTGGATTGCATTTTTAATATATTACTCTTTATTCTTATAAAGCCTTTCTTAATATCTTAGTTTAAAATAAATTACAAATTTCATGAATTGAAGTAAAGCTCATTATTTTGTACCCTGCCAAAATGTAGGGTCTGCAGGGTCAGGGAGGAATTGAAGCTGAAACTGACAAGGAGTGAGCAGACAAACCCCCAGAAATCTTCCCTTGCCGAGGATATAGGATTATCACAGAGTCCATTCTGCTGGCATTTGGGAGGATTTTACTAGCCAGCTCATTTCTTTATTTTTCTATCTATCATGAAGTTTTGTTTTTTTAAAAAAAGTCTTAATATACAATAAAATAGTTTTCTGAATGCCCCTTAGGATCCAAAACACTAATATGACTCTATGAAAGTTATTATGGACCCCTTTAAACTGACTTTCTGCTGTCATTGAACTCAGTACTGACAAGTACAGGCTACAGTAAGGAAACCATCCCTTCTCAACCTTTAAACCAGCTAGTCAGTGAACTAGATCTGAGTTCCATGTCCAAATTTCCTATTGTTTGATCAGAGTTTGACTGGCTTGCTCCAGTCCATGGGGTCACAGAGTCAGACACAGTTGAGTGACTGAACTGACTGACAGCCACTTGGAAAGACAGTTTGAAAGTTCCTTACAAAATTAAACATTCTGTTAACCATACGATCCAGCAGTGGCACTCAGTCATGTTTACCCCAAGGAGCTGAAAACTTTAGTCCACCGAAGCTTGCACAAGGATGTTTATAGAAGCTCTATTTATAATTGACAAAACCTGGAAGCAACCGTGACGTCTTTGGTGAATGGAAAAACAAACTGAGGTCCATCGAGATGATGGAATATCATGCAATGCTAAAAAGAAATGGGCTATCAAGACACAGAAAGACACAGAAGACACTTAAATGTATGTTACTAAGTCAAAGAAGTCACTATGAAAAAGCAACACATTGTATGGTTTAAACTATATGACATTCTGGAAAAAGCAAATGTATGAAGAGAATAAAGGACCAGTGATGCCAGGGGCTGAGGGGAAACAGGGATGAAATGGTAGAGAAGATAGGATTTTTTGGATGTAACTATTCTATATGCTGTCTACTATATAGAGTGTATATAGGGCATTGTACATCTATCGAAAGCCACGGAAGCTACAGCACCAGTGAAGCCTAATGTCTAGTCTGGACTTCGGGTGATAACCCTGTTTCAGTGCAGATTCTTCAACTGCAACAGATGCACCACTCTAGTGCAGAATGTTGATAGTTAGGAAGGCTGTATCTGGGGAGCAGGCAAGACTGGGAAACCTCATACCTTCTGCTCAATTTTACTGTGAACATAAAACCAAAGTCTGTTTAAAACAACAACAACAACACTAAAATATAAAATCTAGAGACGGTTTCATCCCTGGGTCAGGAAGATTCCCTGGAGAAGGAAATGGCAACCCACTCCAATATTCTTGCCTGGGAAATCCCATGGACAGAGGAGCCTGGCGGGCTATAGTCCATGGGGTCACAAAGAATTGGACATGACTGAGCAACTTTTTCACGGGACACTAGTATGAGGGGAAAAAAAAAAAGGACTGTGAACACAGAGTCCATCTGTGCCTTTAAAAAGATTTGCTTTACAAGTTTTCCAGAAAGCTGCCTGTTCCTCTTTTGAGTCCCTAAGGACCATCATAGGGACTTTCTTATGCAGAAGGTGGAAAAAATACGAAGGGTCTTCGCTGTCCCTTGGATGAACTAAAGCAGAAAATGCTGAACAGGCCATTGAAAGAGCGTTTCACATTTCCTGTTCTCCACTTAGGCATCCACTCATATTCTCTGAGTGACTCTTATATAAGGATACTGTTCTGGACACTGAAAATATAGGAGTGGACAAAACAGGAAGTTCACACTTGATGTACAGGAAACAGCAAATACAGACAAAAATCCTAATCTGTAAACCAACAGCAGAGACACTTAAACAGCAGAGACACTTGCCAGCAGCCAAGCTCCATGTGGTTCAACCCTGGTGACTGAGAAGTCACTGTAGAAGGGATGGCAGGAGGAGGGGGTGGGGCTTCCAGGGAGGGCCAGCAGCAGGATACACCTCTGCCTGGTTTACATTTTATCCCATCTAAACATGTTTCTCCTGATCTGCTTCCTCCCATTCATGCTCTGACCCTGACCTCAGTGCAGATGGACATTCTCTGCCTATAAGGGGAGGAGGTCTGACTTGGTAGTGCTGCCTGCCAGGAAAGTTTACTAGATTCAAAAGAGTGGAAAGTGGAAGGAGGGACAATTGAGCTCTATTTACTGAGTCACAGAACTGGCACCAGGCTCTGCTGAAAGAAGCACAAATCACACCCTTGTTTTCCAAAAAGGCGCTGCCCACTAAAACCCCGTCAGGGAAAAGGGTCTGGAAGAAGCCAGCCAGATTCATTTTTACCGTAGTAAGTATGTGTATGTGCTTTGGAAGTGGGAAGCATATTGAAGAGGGTTTTTTTTTTTTTTTTTCTTCTTAGCTGCCTGTTGCATAATTTTTCCAATTAAGGGATTTTGGCATCTACCTTCCTCGGGGCCCCTAATTCATTCTCTCTGCTCCATTGAGAGTGAAGTTCCACGGTCCTCTCTACACTGTTTCTCTCTCTAGCTCAGCCTCTTTCTGTCCTGGCTTTCTCTCAGCCTCACTTTCATCAAAAAGATGTTTTTTTTTTAAGATCCATCTCAGACTGACAACAGTTGGCTTCTGTTTTTGATTGCATAGAGGCTTTTGTGGACAGGAAACAATACTTACAGTAGCCTGTGTTATCACTGATGTTCTATCTACTACAGTTATAAACTGAAAACCTTGTTCTTCTTAAACTATTAAACATAATTGCAAAAACCTAGTAAATTAAGAATTTTAGATTGGAGTTAAGCACAGTATGTACTTTATTGTTAGATTAACTTATACATTGCATGAACAAACAGTGCATAATCTTTCAGACACAACATACAAATTTATTACTTTATTTAAACATATAATTCAACACATGGATGTAAAAAGCCATTAATTTGAATGTTTCTATATATTTGAACACATTTAGAGACCTGGCTACTTACATTCCTATAAATATTTCCATTTATATTCACATTTCATATAGTGGATTTCCTTGTGAGCAGCTAAGAATGCAGACATGCAAACCCCATAAACAAAACCTTCCTAAACACATACACAACTATAGTAAACCTAATTATAACAAAAACCTATGCAGATGATCCCTGAATAACACAGGCTTGCCCTTCATGAGTCTGTTTATATGTGGATTTTTCTCAGTAAATACACACTGTAATACTACATGGCTGGTTGAACCATGGATACAGAACTGAGGATAAAGCAAGGTGGGGGAGGGGGCCAGCTCCCCTAATCTCCTTGTTGTTCAGTGGCCAACTATATATTTACATATGATCCTCATAAGCATTTCAAATCTTAAAGCCTAATTTAGTAAACTTCTAATTTAGTAAATCAGATTATCTCAAGTACTGAAAATTGACTATAAATATAAATGGGTAAAATACTTTAAGTGTCTCAGTAAAAATCATTTGTCTACTATGTTCAGTTCAGTTGCTCAGTTGTGTCCATCTTTTGCGGACCCCATGGACTATAGCACACTAGGCTTCCCTGTCTGTCACCAACTCCCAGAGCTTGTTCAAACTCATCTCCATTAAGCCAGTGATGCCATCCAACCATCTTACCCTCTGACATCTCCTTTTCCTCCCACTTTCCATCTTTCTCAGCATCAAGGTCTTTTCTAATGAGTCAGTTCTTTGCACCAGGTGGCCAAAGTATTGGAGCTTCAGCTTCAGCACCAATCCTTCCAATGAATATTCAGGACTAATTTCCTTTATGATTGACTGGTTGGATCTCCTTGAAGTCCAAGGGACTCTCAAGAGTAAAGAGTCCTTTCTCTCTTCTCCAACACCACAGTTCAAAAGCATAGTCTACTATGTTGGTTTCCTATAAACATCTTTAATATAAGTACATGCAAAACAGTAAAATGATTTTTTAAACTTGATATATTTGCATTAAAATAAAATTTTGCAGAAACAATGTCATATTTAGTTTTTCAGCATCCATATGTTTATTTCTTGGTATAGTCCTAGGTTTGCAAATCATTTATTTAAGTAGAACAGAACCATGATTCAAGGTCCATCATAGTAGCTGAAATTATTTACTCAGAGTCCTTGATCAGACATTTTATACCATAGCTCAGTTGATAAAGAATCTGCCTGCAGTGCTGGAGACCAAGGTTTGATTCCTGGGTTGGGAAGATCCCTTGGAGAGGGAAATGGTAGCCCACTCCAGTATTCTTGCCTAAAGAGTCCCCATGGATAGAGGAGCCTGGCAGGCTAGAGTCCATAGGGTTGTAAGAGTCAGACATGACTTAGCAACTAAACCACCACCACTATGGGTAGGGGGTTATTGGTCATTGGTCAAGGAATTAAAACCTGGAAGGTATAAACCAATACAAAACACATACCAAAAAAAGATTCAATTCAGGTATACAGGGTAAGACTCTTTTCATGGCTTCTGCTCTGTCAGTGGAGAATCCACTGCATCAGTTTCATGTATTTTGTAAGTCCTGGTCCTCTTTTCAGTATCACCCTTACCCAGATTTCATCATGTTTACTTACAACATTTTATCACGTGATTTAAATAAATGAATAATGTAACACATATCCAAATTTCAATCTCTCTGCTTCCTGATGGGAATAAATACAGTTGTGCAATATTGTATATTTTATTGCTTTAGCAACCACTATTATTTGAGTTGGGCAAGGCAAGAAATGAGGACAGAAATGGAGTCAAGTTCAATGAAACTATGCATATTGGCTCCCTATAACTACTGTAACAAAGTGCCACAAAGTGAATTGCTTATTCTCTCAAGTTCTGGAGGTTAGCAATCCAAATTTCAGTCAGCAAGGCCATACTTTCTCTGACACCTATAAGGAATAATCTGCTGCCTCTTCTCATCTAGCTTCTGGTGGTTTGCTAGCAATCTTTGGCACTCCGTGACTTGCAGGTGGATCACTCTAATCCTTTGTCTTCACATGAGGTTCTCCCTGTGGCTCTGTCTCTTCTTGGTATTCTTTTCATAAGGATACTAATCATATTAAATTAGAGGTACACCCTACTTCAGCATGACCCTGTCTTAACTAGTTGTATCTTCAATGACCCTATGTTCAAATAAATTCACTTTCTGAAGGACCAGGGGTTAGGACTTTAACACACAAATTTTTTTTGAGGACACAGTTCTTTACATAACACCATGGTAGAACCAATGGCTTGTAGATACTGGTCATGTGAAGCAGAGTCTCTCAATCCTGGCACTGTTGACAGTTGAACTGGATAATCCTTTGCTGTGGAGGGCTGTCTTGCGCATTATATGATATTTAGCAGAAGACCTCTACCTGCTAGATGCTGGTACACTCTTCCAGCTGTGAGAACCATAAATGTTTCCAGATATTACCAATGTCTCCTGGGAGTTGGATGGTAGAGGTCAAATTGCCTCAGTTGAAAACCACAGATAAAGGATAATTAATGTTGGACTACTTGAGAGGAAAAAGAAAAAACAGAAACAATAGGAGGCTGTCTTATGGCAGTGGGAAGTGTGAAATGGGAAAAGGAAGTCATGAAGGGTAGCAGTTTTGTGATAACAGAAATTAGGATGTGATCATAGGAGTGTGTGCCTTAAGTAGGAATGAGAACTAGGTTAGTAGAGGGGAAGAGACCAGAGAATGAAAGAATCATCTATACACATATTGATATAATCAATAATTATGACAGAAGTACTTTTGGAGACCAATGACTGAAACTAAAATCTTTAAGGAATGAAGGGTAGTTACTTGATAAAGGTAATGGTTATATTAAAAAGAGGAGAGGTTCCTAAATTATCTGATGATTTGAGACTTAATGAAGGGATTTTTAATGGAGCCAAAAAAGGAAAGCAACTTGGAAGTGGCAACAAGGAGCAAAAACGATACCTCCCCACATCACAGCCCAGTCCAGGGATACAAGGAAAGCAAAACCAAGGCAGAGGGCTTCAAGGAAATGCTGTTCTCAAAAGGGCACCAGGTTCAATAAGTGCAGAAGATAAAAAGAAACTTTTAGGAAAAAAGGTTGAGAATGTAGGGAAGTTTGCTGGTTGTTAGTTGTATGTTCCAGGGAACAGAGTTGAAGGCTGTCAGGAGTGGGTAATTGGTAGGAGGCATGGCCAGGAAAGGGAATTCACAGAACCAGAATTTAAAGGTTAGGTACAGGAGGATGTACTGCAAAGACAAGAGAAAATATCAAGAGCATATAGCACTATAAATGATAATAGAAGAGAAATTTTAAAGAAAAGAGAATCTAATGTGAGATACTGTGAGAAGAGGTAAAAGATATTCATTGAACTTGATGATATGAGGGTCACCAGAGTCCTTCCAGAAAGGAAAAATTTGCTGACAATTTTAGAGGATGGTGGAGTTATCTCACCATCTACCCATGANCAAGAGCATATAGCACTATAAATGATAATAGAAGAGAAATTTTAAAGAAAAGAGAATCTAATGTGAGATACTGTGAGAAGAGGTAAAAGATATTCATTGAACTTGATGATATGAGGGTCACCAGAGTCCTTCCAGAAAGGAAAAATTTGCTGACAATTTTAGAGGATGGTGGAGTTATCTCACCATCTACCCATGAAGCCCAGCTTACAAACTTCTACTGTTGCAGAAACCAGTAATTGAGAAACCAAGCACCACACTTGGAGAGTTGGAGAACTCAGGTTTATTACACCGGTGGGCCCAGAGGAGTTAACACTAAGCTCTGAGCCCCGAACAAAGGAGTCACAGAGTTTTTATACACAGGCAGGCATGAGTAAGTGGGTTTGCGGGTTTGCAGGGGTGGGAGATTGCAAAGAGCAGGACAAGGACGAGTGAGATAAGCTCCAGCTCCTAGCCTTCTGAGTCCCCACTTTCTGAGACCTACGTGATCCAGACTTTGCAAGGAGCAAGCTGAGTTACAGAGGCAGAAGGAGCAGGAGGTTATGTAAAATTTTAACTTTTCCTCTTCACTATGTGGCTTCCAAAAAGTCATCTAATCAGTAATCTACATGGGCTCAAATTGTTAATGTTAATTCTTTACTATCTCAAAAATAAGGAAAAATTTTTAGTGACTTTAAGGCTAACTGTGGGGCTTCCCAGGGGGCTCAATAGTAAAGAAACCATTTGCCAATGCAAGAGGTATGGGTTTGATCCCTGGGTCAGGAAGTTCCCCTGCAGAAGGAAATGGCAACCTACTCTAGTATTCTTGCCTGGAGAATTCCATGGACAGAGGAGACAGGCAGGACTATACAGTCCATGCAGTTGCAATAGAGTTGGACCTGACTTAGTGGCTAAACAACAAGGCTAATTGCAATTATGTGAGTTTTGTGTCCTCAGGTAGGCTTGTGGCCCAAGATAAGAGGTCATCAGAAAATAAAGAAGGTACATTTGCCTGTAAGAAAGTCTGTTCCTCTACAAGTGTAGAAAGCATCAGATGAATCAGCTTCAGGGAGATGATTGCATAGTTATGACGGTTGCCATATATTCCCAATCTATTTTCCAAGCATGATCAGCGTTGACTTCCGCTGGCCCTAGAAACTAATCTTCCTGTTTGGACTTAGCTATACTATTCTTAACCCAAACAGAGACAATAGACAATTATCTGAATAAAAGCTGGGTATTCCTGAGAAGTGATTCCAGAAAACTGTAGTGAGAAATATGTAAATCTGACTTCCAGTTCCATTTAGTGGACTCTCTTCCTCCTGATCCTTTACCTGCTGAACCAGTATTCGAATTGCCAGAGGCTAAGAATTTTTTAACCCTGGCCTTGATACTCTTGAGCAATTCCAACACTTACAAAGTTCATTCTTTTACTTTCTCCAAGTTGGTTCTAACTCTCTTCTTGGGAGTTTTGTATTCTTCTCCTGGAGCTGCTATCACAGATTACCATAAACTCTGTAGCTTAAAACAACATAAATTGATTCTTTTGCAGTTCTGGAGGCTAAAAGTCCAAAAGCAAGTTTGCCCACAGGGCTACACTCCCTCCAAAGTGTTTGTGGGTTATATGTTATTTATCTATTGCAGCTTTTGGTGGTTCCAGGCATTCCTGGGCTTACTGCCACATTACTGTGGTCTCTGCTTCCATGGCCACACTGTCTTCTCTTCCCTTCTATACATATGTCTGGTGAAGGTACTTTTCATTAGATTTAGGGCATGCTGAGAAAATCCAGGATGATCTCCTCTCAAGGTCCTGATCTGAAATCACACTGGCACAGACTTATTTTCCAAATAATATCACATTCTTAGGTTCTAGAGACTATGATGTGAACCTCATTTATCTTACAGAAGAGTGAAGTGGACTCTTTCAGAACACCAAAGGCTGGATTTAAGTAGTAATTCCTGGAGAATTTCTCCAAGTTTTGATCAAAGTGAAGTGAAGTCGCTCAGTCATGTCCAACTCTTTGTGACCACATGGACCATAGCCTACTAGGCTTCTCCGTCCATGGGATTTTCCAGGCAAGAGTACTGGAGTGGGTTGCCATTTCCTTCTCCATTACATCAAAAATTTATATCACATCGTGCTTTTTTTTCCCATGTAGTTATGTCTAGTTTTGCCAGTTTCTAATTGGAAAAATTAGTCTTCCCAAACCTCCAGGATTTTTGTTGTAGTTGTTATTGTTGTTTTGTGATGGTTGTTGTCAAATAGAATAATGATACCCTTTCATAAGGTTACTGTGAATATTAAATGACATAATGTATGAACATGGATCAGCACTATGCCTGGCAAAATATCATACTACTCATTGTTATTATTATTATTTTTTTTTTTAGTACTTTGAAGTTTTTAATGTGCAACCAGTGATTCTTCTGACTTAATACTATAATCCCACAGTTGGGTAGGTATTATGTCAGGAGACCTAGTCTTGGCAAGATACTACCACATTAGTTTAAATATTGATTTTTACTTGTCCCTTCTCTTCCCCCAAGTGACTTGAAGCAGTTTCAAAATATATATACTTAAAAATTAAATTGGGAAAATCAACCAAGTGAAAGGTAAGTATTCATATCAACCATGATGATAAATTCAAATTCCATCAATTGAGTGTCATAGTGAAGTCACTCAGTCGTGTCCAACTCTTTGCGACCCCGTGGACTGTAGCCTACCAGGCTTCTCCGTCCGTGGGATTCTCCAGGCAAGAATACTGGGGTGGGTTGCCATTTCCTTCTCCAGGGGATCTTCCCGACCCAGGGATCGAACCCAGGTCTACTCACACTGGAGGCAGACGCTTTAACCTCTGAGCCACTATTAGTAGTGGCTCTGGTTCTGATGGAGGGTGGAATAATGGGTTAATAATTTTTATGTCTCTCCTTCCCCTGCTTTTACTCTTCTGTACTTTATAATTTCCTACAATGAATATGTTTTTATTATTTTTATAAACAGAAAGAAGTTCTTAACTGAACTGCTTGACAGTCAAGGAAAGAGGGCACATATATAGTAAAATCAGAAAGGAAGGAGTGTGTCATTTCCTTTGAGAAAATCAGTTTTTCTTGTATTGTTTTTACGTGGAGTACTACTCAGTATAATGTACTTTTAACTCAGCATCATTTCTCAGCAATACATGGACAATGCCCACAAATGCTTCTTGCAGCATTGATCAAAAAGAACAGAAGGCGTACATGACTCTGCAATGGACTAAGATTATGCAGCCCCTAGATAATCGCTCCTAAAGATCACTGTGAAGAGAGCCCAAGAGTAAGTGAGAAAAGTGGGTCTGGTTCATTAGTGCTGAGTCTGAAAATGTGTCCAGAGCTGGCTATAACAGTTTGGAGTATCTGGGGATGATAAGTATGTGTTTAAAATTTTGCAATAATATTGTGTGTAGTATACTTCCAGAGATGATGAAGTACCTGGTCTAGATGGATGGCCTTTAGCCTGTAGCCACTTTAAGAGCTGGAACACTACAGTCATTGAGGGAAGCTCTAGTCATTGGAAGATTAAAAGCAGGGCTGCTGCTGCTAAGTCGCTTCAGTCATGTCCGACTCTGTGCGACCCCAGAGACAGCAGCCCACCAGGCTCCCCCGTTGCTGGGATTCTCCAGGTAAGAACACTGGAGTGGGTTGCCGTTTCCTTCTCCAATGCAGGAAAGCGAAAAGTGAAAGTGAAGTTGCTCAGTCGTGTCTGACTTAGCGACCCCATGGACTGCAGCCTACCAGGCTCCTCTGTCCATAGTATTTTCCAGGCAAGAGTACTGGAGTGGGGTGCCATTCATTGCCTTCTCGTAAAAACAGAGCACTTGAGATTGTATTTCCATTGATAAAGATCTGGAGTAATTCAGTGTTGTTGATTAAGGAAGATTTTATTTGGAAAATAGATGAAAATTCAGCAGAGATGAATAAACTGTGAAAATACAGATGATATTATTCTTGTTCAGAGGAAAATCTTCCCTCAAGTAGCCCATTAGTAGCAAAGTTGGAATCCAGTTCTTTTTAAAATTTGATTTATGAGTTTTTCAAACATATACAAAAGTAGAGAGAAGAGTATGAATAATCTCGATTTCAACAGTTTCTACATATGGCCAATCTTATTCCCTATCATCCATATCCAAGATTTCATTACGTATGTAATGATGTGGAATCAAAATATAAAATTGAATTATAATAAGTACATTTATAAATTTTATTTCCAATTCATGACATCATGAATTTTCATACATGCAGGAAGGTTTATTTTGTCTGTCCTTAAGTTTTAAATTTCTCCAGGAAAAGAATTGTTCCCATGCTTTCCTTGGCAACTATCTCTCAGGACCCAGGACAGCTGGTTGACTGAAACAACGCTTAGTAAATGCTACCCACTGAAAGATACATAGTGCTGCTTTGATCACCATAAATATAACTAGCAGAATATGGATCAAATAGCAAAGATAAATGCAGTATTTCTAACAGCTCTATGGTTAGAAAACTTACATACTTTATCAGTACAAAAGCCAGTTATCATAACTGCATAAATGACATCATCACCTTTATTCCATCTCTTTGTTCAAGAAACCAAGTCAAACACAAATCCCAACATTGTGAAAGCACTTGTTTTCTTTCTCTTCATCTTTCTGCCATTTTTGTAATGTTCTCTCTTAACATGTTTTGCTTTTGAAAACTGATGACTGGAAATTCATTCAAGTCTGACTTTATGAGTGTTAGTTTTACATGTGATTCTTGGGGACTTTTTAATTTTTAAACCTGATATATCTCAAAAATTGCCCCTCCTTAGCCAAGAATTTGCATGCTTGCCCTCCGTCTCTTTGTCTGTCTCTCTCTTATCAACATTCACCTCCAAAATTACCTTAGCTGAAAATAATCAAAACTCTTCTTGTCAGGGGAAAAAATTTTCCAGAATTTAAGCATCAGGTCAAAACTACATATTATCTATCAAACCAGATGTTTACCTGTTCACTGCCAAAGAAGTTGGAGGAACATCAAACACCAGTGATGGGAATAGCTTTGACTCTCACACAGATGGAGGCAATGCAGGAAAGTTTGGGTTTCCAGTAAGCTCTGCGAGCCAGCAAATATCTTTCAACTTAGGAAACAGTTTTTCTTGGGTAAGCAGATTGCCTCAGGCTGTGTAAGAGCCTTTTGTCTGTAATTATAGAAGGAGGTCCAGCTCCTGGTTCTTTTAGGTGTCCCAGTAAAGAAGTGAAACTTAGTGATTTTAGTGAATCAGGCGGCATTCTGAGGCCTGTTTCCTTATCTCTAAAAGCTCTTTTAATTCTGACTTTCCATGATTGTCACACAGTTTCTTTCAATGACTTTTGGCATGCATCAGGATATGCCAGCTTACCCAGGGCATGTCAGTCAATTCTTGAGGTCTCAGGAATGGTTGTTGACCTTTGTTTACACAAGATGGTGGCTACTCATGACACTTTGGGGATAGGAGCCTGTCGAATCAAATACAACTTGGTAGGCCTGGAGTTCCCTTGAGGAATACATTCTCTCTTTCCAAGGGATTTGTAGATTAAAGTTAGCTCTAAGACAAAGTAGAGAAAAGTATCTCCTTCTCCCAAGTGGTTCCAACCAAGCCTGGGCAGCTGCAAAACTGTGTCTCTCAGCAACTCACTGGGACAAGGGAAAAGGGAGATAAAATTTTAAGCCATCTTTGAGCTGTATGCTGTATTTCATGAACACTGGCCTGGGCCAATGCTACCCACCGCTAAAGATTTCAATATGTTTCCACCCAACTGGTCACTGTTTCTGAAATTGCAGTGCTTCCTGATGTTTCTTAACTAGAAACCACATGGTTTATTAATCAATATACTACTTAAAAGCACTTAATTAAAGCCATTGATATTTACAATATTGTCAATATTTACAATATTACAATAAGAAGGGAAACCAAGGTGAATACAAGTTGAGGGGACTATTACATGCAAAGCTAAATAGCAACAGCAGATCCAGAATCACATGGCATCTGAAGTGCATCAGCAGGGCGGCTAGGCTTCACTGACTCTTGCCCTTGAATTACAAAGTGAAAGCTACTTTCAGGAAAACACAACTCGCTTTTTGAGTTCCAATTCTTTGATTTGAGCACTCCCCTCTCTAGGCTCACATGATTTAGGTGAAAAGTATCTAAATATCTGTTGAATTCTCTGGAACCTTTCAAATCCTAGAAAGGTCTTTCCATCATGGCATATTATCAAATCTGGTGAAGCAACATAATTCTATGGAGAGCTTTCAGGCGTATCAGTTTTTGCATCCTTTTTAAGTGTTGGAGGGCTCTCTACATCTCTGATGGCAGATGGTGGCTATTAATACTCTGGAGCAATGTGGCAAAACTGTATTCAGAAAGCTGATGCCCAGTAGAAAAGATTTTAACTTTTGTGGGTTTTTATTCTTTTGGGTTTTGTTTTGTTTTAATAGAGTGCCAACATGATCAAGGGCTGGGAGGGCTTTTTCCCTGGCTTACAGAAAACCACCTTCTTACTGACCAGATGCACTTTGCCTGAAACACAACAAGTCAAAATGCTAAGACACTGATTTTCGTGTGCTCTATTCCTTTGGTCTTATCCTCAGCACAAAGAAAGGCCATGTCATCCTGGATGATGCATTAGGGTCCCTGCTTCTTTTAAAACAAATCCCAATAGGTTTTCTCTCTGCTCAGCCAGCTTCCACTGCCAGCACTCCTATCCAACTCCACATCCACTTCCAGACAAGGGTGGAGCTGACTATGAGAAGGAACTAGGAGCAACTAAGGACATGAGACCTGTGGTGTTTTAGTGTGGGTTTTGAGGTCACAGAGCAGACATGCTTCAGCAGTAAGCTTGCACATGTTGAGAGCTATACTCCTTCTCACTTGAGCCTTTATAGATACTCAGTAAGACAAACTGGGTGCACTCCCAATTTATAGTTGAGGACATGTAAATTCAGAGATATTAAGTGACTGGTCAAAGATCACACATGATTGAATATCAGGGATGAAATTTAAACACCATTCTTTTGGTTCTAAATCCATTATACTTGTCTCTATTTTTCATGACCATCGATTTCTAAAAGTCCTCATCCATTCCTTAGTTCAATTGTATTCTCTCATAGGGCAGGAGGGATGCTCCAGTGCAAAGATGTTTAAACGACTCCTCCCTCCCTCCCCTAATGTATTGTCACAAAATTGATTTGCTCAAGAAATACTCCTTGGCTGCTTATACTAAGTGATAGGGAAAAGCAAGTCAACAGATGAAAACCTCTGCCCTCATGAAGCTTATGATCTGTTGGAAGGTGACAGATAATAAACAAAATAAATGAGGAAAGCAGATAGCCTGGCAGATAGTGATGGATGAAGCAGAAGAAGGAAGAGAAAGGGTTTGTTGGGGAAAAGGCTTATGTGGTCATCTCAGGAAGAATATTCTAGGCAGAGAGAAGAGTTCAATGGTAAGGTTTTCTGTGGAAATCTGTCTAAATATTGGTGAAATAGCAAGAAAAGGGTAGTGTGGCTGGCAGAGTATAAACAGGAGAAAGGGCAGTAGAAGGTGATTTTAGAGTATCACGGAGCCCAGTCATGAAGGGCCATAAAGCCCACGTAAAGACTTTGGCTTCTTCTCTAAATAAGATGGGAAGCACTTGGGGATTTTGTGCAGAAGAATGACAAGATCTGTCCTGACCTATATTTTAAGACAGATATGAGAATAGTCTAAAAGGGGAAGAAAACAGAAGCAGGGAGATTAATTAGAAAGCTATGTCAATATCTACACTACCATGTGTAAAATAGCTAGCTAGTGGGAAGCTTTGAACTCCCAACCTACGGGCCCTCACCTGCATGCTTACCTGCCCACCTAACCGCTACACTAACAGAAGCAGAAGAGATTAAGAAGAGGTGGCAAGAATACACAGAGGAACTGTACAAAAAAGATCTTNATCAATATAGTGAATATGAGTATATTACCTAAAGCAATCTATAGATTTAGTTCAATCCTTATCAAGCTACCAACAGTATTTTTCACAGAACTAGAACAAATAATTTCACAATTTGTATGGAAATACAAAAAACCTCTAATTGCCAAAGCAATCTTGAGAAAGAAGAATGGAATTGGAGGAATCAGCCTGCCTGACTTCAGGCTCTACTACAAATCTACAGTCATCAAGACAGTATGGTACCAGCACAAAAACAGAAATATAGATCAGTGAAACAAAATAGAAAGTGCAGAGATAAATCCACACAACTATGGACAACTTATCTTTGACAAAGAAGGCAAGAATACATAATGGAGAAAAGAAAATCTCTTAAACAAATGGTGTTGGGAAAACTGGTCAACTGCTTGTAAAAGAATGAAACTAGAACACTTTCTAACACCATTCCCAAAAATAAACTCAAAATGGATTAAAGACCTACATATAAGATCAGAAACTATAAAACTCCTAGAGGAAAACATTGGCACAACGCTCTTTGACATAAATCACAGCAGGATCCTCTATGACCCACCTCACTGAGTAATGGAAATAAAGGCAAAAATAAACAAATGGGACCTAATTAAACTTAAAAGCTTTTGCACAAAGAAGGAAACTATAAGCAATGTGAAANTAAGATCAGAAACTATAAAACTCCTAGAGGAAAACATTGGCACAACGCTCTTTGACATAAATCACAGCAGGATCCTCTATGACCCACCTCACTGAGTAATGGAAATAAAGGCAAAAATAAACAAATGGGACCTAATTAAACTTAAAAGCTTTTGCACAAAGAAGGAAACTATAAGCAATGTGAAAAGACAGCCTTCAGAATGGGAGAAAATAATAGCAAACAAAGCAACTGACAAAGAATTAATCTAAAAAATATACAACTAACTCCTGCAGCTCAATTTCAGAAAAATAAATGACACAATCAAAAAATAGGCCAAAGAAATAAACTGACAGTTCTCCAAAGAAGACATACAGATGGCTAACTAATACATGAAAAGATGCTCAACATCACTCATTATTAGAGAAATGAAAATCAAAACCACAAGGAGGTACCATCTCACACCAGTCAGAATGGCTGCTATCCAAAAATCTACAAACAATAAATGTTTGAGAGAGTGTGGAGAAAAGGGAACCCTTTACTGTTGATGGGAATGCAAACTAATATAGCTATTATGGAAAGCAGTGTGGAAATTCCTTAAAAAACTGGAAATAGAACTGACATATGACCCAGCAGTCCCACTGCTGGGCATACACACTGAAGAATCCATAATTGAAAGAGAAATGTGTACCCCAATGTCCATCACAGCACTGTTTATAATAGCCAGAACATGAAAGCAACCTAGATGCCCATTAACAGCCAAATGGATAAGAAAGCTGTGGTATGGTACATATGCACAATGGAATATTACTCAGCCATTAAAAAGAATACACTTGAATCAGTTCTAATGACGTGGATGAAACTGGAGTCTATTATACAGAGTGAAATAAGCCAGAAAGAAAAACACAAATTTAGTATACTAACACATACATATGGAATTTAGAAAGATAGAAACGATAACCCTATATGCGAGACAGCAAAAGAGATACAGATATATAGAACATTCTTTTGGACTCTGTGGGAGAAGGCGAGGGTGGGATGATCTGAGAGAATAGCACTGAAACATGTATATTATCATATGTGAAACAGATCGCCAGTCCAGGCTTGATGCATGAGACAGGGTGCTCAGGGCTGGTGCACTGTGATGACCCAGAGGGATGGGATGGGGAGAGAGGTGGGAGGGGTGTTCAGGATGGGGAACACATGTACACCCATGGCTAATTCATGTCAATATGGCAAAAAGCACTACAATACTGTAAAGTAGTTAGCCTCCAAATAAAACAAATAAATTAAAAAGAAAAAAAAAAAGACAGTAAATGTTCATTAAACCATACCCCCAAAAGATTCGTCAAGTGTGATTAAGATGAGTTTTTGATAGCCTAATTCAAAATATATATTTAAGAATTTAAGCTTTATTATCATAAATATTAGAAATTTTGTGAAATACTAAGTAAATATTATGAACTGTGCTGAAAATAACTGTTAGATTTTGTAAGTGAAGCTGAAGTGTGTAAAAGCCCATGGATATTTTAGGAAATGTTAACCACCTTGTTTACCATTCAAGTCTTTCAAATGAGCTAGTTTGAAGTCATTTCAAAGACTAGGCATTAACTCAAAGAAAATATTTCAATGATGGTTAGAATAGGAGTCATTTTTTCTTCAAGCTTGTGGAACTTAACATTCTCATTTATGTGATGTGGAAATCACATGTAATGACTCTCATTCAAACTTAGCATGAAGCACTGGTTTCAAATTCTTACTTTCTATTCATCTCTGTCATTTTACTTTTCATTTTGAAAGCCAGGTAGACATAAATTGAATTTGGCAGCCTGTGAGGAAATGTTTGTAAATCATAAGAAGAAGCCTAATCTAAATTTAAATCAATATGTCTATATCTCAAGAGTAATAAACCCACTGCATGATATAAATTTCATATCAAAAAGGAGTCAAATTAAAGCAACTATAGTTAAAATGTGAGCCTTTTTGTATATTCCTAATTTTTCCAGTGATTGGAAAAGGAAATACTTGTTTCCTTTAAAAAACAAATTTTTTGAAATATTTTATAATTGTTTTGTGATATATTTCAGTTCAGTTCAGCTCAGTCACTCAGTCATGTCTGACTCTTTGTGATCCCATGAACTGCAGCACACCAGGCCTCCCTGTCCATCACCAACACCCAGAGTCCACCCAAACCCATGTCCATTGAGT
>SJYA01000063.1:183713-230336 GCA_006410615.1 Neotragus moschatus | reverse complement strand
GGACCTTTTTTGGCAAAATAATGTCTCTGCTTCTTAATATGCTGTCTAGAAGAAGGAAATGGCAACCCACTCCAGTGTTCTAGCCTGGAGAATCCCAGGGATGGGGGAGCCTGGTGGGCTTCCGTCGATTGGGTCGCACAGAGTCGGACACGACTGAAGCAACTTAGCAGCAGCAGCAGCAGCAGCAGCAGCAAGTTGTTCATAACTTTCCTTCCAAGGAGTAAGTGTCTTTTAATTTTGTTGCTGCAGTTGTCATCTGCAGTGGTTTTGGAGCCAAGAAAAATAAAGTCAGCCATTGTTTCCACTGTTTCCCCATCTATCTGCCATGAAGTGATGGGATCGGATGCCATGGTCTTAGTTTTCTGAATGTTAAGCTTTAAGCCAACTTTTCACTCTCCTCGTTCACTTTCATCAAGAAGCTCTTTAGTTCTTCTTCACTTTCTGCTATAAGGGTGGTGTCATCTACATACCTGAGGTTATTGATATTTCTCCCGGAATCCTAATGTGCATTAAAGTTTTAATAGAGTCTCTTTTTTTTTTTCAAACTTAAAGTAAAATCAGTGTTATAAGAGTGATAGTTCTGTTCATTCAACTTTGAGAAAGAGTGCCATACAAAGGAAAAGTGCCATACAAAGGCCTTGATAGTGAGAATTAGGATATAGGGGCATTACCTTGATAAAACAAATGTTCTATTTGTCCTAGATTATATATACAATGAACTGAGCTAATGCTGCTGCTGCTAAGTTGCTTCATTCGTGTCTGACTTTGTGTGACCTCATAGATGGAAGCCCACCAGATTCCCCCATCCCTGGGATTCTCCGGGCAAGAACACTAGAGTGGGTTCCATTTCCTTCTCCAATGCATGAGAATGAAAAGTGAAAGTGAATTTGCTCAGTCGTGTCTGACTCTTCACGACCCCACGGACTGCAGCCTACCAGGCCTCTCCTTCCATGGAATTTTCCAGGCAAGAGTACTGGAGTGGGGTGCCATCGCCTTCTCTGGAACTGAACTAATAATATTGGTTATTCTGACACAATGAAAACCAGAGTTTGATAAAGTAAACTTTAACCACAGATTTGTAGCCTCAAAGACAGTTTACAAATAAGAATGATCATGTGTAAGACCCTGGACAATTAACCAATCTCTCAAAGATCTGGTTTGAATCATACTCCAGAAAACATAATGAAGCCATTTATGAAAAAAAAAGGTCAACTGTTTTTAACTCTCTTCTCCCTCAATTTGTCTACCAGTTGGAAACCAAAAGTGATGTTTCTGAAAATGGTTATCTCTTGAAGTCAGACTATTATGGATTCATATTCCTGTCTTTGAAATTTATTAGTTCTTTATTCCTGAACAGCTTACTTTTGTTTTGTTTATACATATGGGACTCGATAGACGTGAGTTTGAGTGAACTCCGGAAGATGGTGATGGACAGGGAGGCCTGGCATGCTGCGATTCATGGGGTCACAAAGAGACATGACTGAGTGACTGAACTGAACTGAACTGAACTGAACTGAACTGATGGGATATGGGAAATGCAATGATACCTTACTTTCAATAGTTCTCTGAGTATTAATGAGATAATGTTTACAAAGCACTTGAAACAATCCATTTTCAGTAAATAAATTAATATATGTTGGCCATTACTTTAATTATGATGATGACTACAACAGAGCTTGCCTGCTCCTCCCTCACCCACTATCAAAAAGAGAGCTCCAAAACACAGAATGTCATTTTTTTTTAAAGGACTATGTCAAACTCAAAACTTTTGAAAAGGGTTGTTAAAGATAAAATTAGCCAGTGTGAAGTTGCTCAACTTACACTCTAGGGAAAGTCACTAGGATAGCCTGCTTAAACTCCCTTGGTTTTGTTCCTCATGATATTTTGCCAAACTAGTGTCAGGGTCCCTTTATAATAATATCTTGATTTAAATACATGTTACTTTTTTGAGAATGGTTCTGTCATATCACGTGTCCCTGAGGAGCTGTCTTAGTACATATTGTTTAGAATTCACATAACTGTTGAGATTTTTTTTTTTTTCCATTTCAGATACCTATTATAGACCTTGTGTTTTTCTGAGGGAAATTATCTACTGGGTAGAGCATTATTTAATTTTTTTCAAGAATCATATACTTTACTAACACTGTACCATATTTCATTTTTTTGACACTCTAAAATAGCACATAAACATCTGTCTTTCACACCCCTTTTTGTCCAAAATGTATTTCTTTCTCTGTCATCTGTAATGGGTATAAGCTATTCTCCCTCAACCTTTTCAAATCCTATGTCCAGGGACCAAATTCATCACCTTTGGTTCCCTTGTAAACAACTGGATGTTGTCCAGTAAGTGTTGAAATCTGGGAAAAATTATATTTGCAAACTCATAATGATAGGTTTTATGGCATGGCTGGATTTGGGAAACAAAAAGACTTTCATTTTTTGTGCAGATAATCTAATTTAAAACCCAGTGCTATGTCCATGACCATTAAATGCATCCCTATTAAGGCACTTTGCCAGACAATGCCCTTGGTCACAGGGTATTGAATGGGTAAGTGTAAATCTTTCACACTTAGTATAATTAATTACAAAATATAATTATATCATTGGTACAGTTGGATGAATGACTTCATCACTGTGTGAGATTCTTGAAGTTTGGAGCATTAAAATAGGCATTGGAAATAGTTTTTGTTTTCTTAATTAAAACCCATTTGTGGTCCTCTACAATTTGTAGCCTTGGATGAAACAGCAAATTATCTCCCAAACTGCAAAAACAGTGTACACTGTTGGTTGGACCACCCCAGGTGGCATCTGAAATAAACGGAGAAAAGAAACAGTTGTAATAAATAGTATAGGAACAACTGGATAGTTACATGGAAAAGCATAAAAATAGATTCCTTTTAATACTGAAAAACATAATAAATTTAAAACAGATTAAGAAATGTAAAGGGAAAAACTGAAACCATGTAAGTAGTGGAATACAATATGATTCTGGTGATAATGATTGTTAGTCCCTCAGTTGTGTACAACTCTGCAACCCCATGGACTATCGCCCACCAGGCTTCTCTGTCCATGGGGATTCTCCAGGCAAGAATACTGGAGCGGGTTGTCATGCACTCCTCCAGGGGATCTTACAAACCCAGGGATCAAACCCAGATCTCCCACATTGCAGGCAGATTCTTTACCATTTGAGCCATCAGGAAATAAAGTGTGGGTAGATTCTGTATAGTCAAAGAGAGGAGAAAATGACTTAACAAGACTTTAATCCAGGAAAAAGAAAAACTTGACTACATTAAATGTTTTCAAATGATGAAAAATAAAGAAAGCAAAAAGATAAGTAACAAACTGGTATCTATGCCAAAGATATATTAGCAGAATCAACCTCTGAAAGATAGTCTTGTCTTAATTCCTGGAATGGCAAGAGATATCTAATTGATGTAGTTAAAGGTAAGTACTTTGAGATTAGGAGATTATTTTGGATTGTCTAGGTGAGCCAAATCTATTCACAAATCCTTAAAAGACAGATGAGTAGAAGAGAAAGTTTCAATGTAAGAGACACTTGACCTACCATTGCTAGCAGTGAGATGGCCCCCAAAATTTGACTTTGTCCTGACCTCCAGAACCTGTGAATCTGTTACATAAGTGGTAATGAGGATTGTGCAGTTTTAACTAAATCAAGCATCACAAGATGGGGAGATTATCCTGGATAACCAACTAGACCCAGAGTAATTCCATGGTTCCTTAGAAGAGGGAGGTAGGAGCATCAATGTTATAAGTAGGAGATGTGACAATGGAACAAAATGGAGCAAGGTACTTTGAAGGTGGAAAAAGGTGCTATAAGTTAAGAAACTGACAAAGCTGAGAAAATAGATTCTTCCATGAAATCTCTAGAAGGAATGTGACTCTGCCAAAACTTTGATTTTAGAGAACAAATGTTTTAAGCCATCATGTTTATGGTAATAGAGCATCAATAGGAAACTAAAAAAATGGCTATGAAAATGGAAGAATGTGGTCACAAAACAAAGGATATGCCAGATTTTGCTACTGCTGCTGCTACTACTGCTAAGTCACTTTGGTTGTGTCCAACTCTGTGTGACCCCATAGACAGCAGCCTACCAGGCTCCTCTGTCCCTGGGATTCTCCAGGCAAAAATACTAGAGTGGGTATGTCAGATTCTAGAAGCTGTGGAAAAAATGGGAATTTGGGTCCTTTATCTGCAAAGAAAAAGTTTGTTCTTCCTCAGAGCTTTACCCTGCAGACTTCTTAACTTAACCCAACAAGACCTGACTTCTGACCTTTAAAACTGTAAGATAATTTTGTGTTATTCCAAACCAAAAATTCACCACTAATCTATTCCCAAACCCTAACAAACAGAGCAATAGAGAAACAGAAACTCACATACAAACACTCTTTCCTATGTAAATTTCTACTTACTCATTAGGACTCAAACCATATCCTAAACTTCAAGACTTTTCCTGACATCATGCGATGAATAGCCTTATGAAGGGATATGTGACAAAGAACTGAGACTTCCAGCCAATTATCACATGTATGTACTTGAAATCAGATCTTTCAACCCCACTCAAGTTTTTAAAAGACTATCAGTTCAGTTCAGTTCAGTCACGTCTGACTCTGCGATCCCATGAACTGCAGCACGCCAGGCCACCCTGTCCATCACCAACTCCCGGAGTTCACTCAGACTCACGCCCATCAAGTCAGTGATGCCATCCAGCCATCTCATCCTCGGTCGTCCCCTTCTCCTCCTGCCCCCAACCCCTCTCAGCATCAGAGACTTTTCCAGTGAGTCAACTCGTTGCATGAAGTGGCCAAAGTACTGGAGTTTCAGCTTCAGCATCACCCCTCCAAAGAAATCCCAGGCTGATCTCCTTCAGAATGGACTGGTTGGATCGCCAGTCCAAGGGACTCTCAAGAGTGTTCTTCAACACCACAGTTCAAAAGCATCAATTCTTTGGCGCTCAGCTTTCTTCACAGTCCAACTCTCACATCCATACATGACCACTGGAAAAACCTTAGCCTTGACTAGACGGACCTTTGTTGGCAAAATAATGTCTCTGCTTTTGAATATGCTATTTAGGTTGATCATAACTTTCCTTTCAAGGAGTAAGTGTCTTTTAGTTTCATGGCTGCAGTCACCATCTGCAGTGATTTTGGTGCCCCAAAAATAAAGTCTGACACTGTTTCCACTGTTTCCTCATCTATTTCCCATGGAGTGATGGGACGAGATCCCACGATCTTTGTTTTCTAAATGTTGAGCTTTAAGCCAACTTTTTCACTCTCTTGTTTCACTTTCATCAAGAGGCTTTTTAGTTCCTCTTCACTTTGTGCCATAAGGGTAGTGTCATTTGCATATCTGANTGTGAGAGTTGGACAGTAAAGAAGGCTGAGCACCAAAGAATTGATGCTTTTGAACTGTGGTGTTGGAGAAGACTCTTGAGAGTCCCTTGGACTGCAAGGAGATCCAACTAGTCCATTCTGAAGGAGATCGGCCCTGGGATTTCTTTGGAAGGAATGATGCTGAAGCTGAAACTTCAGTACTTTGGCCATCTCATGCGAAGAGTTGACTCGTTGGAAAAGACTCTGATGCTGGGAAGGATTGGGGGCAGGAGGAGAAGGGGACAACTGAGGATGAGATGGCTGGATGGCATCACTGACTCAATGGGCATGAGTCTGGGTGGACTCCGGGAGTTGGTGATGGACAGGGAGGCCTGGCGTGCTGCGATTGATGGGGTCGCAAAGAGTCTGACACGACTGAGCAACTGAACTGACTGAGTGGGAAGCTCTTGTATAGCACAGCTCAGTGCTCTAGGATGACTGAGAGGGGTGGGATGTGCGGGGAGAGGAGCTGGGAGTGAGGCTTAACAAGGACGGGATATATGTATACTTATGGCTAAGTCACATTGTGGTACAACAGAAACCAACACAACAAAGCAGTTATCCTCCAATTAAAATAAATTTCAAAGTTTTTAAAATTTTAGAAAAAGGGGAAAAAGAGCTATTAATATGTCAACAGTCTATGAGAACAAGAATGACACTTTGGGCCAAGTGGTAAGATTAGAGGTAAGCATTAGATTCTAAGTATACTGATAGAGCAAATAGGAATATACTGACAAATAGGATATCGGATGAATGAAAGTATAAGTGGAGGGAAGAGAGAGGGCACTGGGCAGGAAGTCTGGGATTCTGAGTTGGAGTTTTAGTCCCATCTTATGTCCATAGGGTCACAAAGAATTGGACATGATTTAGTGACTGAACAGCAATAACATGTCTTCAGTGTTACCCAAAGAAAGTTACGGAAAAACAGGGCTTTATTTTTCACACTTATAAAAATAGGCTTGAAAACCTTCCCCACATCACAAGGTTCAAATGTATATCATGTCTATGCAAGAGCTGGCTTGCTTACAACTGAAGCACAGTGCTGTGTGACCTTACCCAAGTTCATTAGCCTAAGTGACTGGTGGGGAGACTGAAGTCAAATCTGGAGCATTTTGAGAGCAAATGAAAAAAATAAATTACAGTTGTCAGGAATTACTTTAGGAAGCTTTATTTTTAGAAAGTTAAATCTCTTTCTCAATGAGCAAAATAACCATAGAAGAAAGTTGGTCCAAGAAAACTCTTTTAACCAAAGCCTCATAGTCCCTGGGTGTCATGCGGATTTTGTATTTTTTTGTGTTCTTTGAACTGTATGTGTGAAATTGTTGGTAGTTAAAAAGTTCCAACCCCTCCCCCTACATTCTCATCTTGAGGTTTAGTTCTATATAAGCACATAAAACTACTTTTGCTTTCCCTTATCTCTGAGCTCATTTACCACCACTCTGGAAAGTTTATAAATTTTTACTGCCAAGAAAATTTTCTGATTGAGTTATTCTAAGTGACTCAAATGTTTACAACTTTCCCAACCTTGATTAAATATACAAAGCCCAAACTGTCTTTTTCTAATTCACAAATTCAGAAAAAGCTCTCCTAATTGAAAGGGTCAGGATGAGTTAAGGGGGACCTGGTGAACCCCTCCCAAGAGCAAGAGGACAGCACTCACAGGGAAACACTGGTACTCCACTCAGCCCTGCCTTCTCAGAATCAGGTGCTCTGAGCTATGCCTCCCATTGCCTCTCTTCACTCTCTATGACCCTCCCAAGTCTTTCCCATCAAAGTCTATCAATTCTAAGTCCAATTCTCTCAATATCCTCCAAGAAAACTGATTAGCCATTTAATACATGAATTTAACTATTAGGAAGAAGGGTTAGACCAAGGCTTCTTTGCAGGGGAATTCCCAGAAAGGTAATGGCCTAAATAAAATTATGGTGGAATGCTTAGGCACTCTGAAGATAGCTATTTCATAAAGGAGTGCCTTTGGGCACTCACAAAATCTCATAAGATGGTCTTCTTCTTTGCCTATCCTTTAAGTGAGCAGTTCCTAAAATTGCCCTTGATTCCATTTCAAGGGCTCCACAAAGTCAAAACTACTGTCATAATCACACCAATTTCTTATTCTCGATTCTCTTACAAATGTGTTGTGGAGCTTTCCAGAAGCTACCTGATGTATAATGTTACTATCACTCTGATGACCCAATGAAATGTACGCTTGTAGGTTTTTGTTTTTAAAATGTATTGGTTTTAATATCAAATATGGTAAATATCAACAGACATAATTTTCTATATAGGAAAGCTCTTTGGGGTCCCCAATGACGTTTTTACATGTGTAAAGGGGGCCCTGACCTTTAAATGGTTGGAGCTACTGCTTTAAGTTACACGATCTGATCTGGCAACTGAGATGCCAGAATATAGCAAGATCAGAAGCAGGATACTAAATCCTACCAAATTCAAAGCTGTGTGAGCTAATTCATCTGAAAAGATTAGTATCTAAAAGCAAAATCAAAACCACATATATAAGGAAGTACTCCCAAACTGACTGGGTCATATCACCAACATGAAGGAGCTCTCACTGGTCAGAAAAGGACATCTGACTTCTGATGCTGTGAGAAATTAGAAATGTCAACAGCATCTTTTTAAAAGACTAAGAGAGAGAGGGGAGGGCTTCACACACAAAGGCAAAATTTAAGTATTATCATTAATCTCCACATTTTCCACATTCCCCAAGAGAATATCATGAACCAAATAGTTAGAGTAGACACTTTTAATTATTTAGTATGTTAATACAAATATACGAAATAATACATAATTAAATAACTTACAAAAAGCTTACTAAATATATAAATATTCAATACAACAATAAAGACAACTTAAGTTTTAGTTCCTAGGTCATTGGATACAGACAAGAAAGCAAAAGATACTGAAAAAGTCACCAGCTTGGTCCAATGATGATTTAAGAGTTCAAAACTGTTCCACTAGTTAGAACAATATGTTTATGACAAAGGAATTTGTACAGCTATACATGCTTCCTCTGCTATTGTGACAAGTTACCTAATGAGAAAAAAAGTTGGGGGAGGCAAAGCATTTGAATTAACTGACTGTCATTCAGAAAACTTTCTAAACACCTCTTTTCATAATATATTTCATTACACTAGGTTGAATTTAGAATGATTAAAATAGGGCTGAGTCATATTATGAGACAAATGGATGAGAAATGCATGCTTTTTAAAAAATGCAAGCTGCTAAGACTAACAATATTTAGTCTGCTATAAAAGCAGATAAGTAAAGGTCGCCAATGTTGCTTCACAAAAAATTGAGTTCCGCCTTTATTGTGGTAAACATCACAGAAGTACATGGAGAAGAGCAGTGAAACCGAGACTTCTAGAAAGACCAGTTAATAGCAAAAGCAGTAAGCAGGCAGCAGACAAGATACCCAGTGATGAGGAAGTAGACTTATGGACCAAAGAAGAAGGGAAGAAGAGATGGCATATCCACAGAAAGGCAAAAGGCAGTCTCAGGAAAGTTCTTTGGTCCCTACCTTCCTGTATTCTTCTCCTTCATTTCTTTTCACTTTATCATTTTTTTTTTCCTGGAATTGCATCTGTTTTTAGAGCAGAATGGAAAATTATTTGGTCCAACTGCTTAACTTTCTGGATGCGAATGTGAAAGTTCATTGAGATATGATTAACACTGAGTTGCCACCAGTTGGAGTCAAAGTCAGCCTCCGAGCGGTGGCTCCTGGCTCCAAGTCCAGTATCCTTTCAACGGCACAACACTGCATCGTTTTACAAAACCAAGTCCTACAACAGACCTGAGAGGTAAAATGACTTCCTCTGGGAACTCAGAGAAGCACGGGATGGCCTACGTGGCAGTGGAAAGTCTTGAAATTCTTAGGCCTTGGACTCTCATTTTTTTTGCTCTTTTAGGTTCCTTGGAGAATGACCCTCTTTCTTCTGCTTGCCTCCTGAGTCAGATTCAAGTAGACCAGGAAATAACTTTCAGGGTTCTGTGTGACTCCTCTAGGGCTCTGGGTAAAAGAAAGATCAAGATACGAACTTTGAACATCTATAATTTCTATTCTAATAGGTTTTCAGAAGATAGATAATAGAAGGATCAATAAATACAGAATTCTCCAGTGCATATTTCATCAGCAAAGAGGAGGAAGTAGATACCGCTGACCCAGTGTGCTGTGAGGCACTGTGACTCTCTTTAAAAGGATATCACTAGTTCTAGGAAATAATAGCTTACTATTCTTAAGCAATGGAGAAGGAAATGGCAACCCACTCCAGTATTCTTGCCTGGAGAATCCTGTGGACCGAGGACCCTGGTGGGCTTCCGTCTATGGGGTCTCACAGAGTTGGACACGACTAAAGTGACTTAGCAGCAGCAGCAAGAATTCCAAATGCTCCACATGTATTTTATTTATAAGATCTTGAGCTTTGTTTCCTGTGGATACTCACTTATTGGACATCAAAGTGGGAATGGTCAGAAAACTAGACAGATGGAGGCCCTTATAAGACTATTAGCTTTCTAGCCCTTAAACTGGGAGAATGTGGGCCTCCCTACAAGGCAAGTAAACAGTGAAGTAAAAGATCTGGGATTTTATCTTGGCTCCAAATCTCACTCTCTGTGTGCTGCTGCTGCTGCTGCTAAGTCGCTTCAGTCATGTCCGACTCTGTGCGACCCCACAGATGGCAGCCCACCAGGCTGTCCCGTTCCTTGGATTCTCCAGGCAAGAACGCTGGAGTGGGTTGCCATTTCCTTCTCCAATGCATGAAAGCGAAAAGTGAAAGTGAAGTCGCTCAGTCATGTCCGACTCTTCGCGACCCCATGGACTGCAGGCCACCAGGCTCCTCCATCTATGGGAGTCTCCAGGCAAGAGTACCGGAGTGGGGTGCCATTGCCTTCTCTCTGTGTAATTTTAAGTAATTCTTTACCGGAACCTGAAGTTTTGCATGTTTTAATTGTGTCAACATTTCTAATACCAGTAATCTGTTCCATGGTGAAAGACACAGAACAGCTGAGGCAAGAATGTCCAGACTTGCAGGTCTGTTAACCACCTACATTAGGACTGGATTTTGTTATGACATTTTGATATGATGGGTGGCACTGGTACCTATTCAAGTGTAAAATTTTATAGACAGCCTTGGGATGCAAGATTTCTCCCAGCAGTTCTAACCTAGGTTGTTCAATAATAACTGCTTCACATTTTTCTCATTTAAAGCATCCCTTCTTCTGCTGGAAACTATAATTACACTGGGATGGGCTGAGAGTTACCACTCAGCCAGCCTTCATCTGGGAAGCTTAAGTACAATTATTAGTAAAGCAAAGATTTTTATTTTTTTGGAAACATGTATCTTTGGTATTATTCTTGCAATTAATCTCCAATTTCAGCATCACCAATTATTTACTGAGTACCACTGTTATTTGATAGAGTTCTAATCTTAAAATAGGAAAAAATCACCTGATTCTACCCAGGATATAGTGTTTCGCTAACACTGCCATAATCATCATTGCAGAGAACCCATTTATAAGGTTAGGTTATTGTGAAGCAAAAAATCTAGATAATTATATAGATATGAGTTTAAATAAATCACTTTTACCTGACATAGTTAGATATTTTGAAGAAAAATGAAGTTTGGAATATGCATTTCACATGATTGTCTAAGTCTTCTATTGGTTTCCAATTCAACCATGACCCAAACAATAGAAGACTGCTACTCACAATAAAAATTTCTAAAAATTAGGTGATTATCCATGATAATATGCCCCAAAGTGAAGTTGTTTCTGAGAAGCTTGTAATCATTGATGGTTTGGCTAATGAGAAATAAAATATTATTCTTAACCTCAAATTTAATGTTTTTGTAGTATATGTAAGGGGCAAATTTATGACATCAACTGGGCTTTGATAGAAAAAAATTATCAAGAAATTTCCCTAGGAAATTTTAATTTCTTTTCACTTTCTCTTTAGTAATATAGTACTGATTCATAAAAGAAAAAAAAACATTCTTTGAAAACCTATTAATCTATTATCATGTTGTTGCGGTCTCATGAGAAGTAACTGTGATGATTTCACTAGAAATGATGCAAAGAGAAACTGCCTCTAACTCATGACACCGTCCTCAGAGAACAGCTTTACTGTTGGAAAAAAACCCAACATAACACTCTCTGGGATTACACCAAATCACAGGAAAAGGGGTCTGACTTCTCTATGAAAATAACATCTGTCATTAGAGATTATCCCTCTGTCTACAACCTATAAACTTGCTTATGTTTTTGTGAGCAATAAATCAGTGATTTTAATCTACAATAAATACTTTGGTCATTTATATAACAAAGATTTGAACTGAACTTTGAACAGACTTTTCTTACCAGATTTGTCTTACTTCTGGCAGCTCCATGGAGATGATTCTTTGTCTACTCATATTCAATAAGCTCAAAAACTAATTCACCTCTATTTTTTCTTTCCCCACAAACTGATCTCTCTCTCTCTCTCTCATGCACACACACACAGACACACACACACACACACACACATTCACTTTCAGTTCCCCCTCTCCACTTCCATTTCTGTTCACATGACCATTTTTTCAGTTCACTGAGGTCCAGAATCTTGGAGTCATTTTGACTGGCCATGTTTCCCTGTCCATCCACAAGTTTTATGTTTTAGAAGATAATAGAAAGAAAAAGAGAGGAGGAAAAAAAAAACACAAAGTAAGGGTAAAGAAAGATATTTTGTAATAACCTAAATGGGAAAAGAATTTGAAAAAGAATAGATATATGTATAACTGAATCACTTTGCTGTACACCTGAAACTAACACAACATTGTAAATCAACTGTAATCCAATGTAAAATAAAAATTAAAGATAACAAGCAAATGTAGTAGGACTATTCACTTTCATCACAAATTGACAAAATTTTTTACTTAAAGAAATTTTTAAAAGTCACTATATTTGATGACTTTCTTCCTTTTCTTCCAAATTTTTGGATTACTTAGGTTTTGGTCTTAACAAACTAGTATTTTCTCAGCCTTGAGAGTTTGTCTCCAGTATAACTAACACTTGATTTTACTAGCTATTTAAGTATATGGGACCAAATAACCTTAAGCTGACTCTCTTCACTTCAGCAACTGAATAAGGCATTGAACAATTAGATTTCCCAGAAAATAAGAGACTTAATAAACAAAGGACAATTATTTTGCAAAAGTCCCTTTCTAGTGAAATTTACCTTGGGCTTGAATGGACTATATTATGAGATTTTTGTTCAAGGGGACATTTTAAAATGAATTTGAACATGTTATACTTTTCTGCTTATACATTTACAGAAGTATAGAGCAATATGAGCAAACACAGGTTGAAATAAACACAATTGACAACTGTGCCTTTCAAGTCAGGAAACTATAACTGTTAGAATATTCCAGCAGAGATCAGAAGACCAGGATTCTAATTTTAGGCCTGCTATTAACTGTGTTAGGGGAAGGAAGTCAATTTCAGTTCTTAACCAGAAAAACAAAATGTTTGAAAAAAGTAGAGTCAACTGTCTTTCTGCCTTTGACATTTTGCAGAGAGCTAAGGGCTTCCCAGGTGGCTCAGTGGTAAAGAATTCATCTACCGATGCAGAAGCCTCAGGAGACTGGATTCAATCCCTGATCTCTGGGTTGGGAAGATCCCCAGGGGAAAGAAATGGTAATCTACTCCACTATTCTTGCCAGGATAATCCCATGGACAGAGGAGCCTGGCAGGCTACAGTCCATGGGGTCACAAAGAGTTGGACAGAGCTGAGTGACTGAACACAAGGAAGTCTGTGGGCTTCAATTTATGTGCAATGAGATTATCTGATTTGCAGTCTCCTGTTCCCTACGGAACAAATTCCTTTATCTACATCTGCAAAAGGTCATTGATGCTGGTGATTTGTTGTTTTTCTTACAAAATCATGAAAATTCATCTTGTGTTTATATAAGGCTTATGCAAAATTAAATGTTCTAAAAGCTTAGAACATGAAAGATATTAGTCTATGAGATATAAAGAGAGGGGAAAAGGTAGCACTTGAGTGATACTTTTAATAGAAATATAAATAACACTCAAAGTGAACATTTTTCCTCCCCTTTCTGTCAGTCATGTGAGCAGGAGAAAACTCTCACAGCACCACTTCATCCTAAAAAAAATTCCCACTACATACAGCATAAAGTGCACTTTTTCATTAGCTTTAACAAATTATGCAGTGTCTTCAGAAACCAGAGAAGTTTAATTCTTCCCCTCTGGCTGACTCCTCTTGTTTGATAGTATCTCTTGTTTTCTACTCTTTTACAATGTTTAGACTCAGCATCTATGAGGTACTGAATTTGCAGTTTAAAAAGTGGAATAGAAAAAAAAATCCCTTTGAAAATCTACCCTTCAGTCATTCATTCTTTTAATGAACATTTAGTGAGTATACATAAGACACTGTGATAGATGTTGTAGGAAATGGAAAGAAATTAACAGTGTATAAGGGCAGGATGACATGATGCAGTTATTATCCCCTGTGTATTGCCCAGAGTGTCTGAGCCATAGTGAGCATATAACATAGAAAACACTATTCCATTGGTGATCACACTGTACAAGTTCACAGTCTCTTCAGTGGGATAGCTGACCTGTTGTTCAGTCGCTCAGTCATGTCTGACTCTTTATGACCGCTTGGACTGTAGCACGCCAGGCTTCCCTATCCTTCACTGTCTCCTGGAGTTTGCTCACACTCATATTCACTAAGTCAGTGATGCCAACCAACCATCTCATTCTCTGTTGCCCCCATCCCTTACTCTCCATCTTTCCCAGCATCAGGTTCTTTTCCAATGAGCTGACTTTTCACATCAGATGGCCAAAGTGTTGGGTTTTCAGCTTCAGCATCAGTCCTTCCAATTAATATTCAGGGTTGATTTCCTTTAGGATTGCCTGGTTTGATCTCTCTGCAATCCAAGGGACTCTCAAGTGTTTTCACCAGCATCACAGTTTGAAAGCATCAGTTCTTTGGTGCTCAGCCTTCTTTATGGTCCAAATCTCACATCCATACATGACTACTAGAAAAACCATAACTTTGACTATACAGACCTTTGTCAGCAAAGTGATGTCTCTGCTTTTTAATACGCTGTCTAGGTTCATCATAATTTTTCTTCCAAGGAATAAGTGTCTTTTAATTTCATAGTTATCACCCCTTATTTAGGAATTCCCTGGTGGCTCAGATGGTAAAGAATCTGCTTGCAATGCGGGAGACCCAGGTTCAGTCCCTGGGTTGGGAAGATGCCCTGGAGAAGGAAACGGCAACCCACTCTAGTATTCTTGCCTTGGAGAATCCCACGGACTAAGGAGCCTGGCGGGCTACAATTCACAGAGTCACAAAGAGTCAGACATGACTAAGCACTCATCCCTTATTTATAACTCCATTGAACACCGGATTGTCATTAAACAATAATTTTTTCCTTTTTACTTCCCAAGGGACTCACCTCGATCTTGGTTCCGATGACGTTTCCAGTAGAGTAGAATTGAGATTAAGACCAGAAGAATTACCAAGGAGACAATGCTTAACAGCAGTGGAACTGAAAACCAAAAGCCTGTGGATATTGATAGGAGAAAAGGAAAAACTAGTGATAAGTGGAAGCTGTAGAGGCAAAAAGTAACAAAGAGATAGTTGCAATGAGTTTTTACTAGAGTTGTGCTTTTGATGAAAATTATTCTTACGTATACAAAGGTCTACATTCATGACCTCATATTATAATAGCATTTAAATAATAATAATAATTAACATGTTTTATGTGGTTACTATGTAGTAAGAGCTTTGGATGTGTTACCTCCTTTAATCCTCAAAATAGCTTGAGTTAGGTATTATTATTACCATCATCTAACAGATTAAAAAAAACAAACAATTGAGGCTCAGAGAAGTTGGGTAAGCCCCAAATCGGTGTAGTAATTGGTAGAACAAGGCTTGGTCAGAGATCTGTTTGCCTTCAAAGTACATAATCTTTGCCATACCGTCCATTAAAGTAATATGTTTATTGAGGAATTTTTGGAAAATATAGAAAAATATAAAGGAAAAATAACAAATCTCATGATTCTAGCCTCCAGGAATAATTCATCTCCATGTTTGAATGGTATTCCTTCTAATCAATTTCTTTGCTATTAAACTTCTTTCTAGTAGTCAGTAAATGCAACTTAGCCTAAATGTCAGTTCCTCAGTGTCACTGTGTAATACAAAGTCAGAAAAAGCACTGATTTGGGAGTCTCTGGCATTTTCTCTGTATCTTTATAATGGGATTTGTCATGTCATAATTTAACTGAGCACCTTCAGACTCGTCTCACTAGTGTTAGACACTAGTTAAGAGTTCAGATTTGTCTTCAATAGATCTAGTACTTGACATAATGGTTTAACTGTGAAAGATTTTTAGTAAATGCTTGAAGAACAAACAAATATTATACAAATGATATATAAATGTGATAAAGATAATAAGTCAATTTTGGCACTCTTGGAAAAGAAGACATGTTCCTTTTCAGATTCTTGCTTTTCAGGGAAATTTACCCTTCCCCTTGGTGAAATCTGAGGATCTTGTCATAAATGTCCAAATCTAACACCACAAACATCTTGACCAAATTTACTTAAAGTTTACTTTTTGATTAGTTTGCTTTTTCAAGGACCCCAGAAATGACTACAGGACATGTTCACTAGAGACTATCTGGGCTTCCCAGGTGGCGCAGTGGTAAAGAATCCTCCTGCCAATGCAAGAGACATGGGTTTCATCCCTGAGTTGGAAAGATCCCCTGTAGTAGGAAATGACAACCTGCGCCAATATTCTTGGCTGGAAAATTCCATGGACAGAGGACCCTGGTGGGCTACAGTCCATGGGGTCACAAAGAGCAGGACATGACTGAGCAACTGAGCACATGACAATGAGGCATGAACTTTTCGGGGTTCACATTGTACCCTGAAAAAAGCAGCAATATCTTTTTATAGGAGGCTTGTTAACTGAGCACCTCACCCAGAGTCAGTGCTTCAAAACTCCTCAGAGAAAGGCAACTATGGCTGTTGTCACTGATGTATCTTGTCTCTAAGACCACTGCTTTTCTTATTCTCTCTCTCATCATCTTTACCTCTTGTATCAATGAGACTCAGAGATAGCAGTTTAGATGGAAATACAAGACAGCAAAAGAGGTCCTGAGCAGGAGGCAATTTATTTTAAAATGGGGTTGGGAAAATTCAGATTGGCCTTTTTCCTGAAAGATCTATTGCCCCTTTCCCGTAGTGTAGATTATGCAAAGGTTTCGTCCCAGATGTGACTGCTTCCAGGAAAACATTGTAACCCCTCCAGACCGAGCTGATGCTCCTTCTCTGCATTCTCAATCTTCCCATGTTATACCACAGCGTTCTTTTTTTTTTTCTCCTTTTATCAGAGAATGGTTTGTTGCAGGGTCAAGCGAGGAGAACGGGTGGCTCCTGCTCAAAACCCCCAAATTCCTACCATAGCTTTCTTATTGAAGCATTTAACCTGCCTTTTTGCAGCTCCTCAGCTCCTCCTGCATTCCTTCCTGGACTAGAAGCTCCCTATGTTTGGGGACTGAGTCCTTGCTGTCACATTTCTGGCATAACAAATACTCAGGAGCACAGAAGAATAAATCAATGGAATGGATCTCAGTAAAAGCATTTAGTGTGTGAGCAACATACCACAATTGCCAAAGCATTAAAATAGGCTATCCTGGCTTCCTCAACTCCATTTTTCTTTCCCTACTTATCCCATTCTCTGCCTTATCAAGCTTCTTCGCTAAGAGGCCAAGAACCTCTGCAGAGCATTCACCACCTTGCAGGTGTATGTCCACAAACGTGACCACAGAAAACCTCTCTTACCTTTGTTCACAGTTTCCCTGTAGTCGGTCACAGTCCCCAGGTGTAGCACCTGGCAGATCACATCCTTCCCCACCTGTCTCTTGGGGTCTTTGATCTGGAGGATGCTGATTACAGATGTTGTTCCATTGGGGTGTGAGACGATCTCGGTACTGTTCTCAATCCCTGACCCAGAGACCTTCCAGGAGATCGTAGGGGCTGGGCGAGCATTGGCAGAACAAGTGATATTTAGGTGATCTTCAGATAATTTATAGTGAAGGAATACTGTGGGCTGTACTGGGACAAAAAAAAATGATCTGCCATCAGTTATAAAAGCCAGTGTGAGTCCCACACTCTCCTCAGAGAGATGAGAGAAAGATCTTTACAGAAAGACAGTGCGAGCTAGAGAGCTATTGTGGTCCATCCAATCCAAACTGGGGCCTTCTCTTCCCGTCTAATTCCCTGACAGCAGGGTGGAGACTGGCCTATACAACCCTGTGACAAGAATGATCCTCTATGGAGTCTATCTCTAAGAGAACTAGCTAAATGGACAGAGGGTACCTTTCCTCCCAAACAGTGCAGAGAATAATTATTATTTTCTCTTTCATGGGCAGTGGAGTATCTCTGCCTTCTTCTGGGTACCCCTCTCAATAACTACCAATCAGCACCTCCACCCGGGTGGTCTGCACTCCTCAGAAAATCAGAGCAGTTTCAGGACAGAGAGCCGGTAGAGGGGCTGCCACTTAGAAAAAGCCTGTTTCTGTTTGGAACTGGGCCTTAGAGATGATCTATTTCACACTTATGGTGCAGATAGATAAACTCTGGTACAACATGGACAGGACTCTTCTAGGGTCACATGACTCCTGATGGCAATGCCAGGTCTGAACCATGGCACTGCTTAGGGAGAATTTATCCTCACTATGGTCCTTAGTTTACTCTCGATGACAACAGTATTCTTCAGGGCAAAGATAAGAATAAGAGGCATAGAGAAGACTGAGAAAGTCCCTGTTTGAAATACCTATACAAAATGAAAATTATGTATTCACAGTCAGTAGTCAGAAAAATCGCAGAATGACAGTTGTAAGGACCTTGGAGATCACCTTATGGAGTTAACAGAAAATAAGCAGCCTATGAAAAAAGGACATTTTTAGGTCAGCTGTACCCTGTTCCCTTTCAAAAGTCCCTTGACTAATGAGTTCATTTTCCTTGGAATATACAGTTTATCTCTGCTGAGCAAATGCAAACATCTTTCTATGGTTGCCTTTGGAGCCCACAAGATAATTAAAGGGCAGTGCTAAATAAAAGCTTCTCTGTGTTTAGAAGTTCAAGAGGTGGGTGGGTGGGAGTAAGCTGGAGGAAATGAGCCTATAGGAGGACTGTGGCTCTGTCCAAAGTGCCCAGATTACTAACATCAGTGAGCCCTGGGGGAAGAGAAATAAAAGTAAAGGAGAGCCAGTATGGCTGAAATGGCCAGCCTGGCTAGCAGGGTTCTCTGGTGTATCAAAGAATCACTTGGATGAAAGCTATTCCTTATGGTGGGAAAGTGTCATTGTGGAAAAGAACTACAGAATGACCAGCGAGAAGACACAGAGGACTCTGTGTTTCAGGCATACAAATTATTCAAAGATTAATGAGTAAAGAAAGGGAGCAAGAGAGAAAGATGAGCAGAACGGAGACAGGAAATAACAGAAATGAGAAAACTATGACACAAGAAGGAACAGGGAGAAAATGGTGGAAAGAAGGAAATAGGGGAGGGAGAGAGGAAATGAGGGAGGGAGGGAAGGAAAAAGAGGAAAAAAATGAAGAGGGAGGAAGGATTGGAGGAGGGAAGACACAGAGAAACAGGGAGACAGGAGGCAAAGGAATGAACGAAATAGACATCAAGAAGAAAAGCCTGATGCAAGATCCTGCAGAAATGACTCATGGACAAAATAAGTGAAAGAAACGTGTTATCTGGTGTCATCCTGCCTCCCTTGCATTCTTATTTACTGAGCCTCTCCTTATCCCTTGCCCAGTGTTCTTGGTGTGTTCAAACTCTCATTTTAACATTCCCAATAACCCTAAGTTTGGCTTTTCCCTTCTAAAACCACCACCAAGTGTGCATCCTCCAAAGCTACCCTTTATTCCTAATTCTCAGTTCTTGATCTCAGCTAAGTATCCGTTAACAGGAAAGGAATCTTGTCAAACTAAGCCTCTTAGATTTTAGAAGAATGCTTATTTTTCAGTTAAATCGCTAGCAGGCATTGGGTATGAAGAACCTCTCTGCTGCTTGGCTGCTTCTCAGTTTTGTGAAAGCTCCGCTGAAGCAAAATGAGAGGGACCCCCATGACTGGCTCCAGTGTAGCCCAATCTGGCTTTGTCCTTAGGTTAAAAAATATGAAAGCTCTTCGGGACCTTAGAGATGATCTATTTCACACTTCTGGTGCAGATAAATAAACTCTAGTACACCACGGACAGGACTCTTCTAGGGTCACATGACTCCTAATGGCAATGCCAGGTCTGAACCATGGCACTGCTTAGGGAGAATTTATCCTCACTATCGTCCTTAGTTTGCTCTTGATGACAACAGTATTCTTCAGGGCAAAGATAACTTCAGGCAAAGATTCAACATAGTCCTAGGAACTCTCCAAATAACCATAACCACAGTTACACAGTAGACATGAAAGGCCAAGGGTCCTCCAAGGAACCTTTCTGGGACTAGGATCCTGAAAGACTAGGTACTACTACCACTACATTTCAAACATTCTTCAGAATAACATTTCAAGCTAGAGACAGTGTATTCTCAGAGACTCTCACCAAAGAGAGTGAGGCAGGCTATTCCTGAGATCTTTCCAGAACCAAAGGTATTAAAGAGGCACTTGTAACATGCCTCATCTTCCAAGGTGGTATTCCAGAAGGTAATGGTTGAGTTCATGAGTCCCAGCTGGGTGATGTTTATCTTGTCCTTGTAGGCAGGCTGGACTACAACCCCATGGTTCTCGCTGTAGGTGATCATGTTTTCTGGGCTCACAGCCTTGATTTTTTGCCATGTCACAATCAAAACTTCTTGGGGATTTTGCAGAGAGCATCTTAAAGAAGCAGGTGTGTTCAGCAGCCCTCTTACATCCTGGGTCACCACTTTCATCATGGAATCATAAAAGAACATTTATATTTTATATTTTAATACATACACAAATACACATTTTTGATTTAAAAATGCATGTTCAAAGTCAAATTTAGAAAGAAAGAAAAATGCAAAAAATAAAACATTTACCTACCTTCCTGATGTTGCTAGAGAAATATAAGTTCAAATATGTTTGTTCAGTCTTTAAGAGTAGCAGAGTAGAAAAATAAGAAAGCAAACTCCCAGTGACCAGAATTTATATGAAGAATCCCTGTAGGCTGGAAATTAGGTGAAATGAGGTTGAAGATGGAAACTGCCAGATAGGATAGAGGTATCACCAAGTGAATTTATGCCTGGAACAGTAACAGCTAGGAATAAGAAAGAGCCAATGGACAAGATGCAGTGATTAGTTTAAGTGAAGAAGTTATAGCAGCCCTATACATTCCACACACACATCTGAAAAGGAAGGGGCAACAGTAGTGATGTCTGCGGTCAGGAAGCAGTGGTAAATATAGGCACGTGGACAGAGAGATGTATAGGACAACGCTCCAGGAGGCTGATAGTACCAGAGAGCTTTGACAACCAAATTACAGTCTACACAGTCCCCCATTTTTACTGAATGTAGTACAGAATATAAGGTATGGCAATAATTTCTTCCCCCTCCAATGCTGGCTACTCATATTGATAGGATAGATGACTCAATGGGAAATCTCAGTACAATAATAGAGAAACACTTGAGTAAGCTAACACAATGATAGAGGAATAACAAATTCTACAAATGGATAAGTAAACATTTTTACATGAACAAATGTGATATCTTTGGTGTGCTGTGATTCATGGGGTCACAAGGAGTCGGACACGACTGAGCGACTGAACTGAATTGAACTGAACTGAAATGTGAAAAGGAACCAGCACTGTAAATAATAGAAACTAGAGATGTATTGGAGAAGGCAAGGGCACCCCACTCCAGCACTCTCGCCTGGAAAATCGCATGGACAGAGGAGCCTGATAGGCTGCAGTCCACGGGGTCGCTAAGAGTCAGACACGACTGAAGCGACTTAGCAGCAGCAGCAGTAGAGATGTATAAAATGAGAAATAGAAACTCTTTTCACAATCTGGCTGCCTTAGCAGAAGGAGTATCACTGAAGACTAAATGAGTAAGTAGGAAGATCAGATCATAGAATTCTTCCAGAATTGGAAGGGTTAAAAATACAGAAAAGTTTATAGAAATATTGAAAGACTGATATGTCAATATTAGTCCAAGCAAGATTTTTAAAAGGAAAGAGAAGGGGAAATGGAAGACAAAAACACTGTAAGAAACAAAAAATGTATTTTTCAAAATGATAAAAGGAGGAATCTGAAATAAGATATATCCCTCATGAACCTTCATGTGCCTAACAACATAACTCTGAAATATATAAGAAGCTAATAGAACTACAAGGAAAATGCATAAATCCATAATTATAATGGGAGAATTTTTCATTGTTCTCTCAGAATTTTCACTTCCATCTATTAAAAAATAAGTAAAGAAATAAAATCAAATACAAGGATATAGAAGACTTTAAAAACAAATATTTGTACATGTAATATGTACATGTGAGCATGTACTTATAAACCTTTACCCAAAAGAAAACATACATGCTTTTCAAACCACATGTGAAACATACCCTCAAATTAAACTTGAAGTAGTATACAAAAAGTTGACCTTGAACTCAGTCCATAATGCAATAAAATTAGAAATTTACATACTTTTGTCTCCTTAATTACACCAGAAATCATAACAAAAGTTATAAATCACTATGAATAATAATAAGAATATCATATATTAAAATCTGTAGAGGCTTATAAAGCAGTTCTCAGGGGGAAATATTTAATCCTAACTTGATTTATTGGGAAACAGGAAAAATTGAAAAATGAATACCTACATGCATTCAAAATTTCCACACACCAAAAGTTGATAAATGGAGTGAATGAATAAAGTTAAAAGCACAAATTAATAGTACACAAAATACTGACTTAATCAAAACACCAAAATCTGTTTTTTTTAAGACTAATAACACAAATAAAATGCCTAGAGTAATTAGAAAAAAAGAATGTATACTCTACAACATCAAGAATGAAAAGATGGGCATAGCAACACATACAAACTGAAACCACCAAGTGATGCAAAATTTTAATTTTAGTGAGGTACACTCTTGATAGTTGCAAAAAATTTCTAGGGGAATAGCTGTTGTTAGGTGGGGTTTCCTAAAGGTTTGCTGAGTGCAGAGCATAGATTTGAATAAATTGCTGCTTTTAGAATAGAGAGTGAAAAAGGGATCAAAACTAGAGTTTCAGCTTCTAGGGTGATTTTTCTCTTTGACTATGCAAGAAATAATTTATTGGAAAGTTCACGATTATTTGCTGCTTACATGAAAGTCCATTTAGAGTAACCCAGTTGGTAAATCCTGAGCTATACATGGTGTGAAGCATCCCTTTCATACCCCTGTGAAGGCTGATGACTATAGTACGCACCGCACTGTTGTGAAAGTTGCTCAGTCATATCTGACTCTTTGCAACCCCACGGAATATACAGTTCATGGAATTCTCCAGGCCTGAATACTGGAGTGGGTAACCTTTCCCTTCTCCAGAGGATCTTCCCAGCCCAGGGATTGAACCCAGGTCTCCCGCATTGCAGGCAGATTCTTTACCAGCTGAGTCACGAGGGAAGTCCAAGAATACTAGAGTNCTCTTTGCAACCCCACGGAATATACAGTTCATGGAATTCTCCAGGCCTGAATACTGGAGTGGGTAACCTTTCCCTTCTCCAGAGGATCTTCCCAGCCCAGGGATTGAACCCAGGTCTCCCGCATTGCAGGCAGATTCTTTACCAGCTGAGTCACGAGGGAAGTCCAAGAATACTAGAGTGGGTAGCCTATCCCTTCTGCAGCAGATCTTCCCAACCCAGGAGTTGAACTGGGGTCTCCTGCATTGCAGGCGGATTCTTTACCAACTGAGCTATCAGAGAAGCCCATAGTACACACCACACAAAAGGTCATAAAAGGCCAGCAGTAAGTGAGGTGTGGTCTCCTATGGAACCAAGGAGAAAGGTCTGGCAGAAGTAGGAAATTCAGCAGATAAGTGGACAGCACAGGTGTGTTTTATCTAATAGACTATGTGAACCCATGTAGCTTTCATATTTCACTATTTTTAATATTTTGTTGTAAGAGGGATACACCCAGTTTTAAGGCTTATTGCCAGATTACTTGCCCTAGAGGCCAAATTCATTCTTGCTCCACCACGCATTCCCATGTCTTCACACACATAAGGAATTATTATTTTAAACATTACACACTTTAATAGGTGAAAAATGATGTCTTAATTCAGAAAGAATTTTGTCCAATTTTATCTATGAAAAGTTTCTTAATATTAAAGTTTTTGAAAACAAAAATGTGGAAAGTAGAAAGAACCACTCCCAGTCTTCCAAACAAACTACATGGTTAAATAATTCATGCAGACAAATGAACACAGCACAGACAAGAGTGGTCAGGTGTCCACTCCAGAAACTGTGTTCCCTGGATTCCACGCAGGGGAATTGAGTATCTTTACCTTGTGCCCTGCATAACATCAGTGCTGCCAAGAACCAAATCAGTTGGAAGGTAGACAGATGACAGACGAGCCTTCTGAACACCTGAAGACAGAGAGCAAGTACAGAAATGGGCATTTGAATGTGGACAAGCTAAGGGAGCTTCAATCTAACTGCTGTATCAGGAAAAATAGCAGATAAAGTTTTAACCACTGGAAGCCTTTGGTTTTGTGGAAGCAGAACCAGGGACTATAAATGGAAGAAATAACAGAGGGTGCTTAGGGAGGGACGGGAAAAGCAGCCATGTGGTTCTTTCGTTATGGCCATTCCTAGCAATTTGAGGCTGTCCTCCCAAAGCCACCACGGTCAAGACTGCTGGGAAAACAAACTGCCAAAAATATACCCAGAAAACACAGACTGCAAATGTTGTAGAACATTTACTCCCCAAATAATCCACATCTGTTAATATTAAAAATGTAACTCAGGTGTAACCACTTTGTAGAATATGCCTTGATATTTGCTGAGGGAGATTTTCTTGCAAATTCTGCACAATTTATGTAAATTGTACCTTTTAAAACCAGTATTTGGCTTTTTTTTCCTTCCCCCTTGCTTTATTTTCATGTGTCTGGGCAGAAATCCTTGGCCTTTTTTTTTTTTTAAACAAATCATTGTAATATTTAAGAGAGTATTACTCTGGGAATCATTTTGCTATAAAATGAAGAGTGGAATGGAGACAGATTACTCTGCAGCAGTCCCACAGTCTTGGTTTACATTAGTGTGTTCATTGTAAGGTAAACTTTCCCTGTATTTCTATTTTTTTCTATAACTGAGGTGTTTAAGAAATGTAGATTTCTCTGTATCTTTCTTTAACTGAACTTCAATTTTATTTCATGTTGCTACCCTACTAGAGGTAGAGACTAAATTTCAGTCAATGTTACATAACCTCTGTCTGATAGTTCAATTCACTGTCACTTCAGAAGTGTCCCAGTCTCTGGCACTGCATGCAGTCTTGGGACAGGACTATTAACCCTTGGTTACAACCATCTATCCATCCTGGCATTGTGCTCCCCTCAAGTCATCAGTTTGTGCAATTAAATCCTGTGCTTACAGGGTGTTCTCTCATGCTTCCCAATTCTCTGGATTCTGTGCTCCTGTATCCTTCCTATGCCGAACAAAGGAGAGTTATACAAGGGTCTCAGGCCTAGACTCCCATGTATCTATCCATTTCTGTTTTACTGTTCCCTTGCCATGGTGGGTAGGTTTGCCTCTTCCCACAGTTGCCTCTAGGAAAGCAAGGAACAGCTGTTTTCTGTTCTTTGATTTCAGCACCTACCTGTAAGTTCTATCCACCATCCTCCTAAACTCCCCAATCCTGGGACCAGGCACAGGGCATCCTTCTCAGGACACAAACCAATGCTAATCAGTCTCTCTCTGCTCTCCCACCCTAGGGTCAGAAAAGCTGCTTCCTCCATCACCTTGTATTCTTCCCATCAGCTTTTTCTTGGATGAATGCCTGTCCTTGGTCTTTCGTCATTTAGGCTTTTAAAACTCAAATGCTTACGCTCTTGTTATTTCAAAACTTTGGCTTCTGAAACCAGAAGTTTTCTTTGGCATTCTGATTCCACACCATCACGCCACATGGAAATCCAGGTTCTAGTAAAGGCTGTGATGAGGAATGCAAATAGTTTAGCTCTCAGAGTAAAAATCTGTATTCTAGGATAAGAGAAAAAGCAGACACACACCAAAACACAAGATGTGGAAACTGGGAGACAGTAACATTTAAGAAACAGAAGCACAGTGATTGAGGTGAAAAGAATTAGAAAGAAATCCTTGCTATTAATTAGGCACACATTTCTTCTGACTAATTTGAATTCAGGCTAGCACAAATACTAGGTGTATAAGCTTAGACAAATCATTTTACCTCTTGGAGATACAGAAAAAAAATAGTACCAATCTTCTCTGTTAACAAGGTTAAATGAGATGGTATATGTAAAGCTCCTATAAAGTGATTGATACAAATAAACACTAAATCAATGTAGCTGTTATCTCATTAGGTTACTGTCTGTATCTCACTATTTGCTAAACCCAGGGTAGGCAAGACGTGAGTGGGGAAGCTAAAAGAAGATACAAAAACCATAGGAACTGCAGACATTCTTTATTCAGCATAGCAAGGCAGACAGGCTTTACCCTCTAATGGCTGACACAGCAGCATCAATGACCATGCAACTCAATGCAACTCGCTTCAGCTTGACTCTCCTCGAACTTTTTAGGTGGTGCTTATATAGGGCCACCGGAGAAGGCAATGGCACCCCACTCCAGTGTTCTTGCCTGGAGAATCCCAGAGACAGAGGAGCCTAGTGGGCTGCCGTCTCTGGGGTTGCACAGAGTCAGACACGACTGAAGTGACTTAGCAGCAGCAGCAGCATATAGGGCCACACCATGATACCTGAGTGCAGTGCCACAAATAATCCCAGCTGTAGGATTTGAGTGGAGTGAGGCGAGAACCTGATCACTGCCACCTGGCCAATTGTTCACTCCCTACATTCCACCCCTTCAGGGTCTCTTGCCACACAATCTATGTGCCCATTCTCCACGATATTCTCTTGGCGAGTAACAGCCACAGGGGCAACTCTACCCCTGAGGAGTCTCTCATTTAGGACCCACAAAACCCCCCGACAGGGGCCGGGCCCACCCCTTGAAAGAGGGCATCTTTGGGATGTTCACAGCCCACCAACATGATTACACTTTTCTAAATCTGAGGACAGCCTTTACAGTACAGTGTTAGCACATCATAGGACACAGCCTCTACAGTACACTGTTCTCTGTATCTCAGGGTCATAAGCCAAATCATCAGCTCATGTAACCACCCATATCTCTTGCTGCTGCTGCTGCTGCTTCTGCTAAGTCGCTCCAGTCGTGTCTGACTCTGTGTGACCCCATAGACGGCAGCCCACCAGGCTCCCCCGTCCCGGGGATTCTCCAGGCAAGAACACTGCAGTGGGTTGCCATTTCCTTCTCCAATGCATGAAAGTGAAAAGTGAAAGTGAAGTCGCTCAGTCATGTCCGACTGTTTGTGACCCCNTTAACACTACCATCTTTCTAAATTCCATATATATGTGTCAGTATACTGTATTGGTGTTTTTCTTTCTGGCTCACTTCACTCTGTATAGTTGGCTCCAGTTCCATCCACCTCATTAGAACTGATTCAAATGTATTCTTTTCGATGGCTGAGTAATACTCCATTGTGTATATGTACCACAGCTTTCTTATCCATTCATCTGTTGATGGACTGTTGAGTTTTAACCAAGATTTCTCACTCCCCTCTTTCACTTTCATCAAGAGGCTCTTTAGTTCTTCTTTACTTTCTGCCATAAGGGTGGTGTCATCTGCATATCTGAGGTTATTGATATCTCTCCCAGCAGTCTTGATTCCAGCTTGTGTTCTGTCCAGCCCGGCATTTCACATGATGTACTCTGCATAGAAGTTAAATAAGCAGGGTGACAATATAGAGCCTTGACGTACTCCTTTCCTGATTTGGAACCAGTCTGTTGTTCTGTGTCCAGTTCTCACTGTTGCTTCTTGACCTGCATACAGATATCTCAGGAGGCAAGTCAGGTCTCTAGTAAATTTTATGTTATGTGCATTTTACCACAATAAAAAATGGGGGAAGCTATGGTACAAAATTGCAGAAGAGAGCACAGGTTCCCCATGGACAATTCATTCCTAAGATCAGAGTGGGATGTTTTTGACTCCAAATGCACAGCTTCTTCGCTCACTCACAGCTCAGGGGCAGCTCTCTGTCTCCTGCGGGCAAAGGCAGGCAGAAAATGGAGAGGCAGGTAAACAAATAGGGCTCCTGGTCCCTCCGTGGAGGAAGACACTAGAAATGGAGACGTCTCCCCTCTCCCATCTCCAACAAGACTCTAAATATACCTGCTCTCAGATGCTGTCTACCAAGATCCTGAATTTGACCCCGTGCATTACGTCAATCAGGTCAATACTGATGGTTAGAAGAGATAGCAGACAGCTTCACTCTCAAGTCAACAAATTAGCCAAGAGGCCCAGGCATCCTAGTTAACTGAGTTATCTTCCATCAGTTTTGGAAACCATAATACTACTGGACAGTAATATAACTAAGAGGGAAAACTTACAAAATAACACCAACAGCTATTGTCCATCCACTTTGATTTCATGGCTTGTTCTATAGCCTCCCAGCCAGTTTGCTCCCTGATTTGATCCAAGACACTCCCACCTACTGAACTGCCAGTGAAGGGAAGAAGACACCTAGCACAGCCCTTTCTTAAATACTGGAGATGCCCTATATTGAAGTCATTCTTTTCCTGGATGGCAAAAGGGCCAAAGGAATTCTCTGGAAACTACTCTCTGCCCGAGAAAAGCCACAGAGAGGAAGGCAGGTGGTAGAGTGAGAAAGAGATTCTTAACACTCTTCATGAACACTTCTTCAAGATGCCAAAAAAGGAGAAACTCTGAACAATGTATTCCCCAGACCTCTCAGGCTACTGGGAGCAGAGCTTCTGGGGAAGGGTCAGAGAAAATTTATTATGAAACAGAGAGAAAGCCCCAAACATAAATGTTTGAAGATTTGGCCTGGTGCCTGCCTTTTGAGCTCAAAGGGGGAAAAGTACATGGGGAAAAAGGCCCTTAAAACTTCTGAATAATTTTTTTTCTGCTTTGCTTCTCCCTTGTGTAGAGCAAACTCTTGTTACATCCCAGCCTGGAATAAATCTTCTGGGCTGAATGATAAATCAGGGATTGTAATGGAAATCACTATTGACCTTTAAAAGGGCACTGTCTTTATATTTTCACACTGTCCTGTTTGAAATGTCGACTTGGAATCAGGAAAATAATATGCCATCGATTTCTCTCCATACCTCTTATAACAGAGCTTGAAATTGACCTGGGAAACATTGGTATGGGTTTTCTCATTACGATTTCAGCATCATTCGGAAATGGTGATTAATGATTCAGTCTTGGGAAGGGCATTGTTAGACCTTGTAATTACTTTGCGGATTGTGTCCACACGGCAACTAGCTTATCCTGTTCATACCACCACCACCCGCGCCCCCAGAAATGGATGTATTTCAGCCCTCACGTGGCACAACTTTGTGGTTCTTGATTAAAAGCCTATATAAGATCAGAACATCGTTTTCTTGTATTGCTGTTTATCTTGCTTACTGTCTTCTCCTTGTCCAATTTTTCTTTTTTCATCTCTCCTCCCATTTCTCAATGTACCAGGCCTTTCCAGAAATTCATTAGCTTCAGTTTTTCATTCTTCAGTCATCTTATTTCTGATTCCCCTTTTCATTCTTCCTCCAATTTCATAAGTGCTCTCTCTCATTCATTTTTTAAAATCCGATTTATCCATTCCATTGCTTATCTGCTCCACAAGAACCTTTAAAAACCCTCCAGGCTCTCTTGGTCTTGCCTGTTTGGGCTGAGAGCATGGAATGCCTCCCTTCACCTGCCTTGACCATCACATGACACAGCCCGTGGAGGACGAAGGCTGAACTGCGCACAGGCAGCCCTTACTGCTCCCCTAGCAGACTGCTGCAAGGAGGCAAGTAGAGATTTCGGTTAAGCACAGACCTCTCTTCATTTTAAAAACACCTAGGTAAAAAATGATTAATACTTTTCTCTGTTAAAATTTTTTTAATAGATTTTAGATGACTGAGGTTTTTCTGGGGAGATCAGGGCAGGCCTCCCAATCAGGTCCACAATGACTTGGGAATCCAAGGAAAGGAAGCTAGGGGGGATCACAGGGTATAGTGAGGGGTGGAGCCAGAGAGAGAGTGCACACATGCTGCCAGGAGCTGGCATCCTTTACATCTCCCACTGCACCAAAGGAGAGGGCACCCTGACTTTCTTATCAGCTTGCCCAGACGTGGGGCAGAGAGGGAGAGGAGGAGGTGAGGCTTCAAAGCTGCCAACGGTGGAACATCAAATATGGAGCCCAACTCCCTGCAAGACTCTGATCCAGGACAACTTAAAGCAAGTTGACCGTTTCAACCTAACCCATGACTGGGGAAGCCCAGAGAGAGGGAGAGAAAGTTCTACAGAGAATCCCTGGGACTTGGAAAAGAGAAGCATCTCCCAGGCGTGGTGAGCTCATTCATGCATCTCTTTGGCCAAAGTCCTCACAGGAATTTCAAGTCTTAGCCAACTTTAAAAGCAAAGAAAAGGGACTTTCTTGGTGGTCCAGTGGTTAAGAAAATTCACCTACAATGCGGAGGACATGGGTTCAATCCCTGGTCCAGGAACTTAGATTCCCACATGCTTCGGGGCAACTAAACCCATGTGCCTTAAATACTGAGCCCACGTGCTGCAACTACTGAAGCCCATGTACCCTAAAGCCTGTTCTCTGCAACAAGAGAAGCCATCGCAATGAGAACCCTGTGTATCTCAACCAGAGAGTAGGGCTTGCTCGCCACAATAGAGAAACCCCACAATACAGAGCCCAAGCGCCTCAATGAAGACCCAGTGCAGGCAAACTTTTTAAAAAAGAGAAGAAACGTTCACCCTGCAGTACATGGCCACCCACAAGATGTAATGTGAACTTCACAAAAAGTGTTTCTTTGCCCCAAAAGTCTTCTGTGTCAGATTAGGATGTCTCCATTTAAATCACTGGCCCTCTTTTAAACCCAGGGGTCAAAGACGCCCATAATGTTTAGAATACCACTGAAGAGAGGGAATATTTTGTGGACCTGGACTCAAATCCCTCTTTTGCCACTTTTATGACCTTGAGAAATGTACTCGTTACTGAGCCCTGGGCGCTGCATCTAAACAATGGGGATAAATAACACCTACTCCATTCTGTCAATTCTAAAGTATCTTTTTACTTGCATTTTAGCATCTCCAAAAACTGGATACATTTGGGGGCTTCTGACAAATTGTAACTGGCAGCTTTTTTTTGCCCAGTGGCATATGAAATAATGGTGCATCTTATGATCAATGGCATCTTAAATTAGTGGAATACAGTCCTTTACAGGGCTTAAAAGTGCAAATGTGAAAAGATTTTATTCATTATAAACTCTATATGAATGTATTGTAAAATGGAGATACCAACTTAAAGGAGTTGTTGTAAGGGTCAAGTAAGTTAACACGTAGAAAGTGTTCAAAACAGAGTATGGCTCAGGGCAGCAGACCTTAGTATTATTATCATTCCAAGACCTCTGACTCCTCTGAAGACGAATTGGTTATTGATCTATTCCCCAAACATTGAATGTTCTGTGGTTCCCATTAGGGCTCTAGAGTCAAACTCAATGGTTCTGAATACTTGCTCTGCCACTTACTAACTCTGGGCAAAGTCCATAGTTTCATTCAGCTTCTTCTTTGGCATCTGTCAAATGAGAATTACAACAGGAATTGCTTCAAGTGTGTGTATGTGTTAGTCACTTAGTTGTGTCCGACTTTCTGTGNAGCCCACCAGGCTCCCCCGTCCCGGGGATTCTCCAGGCAAGAACACTGCAGTGGGTTGCCATTTCCTTCTCCAATGCATGAAAGTGAAAAGTGAAAGTGAAGTCGCTCAGTCATGTCCGACTGTTTGTGACCCCATGGACTGCAGCCTACCAGGCTCCCCTGTGCATGGGATTTTCCAGGCAAGAGTACTGGAGTGGGGTGCCATTGCCTTCGGTGCTTAAATTGCTGCTCTGGTCTCAGTTGCCAATGGGCCTTGCTAGTAAGTGGGGACCTGCAGTCTCATCAAGTCCACGCATCTCTTACTCCAGAGTATGCAGACACTGCTCTGGCTCTTCTCCTCTCTCTGTAACTTATACACTTGCAAGGCATCACAGCACGATCCATATTCGCCTTCAGGGCAGTCAGGAAAAGGCACCCCATGGTGCCAGTGGCAGGAACTCATCTCCTGTAACACCTTTTCAGTGCTAGCACGTGAACCATCCACCGCTTCCCTGCTGACTCTCCTGTGGAGCCTCGGGCTCCTCTACCTGCTGGGTATCCTGACAACTATGCCAGCTGTCTCACTGTATCTCACTATTCATTGAACCCAGGGTAGGCAAAACATAAGTGCAGAAGCTGGAAGAAGCTGCAAGGAGTCATAGGAACTGCAGACATTCTTTATCCACCATGGCAAGGCAGGCACACTTTACTCTCTAATGGCTGACAAAGCAGCAACAACCAACATTTGACTCAACTTGACCCTCCTAGAGCTTTTTAGGCAGTGTTTATATAGGACCACACCATGAGGTGTGTGTGCAGTACCACAAATGATCCCAGCTGTAAGATGTAAGTGGAGTGGGGTGAGAGCGCCTGACCACCACCACGTGGCCAATTGCTCTCTCCCTAAAGTTACTCTGAGAATTAATTAAGCATTTAAAGTACTTAATACAGTGCTTAAGATATGGTAAATGCCAATATGTGTTACATAGCTTAAAAAATGCATTAATCAGATCACACAATAACAAGTAGAGAAGTCCACTTATAACCCTTGCCAAGAGGGCCAGAGTCCAGAGACCTCGGTCTTACCTGACAGCTGTCCATCTGGCAGCTACACTACCCCTCCCCTGAAAATTTGTAGGTTCAAATCCTGAAGCTGACTTGGACTTGGAAAAATTCGCCTGTCTGCCTGTTTCTTCATTTGTAAAACTGGGTACTAACTCCTTCTTTGAAGGACAGTGGTGAAGATTAAGAGCACCTGGCACTCAGTAAACACTGAGTGGAGGCCACCATTCTTCTTTGTTAAGGAAGGCAATAACTGTCTGTGTAGTCTAGCCAATAAACCATATGCAAAAAAATTACCTTGAGACATTACTTGTAGTTAGATTTTTAAAATTATTATTTTATATCCGTTACCAATGTAAATGAAAATCCTCTCCTTCCTTCATTTTGTTATATACCTAGATCCTGGGTAACAAAATGCCTGTTTCTCACGGATACTCTGGGTTTTAACTCTGATTTACCCGATCCTTTTGGCTTCCCACGGTAAAGGCCCAGAGAATGCAGAAAGAGGCTGGAGCATCACAGAGGAGCCAGCCTGATCCTGAAATTCTGCAACCCCACCCCAGATTTCAGGACCAAAATGGAGCCAATACAGCAGCCTCTCTCCACGCAGCCAGCGTCCGCCTCCAGACCCATTTCCTCTCCCAAGATGTCAGTGATCGATCGGAGAAAGCATCTCCGGAGCCTGCACCTGGCAGCATCCCGTTTCCAGTTTACCGCAACAGATAATGGCAACCCTAGGGATGGAGGTATGACCTATAAACCCCGCTTTGGAAGGCAAGATCCGCTTCTCTGCAAGGTTCAGAACTGAAAGGAAAGCGCAAGCTGGAATCCCAGCTCTGAATCAGAGAGGGGAAAAGCCGCAGCCTAGCGTTCGTAGCCTGCTGACATCGCCCCAGGGCCGCCGGAGAGGAGTCGCCCACCCTGCGCCCTGTTTCCCACGCTTGGCCCAGCTCACCAGACACTTCATCCTCGCTCCTGGCCGCGCAGGTTATTTGGTAGCTGCTGGGAAGCCTGGAGGGTTCTCACAGCCGACCAGGCAGAGCCGCACGGATTCGCTGCTTAACTCCTTCTCCTCGGCCCCGGCTCCGGCCCCGCCCCTTCTACCTGCCCACCCCTAACCCTCAACGCAGAGGTATAAAGGGAGATCAAATAGTACTCCTCTTTCCCCGTCTTCAAAGCATTTCGCTGTTTTCAGAGGTTGCAACTGGGAAGACTGAGCAAGTGTTTGGAAAAAGATACATTGTTTCCATTTTCATTAAACAGACAAAGAAAGGGAAAGGAGGGGGTGGGAAGACATGACTTGCCTCACCGCGTGGTGCTTGGAGGAGTGGCAGACTGCATTATGGACCACGCAAGTATGAAATGATTTTTGAGAAATGTTACAGTTTCCCGTTACCATCCGGGAAAACTCAAATATTTTGAAGCTAAATTTAACCAATAGAAAATTTGCAAAGCCAATGTGTATTTATTTTTATCCAGAAAATAAAAATAATTTGTTTAAATACAAATTATGTATATAAACCATCAATGCTGTAATAATCTCTCCTTTATTCATGTGACTGGGTTTTCTTTGTTTTATTTTTCCTCTGCTGTGAGAAATTTTCTTCCACTTGCACTGATGATGAGGAGATTTATTTTAACAAGNGAAAATAAAAATAATTTGTTTAAATACAAATTATGTATATAAACCATCAATGCTGTAATAATCTCTCCTTTATTCATGTGACTGGGTTTTCTTTGTTTTATTTTTCCTCTGCTGTGAGAAATTTTCTTCCACTTGCACTGATGATGAGGAGATTTATTTTAACAAGCTCCGGAGTTCTTGGCTCTTAAACAAAAGATCAATGAAGTGTTCAATTCCTATAGCCTTTTCTGTTTTCCCGACCACCACCCCTGACCACCACACCTACGACAAGGTATTGGGACAGAGCTTCTATTATACTTAAGGCTGCAAATTCCAGGGCAGTAAATAAAATAACTGATTTTTTTCCAGAAAAATAAACACTGAAAGGACTAAAATATTCATGGAGTGGCAAACAAGATACATAATAGAAAGGTAATATATAGCAAAATTAAAGGTCAAATTAAGGAAACTAAAAGAAAACTCTTAAAGCTTCAAACATGACAAGTAGAGACACCAATAAAAAGAATCAAAGTAACTTTAAATGTCACAAAGCAGCACTGGATGCAAGAAGGCAATGAGTTAACTTTCAAAATATGGGAGAAAAAATAACTTTGAACTTTACTTTGTCTTTTATAACAACTACAAAAGTATTATTTTTTAAAATACTTTAAATTTTTTTATTAAATGTGTTGTTCACAAGGTGAAATGCATACATCACAAGCACCCAATATTCGTCATAGAGTGAATATATGTGCATAGCCAGAAGCAGATAAAAACTTACCATTCCCTGTTTATCAGAGCCTGCCCTCTCTTTGACTACCCTTTTGTCACTGCCACCTTTCCACCACTCTCTTACNGTGTTGTTCACAGGGTGAAATGCATACATCACAAGCACCCAATATTCGTCATAGAGTGAATATATGTGCATAGCCAGAAGCAGATAAAAACTTACCATTCCCTGTTTATCAGAGCCTGCCCTCTCTTTGACTACCCTTTTGTCACTGCCACCTTTCCACCACTCTCTTACTTTCAACATCATAGGCTAGACTTACCTGTTTGTGAACATCATATAAATAGCATCATAGACGATGTCCTCATTTGTATCTCTGTTCTTTTACTCAACAGTAGATTTGAAAATTTTATCCATGTTATTGCATGTAATTGTGGCTCACTCATTCTCATTGCTGTATATGATCCCATTCTTTAAATGCCATACTTATTTATCTATACTATTGTTACTACACATTTTTTTGTTTTCCATTTTAGGGAGGGTTATTTTTAATAGTATGCTATAAACATTCTCATACGTGACTTTTCCTAAATGTATGTACACCGTTGTTAGATTATTCTTTGATGTTGCCAGTTTTATCTTTTTCTATCCTTTATTTTTAAATTTTCTTTATTCTTTTTTCCTCCCAAGTACGTAGATGATATTTTGTGGGGGATATTTTGGTGGACCTCAATTCTTAANTTTAATAGTATGCTATAAACATTCTCATACGTGACTTTTCCTAAATGTATGTACACCGTTGTTAGATTATTCTTTGATGTTGCCAGTTTTATCTTTTTCTATCCTTTATTTTTAAATTTTCTTTATTCTTTTTTCCTCCCAAGTACGTAGATGATATTTTGTGGGGGATATTTTGGTGGACCTCAATTCTTAAAATCTACTGAATAACTCTGTCCTAAATTTTATTAGCAAAATATTATAAAATGACAGGATGAAAACAACATTTTGTTAAGCATAGAAATTTCAAAAATTATACTGAGATCCTCCTTTAAAATATTTTCGAAAGAAGTAGTCTCTAAAAAAGAAAAAATTAGTCCAGGCAGACGCTACATGGAAAGATAAGCAGAAAGGATAAGTCATCAAAACTTATAACTGCCTAAAAAAAGCAAATTCCCCAAAATTGTATGTTTATAATTAAATCATTTAATAAATCATATCTTCATGGAAGAGATTAAGAGATTTTGAGAGACAGGTGAGAATTATGCCCAGATGTATATGTTTAGGAAATAGACATAAAAATGTAATACAAGATGGAAAAAATTCTGAAAATGACAGATTGGTCATGAGAATTTAAAATTTGACATTTTAACAATGCTGTTGTTCCATTTGTGGTGTTTTCTCTGATTTCTTTCGTTAATGTTTTATAGTGTTCACTTTAACTTTCAACTAATGAAGACCTACCATATAGCACGCGGAGCTACACTCAATGTTCTGTAATGAACTAGGCGTGTGTGCTAAGTCACTTCAGTTGGATCTGACTCTCTGTGACCTCGTAGACTATAGCCCACCAGGCTCCTCTGTCCACAGGATTCTTCAGGCAAGAATACTGGAGTGGGTTGNTGACCTTCAACGTGGGATAGCTCCTCTAGGCCCTCCTGCGCCCATGCAGCAACCGCTCCTCGGGTTGCTCCTTCCGGCCACCGCCCCTGGCCTTCGGTGTGAGGTGGCTTCTCCTGGCTGCCCCTGGCCTTGGACTCGGGGTAGCTCCTCTCGGCCGCTCCTGCACCATCGCAGCCTGGCACTCTCGGCCACTGCCCCTGACCTTGGACGTGGGGTAACTCCTCTCCACCGTGCTTAGTGCGCCGGGTCGCAGCCGCCCGCACTTAGTGCACTGGGTCTCAGCCGCCTGCACTTAGTGTGCTGGGTTGGGATTGTAGTAAATCCAATTCCTGTGAGTAGGACAGTCACTATCCAAAATTCAAGTTGTATTTTTTTAAAGAATTTAAACTTATTTCATGATACATTTATATGTTTATGTATCCTTCAATTGAAATATCAANCTTAGTGCACTGGGTCTCAGCCGCCTGCACTTAGTGTGCTGGGTTGGGATTGTAGTAAATCCAATTCCTGTGAGTAGGACAGTCACTATCCAAAATTCAAGTTGTATTTTTTTAAAGAATTTAAACTTATTTCATGATACATTTATATGTTTATGTATCCTTCAATTGAAATATCAAGTTTGAAAAGAAAAAAGGGAACCCTCTCCCTACCACATTTTAACACATAACAAAAGACCATAGTAATAAAAAGTAAGCATTCATGAAAAAAAACAGTGGAACAAAAGTTCCATCTGAGAGAGCTGAAAATAAAGCTTATCTGTAAGGAAAGGAAAGATCATGTAGTAGATGATGTCAGGAAATATAGGTCATTATCTGATGAAAATTAACACTATACTATCGAGTCTACATTAGGTATAAAGGTTTAAAGACCTAAATAGAAAATAGAAAAATAGAAAGCCAGTAAATACGATTATATTTTTGTGAGTTTAGGTAGATGAGGACTTCTTAAATAAGCTTCCAAACTCAAGCTACTAGGTAAAAAAGTTATGAATTTAACAGCATTAAAGCATTAAATATTTTTTTTATTTTAATTTGAGTGATGCCAAATAGGGAGAAGTAATCAATATCTTGTATGTACAGAATTTAGGATATAAGGAATATCTGTAGATGTAGACAACAAACCCAATGTCATATGAAGATGTAGACAATAACTTCTCAGATGGAGAAACCTATATAAAGCATGCTTATATTTATTAATGCTCAGGAAAAAAGAAAACCCAAAATCAGATAAGCCATTCAATTGGTGACAGTGGGAGGTGGGACTAGACTGTGAATCACGGAATGAATTGAAACATTCAAAGACGTGATTATTGCTACAACCTCATTTGAAATTACTAATTCATGAAACTATATATAAACTTTTTTTCCATTTATTTGTAAAATAACAATTGCTGCAACCAAAGGCATGATTTAATATGGAAGGTTAAGTCTTAAATTTGAAGTATACACAATGACAGCAAAAGCCACACATTCGCCAATTACCTGTGTTCCTTAAGGAGAGTGGTTCATTAGGGGTGTCTCAGCTGGAGTGTGCGTGGAGAATCCCAGGGATGGAGGAGCCTGGTGGACTGCCATCTATGGAGTCGCACAGAGTCGACCCTACTGAGGCGATTTAGCAGCAGCAGCAGCAGGGGCTGGAGTGTGGTTTCAAGCAGCTTCTCAGACCTACAGACACAGACTGTGAGGATAACATAAGATGAATACAACCCAAGCACTCCCCTTAGTGGCGGTGTATTGTAACTGCTAAGTCACTTCAGTCGTGTCCTACTCTGTGCAACCCCATAGATGGCAGCCCACCAGGCTCCCCCGTCCCTGGGATTCTCCAGGCAAGAACATTGGAGTGGGTTGCCATTTCCTTTTCCAATGCATGAAAGTGAAAAGTGAAAGTGAAGTCGCTCAGTTGTGTCCGACCCTCAGCGACTCCATAGACTACAGCCTACCAGGCTCTTCCATCCATGGGATTTTCCAGGCAGGAGTACTGGAGTGGAGTGCCATTGCCTTCTCCGGTGTATTGTAAAGGATGCTACCAATAGAAACTGCTGCTGCTGCTGCTAAGTTGCTTCAGTCGTGTCCGACTCTGTGCGACCCCATAGATGGTAGCCCACCAGGCTCCCCCATCCCTGGGATTCTCCAGACAAGAACACTGGAGTGGGTTGCCATTTCCTTTGCCATTCAAACTCTCTTGACACATCAAAATATCTTTTCAATAATGTTTTTGATCATTGATTTTTAATAATATATTGATATGATTTGTCTCCTTGGAGAACATGTCCTGTATACTACCAAATTTATACCTTTGGTCTTACATGCTCTGTAAATTCCAGATTCATAAATCTAGATCCTTCTACTCTTTTAACTACTTCAATGGACTGTTACTGCAGACACTTAAAAGCTCAAATGCCTTTCCAGGCCTGTGGGTCTCACCTGTTCTGGCCCTCACTTCTATTTCTAAGTCATTGTTCTAGTCACACTGACCTTCTCATTATTCTTTGAACACTTCAAATTCATTCCCCCCGAAGACCTATACTGATTCTTCCTTTTTTGTCTGGAACATTCTTTGCTAGAACTTTACTCAACTTTTTTCTTACCCAGTTCTCAGGTTAAAAGTCACCTCCTCAAAGAGACCACTCCACATAAACTGGCCCCATGATTTCTTTCAATTTTATCATTCTGTTTATTTTCTAAATAGTACTTATCACTACCCAGTATTTTCTTATTTCCTTGTATCTTTCCTTGACTCCCTCTCCCCTCTGGGACACAAGCTTCTGAAAGGCAAAGAACTTGTAGGTTTTAGCTATGACTCTGTCTCCCACACTGAGAACAATGAATGCATAGCAATATATAGGCATCGAGGAAGTATTTGTTGAATAACTGAATCAATATTTTATTATATTAGTCTTGTAAAGCAACACCACTCTCATCTTACTGTGGCTTTGTCAGGTAGACTTATCTCAAGTTTCATGTCCTCACCTTTTTTACCACCCAGCGGTCATCCTCCCTCCAAATGTCTGAAGTCCATATGGTTCTCTCCCGTCAAAGTCTGCCCTCAAGAATCTTAAACTCAATTTACCGTGTGTGCCAAGTCACTTCAGCTGGGTCTGACTCTTTGCAACTCCATGGATTATAGCCCATCAGGCTCCTCTGTCCATGGGATTCTCCAGACAAGAATACTGGAGTAGGTTGCCTTGCCTTCCTCCGGGGGATCTTCCCAACCCAGGGACTGAACTCCCATCTCTTGTGCCTCCTGGATTGGCAGATGGGTTCTGTACCACTTAGCACCACCTGGGAAACCTTCTATTTACTGTAAGCATGAAAGATTACTAACAGCCTTTCTCTGTAACAATCCCAAGTATCATGTCATTTTAATAAGGATAAATCCTTTGACTGCAAAAAATTACCAAGAATATACAAAAGTTTTCCATGATGATTCTCACCATGATTAGGTTTCCCAGAGCCATTGGAATTTTTTTTTTCAGATTTAAAACTAGCCCTTATTTAGTCCATCTTTTCTATGAAAACAGATAGTAATAATACAACTTACTTTTTCTTTCTCTGAGAAATACAGAAGATGAAAAATAAAATACATGAAACAGTAAAGAATGTACCAAATGTACGTAGCCAATTATAAGAAAAACCAGCAGTACCTAGAAAACACAAACCAGATACATGTTCTTTGGGACTATGCTTCTTTTTATATACTATACTGACATTTTGGTACCTTTAATCTGTAATGCTCTTTTGATTTTCCATTGGTTTGTTGACAATTCAAATTGATACTATAAGATTGTCACATTTCATTTTGTAAAATAACATACTAGTAGTATTCAAATTGAAGACAGACAATATTTACTATCATCCTATCACTCTCAAGAATTAAAAAAATATATGTAGCCACCTAAATATCCACTTAGACATAACCACTTTAAAAAATTATTAAGCAAAATATAATATAGTCACCTAATGAAATATTATCATTACTAAAATTGAATTTCCAAAGATTCTGTAATAACCTTAGAAAATAAATTTACAAGGATAATTAGTATTTAAATTAATGTACTTAGTGATGCAATAGACACTTTATAAGAATTATGTAAGGTAGTAGTATTTGCCACCCTGAAATACATCTCTTTCACATAAGGATTATTTCAGGCTGATTTTTTAAGAAGCTGAAAACACAGGATATACAACTGAAAACCAAGTAGAAGTTACTCTTTGGTAAGAAAGATGTTTATAAGAAAAATAAATCTATAAGACAATCTGTAAGAGAAATCTTCATTTGTACCAGGAAGAAGAGGATGATGCTAAATGTGTAAATTCTTATCAATTGAGAAAGCAACAACTTAAATCTGCGTAACAACCTTACCCATGTTTACAGTGCCTTTTCTGGTAACCTCCTATAACTGACTCCCCACCCTTAACATCTTTTTTCTTAAAAAAGCTGAAGATAGTGCTTAAGGTGATGGTGTCAGTCCTTTCAAAGGCTCTGTTTTCTTGGTTCTCTCCCATGTATACATACACTGAAATTTGTTTGTTTTTCTCCTGTTAATTTGTAATATCATTTTTTTTTACTAGACTAGCCAAAGGACCTAAAAGGAAATGTCACACGAGTGTATGTTCCTTGATTCTTTGTCTTGTCACAACAAAGATTTGGGGTGATAGACATTAAACCCCCTCGGCGTGTCACAGCTCTCAGGTCTTGGATAGACCGTGTTATAGCTCTCAGGTCACGAATGGACCATGTTATATCTCTTAGACAAATCAGTGTTACAGCTCTATTTTAGAAGATAGCAGGAAAATCCATCTTCGAGGCATGAGGGCACGTTGATCTAAAGACACAAGGAGAGAGAGCTCCCGCCAGCTTTAGCTCTTCTATTTATATGTTTATCTCTCCCTGGGCCTGCCCTATGTAAATTAGGCCAGCCAGGAGTGTTGTTTGTTTTACCTGAGGTCCTCACTCTGTCCTCGGACCTTCTTTTGTTTCATTTCGCGGGCTTTTCCCTTCCTTGTCTTGTAGCCACCGCCATTTTGGACTTCTTTTCCCTGTTCTACCTGCCTAACAGGAAGAAGAGAAAACTTTTCCATTCCTACAATTATTTACATCAACGGCTGCTGCTGCTGCTGCTAAGCCACTTCAGTCGTGTCCGAGTCTGTGCGACCCCATAGACAGCAGCCCACCAGCTCCCCCGTCCCTGAGATTCTCCAGCCAAGAACACTGGAGTGGGTTGCCATTTCCTTCTCCAGTGCATGAAAGTGAAAAGTCAAAGTGAAGTCGCTCAGTCCTGTCTGACTCTTAGCCACCCCATGGACTTCAACCTACCAGGCTCCTCCATCCATGGGATTCTCCAGGCAAGAGTGCTAGAGTGGGGTGCCATTGCCTTTTCCTTACATCAACTAGGTGAGCACAATTATTTGGTATAACATGGAAAACGGAGGCCCTAAGATGTAATAAAATTGCCCAAAACTACACAATGATTAGGTGGCAAAACTGAGAAGCAAGCGTAGTTCTCTGTCTGACTCCAGGGCCTGCATACTTAAGAAAAACACAAATGGTAAAACTTTGAGTATCAACGCTTTCTACAATAGCTGTTTTGACTACAAAGTACTTAAGTTGTATTATAGACTTTCCTTCTTTCTATATAGCCTTCTGAATATAATTTATATTTTATATTACAGCTTCAGTTTAACAAAAGACCATCATTATGGATTATCAATAATAATTCTTAGGTGTAGCATAAAAATGAACTTGTACCTCATGGTGGATGGATCTTAAGGAAATTTTCACTTATGTTAAGTGGGATGAACTACCGTGTATTTCGCATCTTTGTTTTTGTCCTCTTCCTGTTTGTCAGATTGATGTCATTTGTCTGCTTATTGTGACCTCTCATTCCTTTTTAATTTGCTGCTTTAGTTTTTTTATTATCATTGAGAAAAAGATAAATTCTTCTTAGCAATTACTTCTTCCCTGAGAGACTATTAGAAAATCATAGATTTTAGTTGAAAAGCTTTGTGCCATTTGTTTCTGATTGGTCAAATATCACTCTGCCTCAGTTTCTATTTTTAACTCTGTCTCTCTTTTTTTTTTTCCAGTGAGATACTGCATAGCTCATTCAAATGAGTGGAGGAAGCTGAATGGAAAGAATCCGGCACAAAACTCTGAACACAGACCTGAAGTCAATAGCAACAAAAATGGGGCGGGGGGCGGGGGAGGAGGGAACTCAAGATTTCAGCAAAATCAGGGATTTATATCCCAAATACGTTCTATAAAGCTAGTGCTACATTGCTTCAGTCATAGCCAACTCTTTGTGCCCCCATGGACTGTAGCTCACCAGGCTCCTCTGTCCATGGGATTCTCCAAGAAAAAATACTAGAGTGGGTTGTCATGCCCTCGTCCAGGGGATCTTCCTGACGCAGGGATCAAATCTGAGTCTCTTACCTCTCCAGCATTGGCAAATGGGTTCTTTTCCACAAGCCTCACCTTAAAGATAAACATGGAAAATTCCTCTTCTGAACTGACGTTATATCTTTGAAGACATTTATATCTCAGTGAGAAATAAATTTAAAAAAAAAAAAAAAGAAGTAAAATTAACCATAATAATCTACTCAATAGATTGACAGGACATACATATGCCATTTAGTTGCCATAACTCAGTCTCATGATTTGGGGAGAAAAAGGCTGATTGACTTCTGTTTGAAAGGATACATGTAACAGAAATACTTATCTCTACTCTTTCCTGAGACTTCATTAAAATAATAGTAACAAAACTAAAATGATTAAATGAAAAATAACAAGTAGACAGAAGAGAGAGCTCCATTAACAAGAAGTTTAAACAAGTATATGAAAGATGTAAGAAAGTACAAAATGGCCTATGAAGGTGCAGGATGAAAGAAGCTGCAGGCACATGTATGTACAAAGCAGACTATTTCTGCACAGAGAGCCCTGCAGGACTTGGGGGGAGGGGCTCAGGATTCAGATGACAAAGGAAGGAATAGTGAATCACAGAATAAATGTTAGAGTCAAAAGCATCACTTCCATATCCCAAAGCACAACTTTGGACAGCCAAGTGCTTACCCCTCAGGCAAAAAACATGGAGGTTCAAGTAATCATTAAACATGCAGATAGCCAAGGTAGAGGGGATCAGAGCAGCAGAGTAAACGCTCTCCATTCTGGCTTTCAGAGTCTTCTGGTTAATTGCTGCCTGCTCTCTACAAATAAAAATTTAGCTCTTCATGAGATGCAAAAAACCAAATGAAGATACTTTAAACTCCCAGTCAAGAATCTAAACTTTGAAGAAAGCCTGTAATCAAAGTAGAAATTACTGAGGAAAAATAACATAAAATCATGGTAGCAGAGGTGAGGCAGGGACTGGTAGAGATAATTAAAGACAATTAAAGCACCTCTAAATTATTATTCTTAGATAGATTTGAGAAGATATTATTTCCGTAAAGTAGGAAGATAATTTGTAAAATTAATTTTAAATTATAAAAGCAATTCAGAATTATAAACTTGATTATCAAAAGAAGGAAACAGTTAATAAACAGTTTGAAGACAAATTTTAGAAACTTTCTCAGTAGTCTGAAGAAAAGGAAAAGAGACACGAATGTTAAAGAAAAAATAAAATCCAAACTAAATATTTAATGGCCGCTTAATAAAGTTTATCAAAAGAGAATGTTATATGAATGAGGGGAAAGTCTCAAAGATATGAGAAGGTTGTCAGAGTTGAAGGATTTGAGTCTCTGGATTGAATGAACCTACCAAATAAGTGTCCATCACATTAAAGGAGTTTTTAAAAGATAACTATTAAAAAAATAGCACTAGAAAGTTTCAAAAGTCTAATAGTAAAAGAGCCTATATTACCAATGAGAAGTAATATTTACTATCATAATTATCAGATTGACATTTGGCTTTTATCAGTAACAATTGATAATCTACCTGCAATGCAGGAGACCCTGGTTCAATTCCTGAGTCAGGAACATCCCCTGGAGAAGGGATAGGCTACCCACTCCAGTAGTCTTGGGCTTCCCTTGTGGCTCAGCTGGTAAAGAATTTGCCTGCAGTGCAGGGGACCTGGGTTCAATCACTGTTTAATGGAGAAGGCAATGGCACCCCACTCCAGTACTCTTGCCTGGAAAATCCCATGGACAGAGGAACCTGGTAGGCTGTAGTCCATGGGGTCGCTAAGAGTCAGACACACTGAGCAACTTCACTTTCACTTTTCACTTTCATGCATTGGAGAAGGAAATGGCAACCCATTCCAGTGTTCTTGCCTGGACAATCCCAGGGATGAGCGAGCCTGGTAGGCTGCCGTCTATTGGGTTGCACAGAGTTGGACACTACTGAAGCAACTTAGCAGCAGCAGCAGCAATAACAATAGATGGTCAAGGTAACAGAGAAATACTCTGTTCTGAAGCCAGAATGATGCTTAAAGTTGTATAACAAGCAACATAGCACATGTAAAAGCATTCTAAGACCATAGGATAGATCCTGTGGTCTTTTAGCATGACCACCAGAGTCACTAGGAAAACAGCTTATTGTTCTAATCTACAGCATTGAGTTTTGAACTCAATTCTAGACTAGTATTCTAGACTAGTATGTGGGTTGCCATTTTCTTCTCCAGGGGATATTTCTGACCCAGGAATTGAACCCACATCTCCTGAATTGGCAGGTGGATTCTTTACCACTGAGCTATATGAGAAGCCCTGAGTTTCTTTTTAATTCAGAGATTCATGAGATTTCCTAGGCCTAAATGAGGTTATATTTAGCTCATCTGGACTGCTTACTAGACTACTCATTTCAATACTTTTACAGTTGGTTATATACAAAACTGTTAGATTTCCAAAAGATATGATGTCTCCTTCACTCATTCAAAATTTATGATTCAACATCACTGAAGGCTAGTGATGCTTTTGTTTCTTGGGTGGATGTGACAAATTATGTAGATTCTTTACCCTTTTCATCATTTTCTTGCATTTATAAAAACCAAAAATATAGGTTATGTTAAAGATATCTTAATAAAATAGAATAAATAGGCTAACTAACTTACTCAATACAGTCACCAACTCTGAATATAGCATTAAGTTATACTGCAAGCTGTCCAATCAAATAAGATTTTGGAAAAGTTATTAGCTTGTGCTTTCTGCAAATGATATGCAGAGGTGCTATAGTTTTTTTCCTAAAATAATCTGTAATAAGTGACTTGCCTTCTCCATGTGTATTTTGAAGAAAGAAAATATTTCGCTCATTATAAAGCCTAGGCTTTGAAGTACTAGTCTCTGAATAGTAAACACTTAATAGTAGATTTCTTCTGTGAACTCTAGTTGGCAGATAAGCAAAGAGCCCTTCTCTTTCTGTTAAAAATATTTAAGGCTATGCAATGAAGGCAGGAAACTCCTTTTTTGAATTTCTGGAAATTTGAATCAAAACATATTAATCCTTGAATGTGGTGACAAGAACCCTGTTGACACTGAAGCTGTGGAAATGCAGCTACAAAAGAAGAATAAATGATGGCCAGTGTAAAACTTGATAGTAAGAGAAGATTTCAAGGATATATGTTCCAATCTCCAAGTCAACCACTTAAACGGTATAGAAGGGTATAGGAATGTATAATTAACAAAGAGGGGGGAAATGAAATAAAAACAAATAATCTAAAAAAATTCAGGAAGAGAGAAAAAGAGACATAAAACTGGTCAGATAGTAAATAATTAGATGGTAGATTAAAATCTCAATATATCAGTACTTACACCAAATTTAAAGAGTTTAAAGATTTTAGTTTTAAAAGATTATCAGGTGGAACTTGAAAACAATTATTTAAAGTCTATAGAAAATTATGTTATTTTAATATTTAGAGAAGATTGCAGAGGAATAGGACACTTNTCAGATAGTAAATAATTAGATGGTAGATTAAAATCTCAATATATCAGTACTTACACCAAATTTAAAGAGTTTAAAGATTTTAGTTTTAAAAGATTATCAGGTGGAACTTGAAAACAATTATTTAAAGTCTATAGAAAATTATGTTATTTTAATATTTAGAGAAGATTGCAGAGGAATAGGACACTTTCTCCCCTATAAATTCATCAAAAGAACATTTGAACGTTGAGCAAATTTCACAAAACAGCTTCTGAATGCTGGCAGAGAAGGCAGCCCATTGTCTTTGAAAGTATGTAGGACAAAATATAAAAGATAAAAAAGGAGACAAAAGAGGTAGGGATGGAGATCTGTGCCAGAAAGGGAGTCTTAAAAGAGAAGTTTCCAAACACTAGGAAACACTCTCACCTGC
>SJYA01000063.1:127530-183613 GCA_006410615.1 Neotragus moschatus | reverse complement strand
GCTGCTGTGTTGTGTGATCAGAGAGTCCAACTCCAGTATTTTTAATCAATCCTGAGCGCTTTGCAGCTTCTTAAGATTACTGGGCTTCCACAGCATTCTTTTCAGGATACTTTTGTTACTTAATTCCTGCAAAAAGTAGTGATTAAAAGGCAGAAATATTTACCATTTTCAGGGGCAGAGTGAATCGTATGATTTCCACTCCATGAGAAAGAATTTCTCAAGGCTGACTGATGTTGGGGACAAATCCATGTGCCATTTGAGAGGACAATTATTAACCTCACACAGAAAGAGATTTGAGGCATTATTTAATTTTCCTGATAAGTTAATGTAGGAAACACACGTGGCAATTTTAAGACAAATCAGTACTTTTTCCTTAATGCTTGTGACATGGACTCATAAACGTATTCAAAATTGTTAAAAGTCAATTTAAGCTGAATAATAATTGTAATTACATTGAAAATCTGTTTAAACTGCTACTTCTTTACCGATATTTTTTAAAATGTCAAGCTTGAATAATATTAGCATTTACATGCTAACTTAACATGAGATCATTTTGTGGGAGTAAAGGTTTGTTAGGAGAATTTAGAGTGGAGATTGAAGAAACTGATTTGAGTTTTCACAGCCAAACAGTGAGATTCTGCTGAGTTTGATCATATATTTCCCTAAAGTTCAAGTATAATTAAGATTTGGAGTAATTTTATTCTTCTATAAATGAGATTTATTAGAATTGAATTTTCAAACACTTATTAAGATTTTCAAATAAGCTATTTTAGAAATGAGAAACCTGCTTATGGGATTATGTATCCCTGCTTTTAGTTTGGAAAACAATTGACTTCTTAACTGTATTAAATTCTGCGAGCATACAACTATGACGCAGAAAATATTTTCCTTTTTGTTCAAGCCCTTTTGCATTAACAATATTTTACTAACCAGTTTAATTCTGAGAGCAAATACACCAGTCTTTCAGTGTTCTTCCCTAATGGCACAGATTTCTCCTAGAGCAGTGCTGCTAAATAATGGCTGACTATTAGAATCACTGGGAAGCTTTTAAGGTTCCCAATACACAGGCTGCACTTAATACCAATTAAATTAACCTCTGGGGAGCCACTCAGGTAAATACCTGTATTTTTAAAACTCTCTGATTATAATATGTAGCCAAGGTTAAAAATGTCTGTCTTAGAAGGATAATTGAGCTTACTTTGCTGTATCACTATACTGTTATCAAGATCCTCTGGTCTACTTCCAGTTCTTAACATGTTACAATGAGGTTAAGGAATTTAGAAATTCTAGACAAAACAAAACCAACAAGTGGAAAAAAAAAAAAAAAGCGGCCCCAAATCAGGGCTGGATGTCACTCACTGTTACCACAAGCTGGTGTGATGCTCACAGCTAGTCCATGTTGTTCTCTCATTTGACATAAATAATCTCGTAGACATCAAAATCAAATGAGGTCACTATGAGATGATAATAAGATTGGACAGAACAAGTCACCATGCAACCCATCCAGTACCAAACACCTCTCATTCTTGTCTGAAATGAGCGGCAGCTGCTTCAGTACTCAGTACAGCTTTATCCCCATTCCAGTTTGCCTTCCCTGTAGATAAGAGTTACTGAGCACCCAACCACAGAATTGTCCTTGCTTTCTGACAGCACCCAAGTTAGAATAAAGTCTCACTTCCTTAGACCATCCCTCTCCACTATTACCCAGATCCAAAATTAGTTCTCTCTAATATCCTTTTACTGAAACCCTCTACCACAGTGCCCCAGGGTGGATATGTCTCCCTCACTGAGACACATAATACACCAAACTTGTCAACTACAGATGTGTTTCTGGGGTCTTCACCAGAAGGACACTGATACCCTTTCTCAAAATACCTGACTCAAGAATATTGGAAAAAAAATGTTGGCTTAGAGACAGAAAATTGAGCAAGGTTGCCTTTGAATTGGGTGAAGCACAGTGGTTACTAACCTTGGCTACACATTAAAATCGCTTGGGGAGCCAGGCTGCCATGCAGACTGATTTAAATAGGAATCGTGGGGATAAGACTCATCACCAATGTTATCATATCTCCCCAAGTGATTTCAAAGAAAGTTATAAATACAGGGACAGAAATTACACAGACTGGGAAACTATACAAATTAGAAAACTGAAGCACACAGCAGGTTACCCAGAGTCATCTATGCTGTAAGCCTCAGCCCAACAGACCTTTGCCTGTGAGCAGTCAGACCAGAGAGTTGCCGCTTTCACATTGGTGCCAATATGGCACAGAGTTTGCAAGGCTCTTTGATGCTGGCCATATAATACCATGTGGAAAGAAGCAGAAAGCATGATTATATAAGGATCAACCCAACTGTGTAAATAAAATATATAAGAGCCACTAGATGACATGATTGTGTAAAATTTTTTCCTGTTTTTGAAATGTTTGTTTATATATTTATTTCAAAAATGTTCACAATAAGCATATATTTATTTAATTAGTTTTCTTTCAAAAGCGTTGTTTAGATAGTCAGAAAAGAGTATATAGAAAATGAATAAGTATATGAAATATGAAACTGAAAAAGACATTGCTGGATCATGAGGGGAAGTTTAGTAGTAACTAATTGATTGCTTAGCAAGGCAGCAAGGTGAGATCCTAAGAGATGCTAGAAAATGTTAAACCAATATTAGGAGAGATCAAGTTGGAAGAATTCCTTCCGTGAAGTTTAAGACCCTGATGTAAAACGTTCCTTACCATGGGAAGCAAATGAGATTGGCAGACTGCAGCTATCACCTATTTCTTCAGACCAAGACTCATCATGGTCCTCGTTCTTCTTCCAAAAAGTAGCAATGGAAACATGTAACAATTCTCCTGTTTTAAATCATTTTGGTTTCAATATTTTTCTTAGGTCCTTAGTGGCTATAAAAATATTTAAAAATTAGAGAAAACCTGGCCCACGAATGTCTTGAAGCAGATAAAAGATGATTATTATTGAATATCATCATGCTCTATTGATTTCTCTCTACATATAACAAGAAAAGAGATCAGAATGTTCTGCCCCTGCCACCACTTCCCACTTTAGAATAGCTGCCTGAACATGCTTCCAGAGGCTAAGATAAGTGAGGGCAAACCTTTCAGTTGTCCATCCTGAGAACTAAGTAACCTGCGCCAGTGTGTAGTCCTGGTGACTGGCTAGATGAAAAAATCCTCTTTTCAGTTGAATAGATATAGCATGAATAATAGCTGATCGTGCTTGGCGTCATAGGAACACAGGATGACACTGGATAGCCTCTGTTACTTGGGATTGCACTTTTTCTTTATCACTTAAATGGAAAACATAGAAAAGGAAAGCATCCTTAATTTTGGCAGACTCTAAGAAATTACTGGAAATAAGGACAAATATAGGCTTTTTATTTTTTTTAAGAGAAGCTTTAGGAGGCCACCAAGAAGAAACATCTAACTTTCTTTTTGTTCTAGGCAAGTTTTGCAGAGTCCTGAGAGTTGGATTCAGACAGCCTGTGAAAAACCACAGGATGGATGACCAAATTTCTAATTTCACTTTTCTTAAGAAAGGGTTTACTGATGAATGGCTGGAATTTTTTAGGCATTCATTCTTGAAAACTTCTCAAGAACTCCCTAAAATCATTATAATATTGTCTTTGATCTGTATGATTGGAGGTAGGTGCAATTCTTTTTATTTCAGTGTATTCTGTGGATGTATTTTGTATATGACACCATATAGAATTAAAGAAGGTAACAATAGTAGGAAATTAGTGTTTTTTTCTCTAAATTCGTACCTCTGTCCCACGATTTTCAATCAAATGAATCCAATAATAATTTGCCCCTGAAGAGAGACCATGTAAATCTGATTCATATTCTTCACCTCTGTTGAGTTCAGAGTATTCATACCTTCTTACTTGCTAAGTTATGGTTAGATTTAAGTGATGTGGTGAACTGAATCAGATTAACAGAAAATCAAAGGTTAGGGATTTTATTGTTAACTTGCATTATCATAAACTATAGTTTCATCCATATTTTNTGAAGAGAGACCATGTAAATCTGATTCATATTCTTCACCTCTGTTGAGTTCAGAGTATTCATACCTTCTTACTTGCTAAGTTATGGTTAGATTTAAGTGATGTGGTGAACTGAATCAGATTAACAGAAAATCAAAGGTTAGGGATTTTATTGTTAACCTGCATTATCATAAACTATAATTTCATCCATATTTTTAAGTTAGCTGTCACACATCTTTCTTTACTTGGAAAAAGAATTTTCAAAGTGATAGGTCTTCTGAATGATTCAGTTACTTTTTAACCCCTTGATAAGTGTTCTCTTGGGATTCCTATGTGGCACTAGTGGTAAAGAACCTGTCTGCCAGTGCAGGAGACATAAGAGACTTGGGTTTGATCCCTGGGTAGGGAAGATCCTCTGGAGGAGGGCATGACAACCCACTCCAGTATTCTTGCTTGGAGAATCCCATGGACAGAGGAGCCTGGAGGGACACAGTCCATAGGGTGCCACAGAGTCCAGCCCTATTGAAGCAGCTTAGCACAGCACAGCACAGATGCTTTCTTAGGTTTTGTCCAAATAGTAAAATATGCTGAGAAGAACAGAACATCGTAGAAATCAAGAGAAAGCACAATTTTTGCATCCTTTGACCTGATTAGAAATTGTATTACAAAGAATTANTTTTCTATATCTATGAATCTATTTCTCTTTTGCATATATATTCATTTATGTATTTCTTAGATTCCACATATAAATGATATACAGTATTTATCTTTCTCTGATTGATTTCACTAAACATAATGTTCTCTAAGTTCATCCACATTGCTGCAAATGGCAGAATTTTATTCTTGCATTGGTTGTATAGTGGGGAGCATAGCTGCCTTCCATTATTTTTATGGCTGAATAATATTCTATTGAATACAAAAACCACATCCCTTCATCTATTCATCTGTTAATGGGCACTTGAGTTGTCATGGTTTCTTTATATCTTTAGTTATAGATCTTTTCCGCTAGTCTTATGGCCTTTCTCAACAATAGCTACTCTGTTTTAAATAGGAATGAGTGATCAGTATACTGTTGGCTGTATTTGAAATACATTATTGCTGTTAGCTGTAGTCACCATACTGATATTATGTCCCTATGCTTTACTTATTTTATAACTGGAAATTGGTGCCTTATGACCAATTTTATGCATTTCACACCTTCATCTCCCAACTAACCTGATTGGCTGCCTCTGTCAACCATAAATCTATTCTCCAAATCTATGAATCTGTTTTTTCTTAGATTCCACACATAAGTGAGATTATATGACATTTGTCTTTCTCTGTATGATTTATTTCACTTAGTATATGACCTCAAGATCCACTTGTATTATGGCAAATGGCAAGATTGCCTTCTTTTTCTTATGACTGAATAATATTCCATATATGTATATATGTACATAATGTACATTCCTTATCCATTCATCTGTCGATGGACATTTAGATTGCTTAATGTTTGGCTGTTGTGAATAATGCTGTAGTGAACATGGGAGTATATCTGTGAATTCTCACAGGTACTTTAAGGAACAATCAGCATATTTTCCCAAGTCTGTTTGGTCATAAAATCATGCTACATAGCCACCACAAAATAAGAGAAAATAGAAGGCAACTTCCCACTAGTGGGAAGGCAGAAGACCAGGTTCCAGTTCTGAAATAATAGAATTTTCCTTCCTGTCTTTTCCCTGGTCCTCTGCCATTTCCATGCATTCTTTCTATCATTTTGTTTTCTCTTTTCTCCCCCCCACCCCCACTCTTTTGTAACTTCTTTCTAAGTTTTTTTTATGTTAATAAGCTATGTCTCAGTTTTTCTCCATTGTTAAATGTGTATATATATTATGTATATGTAACATATAGTATATTTATATGGTATCTATGTATATACCTTCACACATACATAGCTATATTCAATGTCTTTATCAAGATAATTAAAAATTTGTTTTTTCCTTTATGGTTTATTAATGGATATTGAATATAATTCCCTGTGCTTTATAGTAGGACCCTGTTGTTTATCTATTTTATATGTAGTAGTTTTTATAAAAGTTGCTTTTTAATTATAATATTTCCTATAACTAGTATTTCTTAGATTCTAAGACTCTCACTGCAATTTTTTTCCTTATTTCCAGAGTTTCAAGCACATAGTTGTTAAGTAAGATAATTGAAAATTTCGCTTTGATGGATTTAATGTGATTCTAATGTGATTCTACGTCTTCAGTATCCTGATTTTGCTTTTAAAAATGGACTACAAATGCAATTTGATTTTTCTATCTATGAAATTTCTTTGCAGATAGTTTTCATTACGGTTCCTGGCTTTCTGATTAACTATACCTTAATCCTTTGGTATCTGGCATCTGTGAATAAATTGCTTTTGAAAACCACCCCATGGTTATTATTTTCAGCTATCCTTGTGAGTTTAGATCCCATGCTGACTTCATCTGCTATAAAAGATCTGGGTAGGTGTATTTCTCTCTTTTCCTATATTTAAAATATATTCCATGTTTAAATTGTCTAGTTTTAAGATCTTTGTTCATTATAGTTTCTTACTTTGTGAAGTGGGGTGCTAGGACACTAAGGTTTGAGCATAAGGTTTGAGCATAGAGATTCATGTGGTGATTCTTAGAATAGAATAAAATGCCAGTGATGGGCTTACTTAGTATTTTAAGTCTTACATTCAGTTGTGGAATGAAAGTGAAAAGTGAAAGTTGATCAGTCATGTCTAACTCTTTGTGACCGAATGAACTATACAGTCCATGGAATTCTCCAGGCCAGAATACTGGAGTGGGTAGCCTTTCCCTTCGCCAGGGGATCTTCCCAACCCAGGGTTCAAACCCAGGTTTCCCACATTGCAGGTAGATTCTTTACCAGCTGAGCCATGAAGGAAGCCCAAAGAAAATAATATGCTTTTTGCATCGGCTGAGAATCGATCCCCATCCTCCCATGTGGCAAGTGAGAATTCTACCACCAATGCCTTGGTTAGGGCAGGGCATTATTTGGAATGCTTGACTTTATGCATGCTTCTGCCTTGAGCCAATAGGATAGTTTTGGGAGCATTACAACATTTTATGTATTTCATGGTAACATTTTTATTGCCCAACACCTCTTTTCTGTTTAAAACACTGTTCTTTGGATAATGCTACCTAAAAAAAAAAAAAAAATTATCTTTTAAGTCTTTGTCACCATTAAGACCAAAATTCTAAAGAGTCAAAAACAATAAAATCATTAATGATATAGTATTTTCAGTGTGCACTGTTTTAGGAGAAAGAACCCTCTTTTGCAAAGTAAAATACCAAGTCAGTATAACCCAGAAAAAAAACCCCAAGACTCGCATTCAAAAAAAGGAAAAATTACCTAATTTATGTTTGCTTGACTTTTTTACAATGAGAACGGAAACATTTGTTTTAAAATAGAATTTTAATGTGGCACACACATGCACACACACCCTCACATGAACACTTTTTATGGACAGTTAAAAAGGAAAGAGCTATCTGAAGCAAGTAAGGAGGAGAGTAGGGGAGAAATACTAAGAGTATCTATATGAATAAAGAAAAGTCAGATCTTTAAGACAAGGAGATTAAGATTGTATCGGCATCTATCCCCTAACCCTGCTGCTATGGGACTCTGTCAATTCCTGCTCCTTTTCATACTCATAAGATCTGGAGGAGTTCTGTACTACCTGAGAGAATTCCATAATCCTCTTAACTTTATAATCTTAGAGTTTAGTTATTCCATTGACTTCTTGGTTTACCATTGTTGAATTGAAATCGTTTCTTTGGATTTACTTACAAAGTTATTCTTGTAATCTTTGGCCATCTTGCTGTTACTTTCGGAATTTTACTTTTCTCCTCATTTTGCATCATTTTCAAAGTATAAAAAATTTATTTTTCTCTTGGAAATATTTTTGCCTGAGTTTTCACAGAAAGGCTTTTATATATGTTTTATTTTATTCTCAACAATAAAATCTGGCCAGGCCTATGTTTGGAGTACATGGATACATTCATATTGTCTTGAGCTTTTTATGATTTATTGACTCCTCTTATGCGCCTGGTCTTTATTTCCAAGTATTCATTTTGTTATAGCCCTATTTTCTAAGATGGAATAGTTATACAACAGTATCAGTTAGGATTTGTTTTTTTGTCTTTGCTTTTGACTAAAAATAACTCCCAAGGGTAGTGGCTTAAAACTACAATCATTTTTTATTTCTCATGAGTTTGGTAGCTTTGATGGTATGAACTGGGCTCTGCTGATCTTGGCTTGGCTCACTAATGAATCTGCAGTCAGTTAGAGGGTCATCTGAGAGCTAAGTGATTTAGAATGGCCTCACCTGGAAGATCATTTCTCCTATTATTTTTCACATTCCTCCAGAAGAGTAGCCAGGAAATTCTGCCATGATGGTGGCAGGGATCTAAGATAGTAGAAGCAGAAATCTTTCTCAAGCCTCTCCTTGTATAAAGTCTCATTAAAAAAAAATTTCAGTCTTAATGCAGAAGGCATGAATGCAGAGACAGGTGAGGAATTAGATCAAAGCAATGAGTTTCTATAGGGACAGACTGCCTTAGCTTTGCTTCTTTTCCAGTAGCATACTTACTGTATTAGGTTGTGATCAGAAGGATAGGCTGATTGGTTCACAAGAAAGGTTTTTTACCATTTCCTTAATAATATTTCCTTCCTATGGACATTTTGAAAATTATTAAAGAAGTTCAGTTATAGTGTTGCCCCACAGGAACATTAAATGGCAAGAAAGAAATAATAATTGATAGATATGTAAACTTGGAATAATATCATAAATGGAGGAGATTAAGATGGAAACAGATTATATCAGAATGCTCTCCATTAATGGAGATTGATTTTTAAAACCATTGAAAGTGATGTATGAGAAAGTCAGACAATTACTAATTACAATCTGACTACCTGGACAACTGCATTAATACTTTGGTTAGTTACCATGGTATAGAGCTTTGGTTTATAAGTTTGCCTTATCCCTCTATTATCATTTTTTAGTCTTGTCTTAAATGCATGGTGCACATATTTATATAGACCAAGTCTCAAAATTAAAAAATAATAAATTTCACATTTTCATCTGTACTTTGAAACAAGAAATGAGAGCTCTAGTTGATTATCTTACTTACATAAAACAAGCTCCCCCTGGTGAATCAGTGGTAAAGAGTCTGCCTGCCAATGCAGGCAATGCAGGTTCTATTCCCTTGGAAGATCCCTTGGAATAGGAAATAGCAACCCAATCCTGGGACTCTTAAGAGTCTTTTCCAGCACTAAAATTCAAAAGAATCAATTCTTTGGCACTCAGCTTTCCTTATGGTCCAAGTCTACGTTCATACAGGACTACTGGAAAGACCATTTGTGTGTGCACTTAGTCATGTCCGACTCTTTGTGACCTCGTGGACTATAGCCCACCAGGTTCTTCTCTCCATGGGATTTTCCAGGCAAGAATACTGGAGTGGGTTGCCATTTCCTACTCCAGGGAATTGTGTCTCCTACACTGGCAGGCAGATTCTCTACCACTGTGCCACCCAGGAAGCTCCCTTATTGGAAAAGCCATAGTTTTGACTATACAGACCTTTGTCAGTAAAGTGATGTCTCTGCTTTTTAATATGCTAGGTTTGTCACAACTTTTCTTCCAAGGAGCAAGCACATTTTAATTTTATCATCTATATTGATTTTGGAGTCCAAGAAAATAAAATTTGCCACTGTTCCCACTTTTTCCCTATTTGCCGTGAAGTGATGGGACCAGATGCCATGATCTTAGTTTCTGAATGTTGAGTTTTAAGCCAGCTTTTTCACTCTCCTCTTTTACACTCATCAAGAGACTCTTTAGTTCCTCTTCAGTTTCTGACATTAGAGTGGTATCATCTGCATATCTGAGGTTGTTGATATTTCTCTTGGCAGTCTTGATTCAAGCTTGTGATTTATCCAGCCCAGCATTTCTCATGATGTACACTGTATATAAGTTGAATAAGCAGGGTGACAACATGCAGCCTTGAGGTATTCTTTTCCCAATTTTGAACCAGTCTGTTTTTCCATGTCCGGTTCTAACTGTTTCTTCTTGACTTGCACACAGATTTCTCAGGAGGCAGATTAGGGGGTCTGGTATTCCCATCTCTTTAAGAATTTTCTACAGTTTGTTGTGATCCAGAAGTCAAAGGCTTTAGCAGAATCAATGAAGCAGAAGTGGATATTTTTCTGGAATTCCCTTGGTTTTTCTCTGACCCAATAAATGTTAGCAATTTGATCTCTGGTTCCTCTGCCTTTTCTAAACCTAGCTTGTACATCTCAAAGTTCTCGGTTCATGTACTGTTGAAGCCTAGCTTGAAGGATTCTGAGCATTACCTTGCTGGTATGAGATAAGCACAATTGTATGATAGTTTGAACATTCTTTAGCATTGCCTTTCTTTGGGATTGGAATTAAAACTGATTTTTTCCAGTCCTGTGGCCATTCCTGAGTTTTCCAAATTTGATAACATATCGAATGTGGCACTTTAACAGTATCATCTTTTAGGATTTTAAATAACTCAGCTGAAATTCTATCACCTCCAATAGTTTTGTTCATAATAATGCTTCCTAAAAGTTCACTTGAGTTCACACTCCAAGATGTCTGGCTCTAGGTAAGTGACCACACCATCATGTTTATCTGGGTCTTTAAGACCTCTGTGTATTCTTGCCATCTCTTCCTAATCTCTTCTGCCTCTGTTAGGTCCTTACCATTTCTGTCCTGTATCATGCCCATTCTTGCATGAAATGTTCCCTTGGTTATCTCCAGTTTTCTTGAAGAGATCTCTAATCTTTCCTATTCTATTGTTTTCTCTATTTCTTTGTATTGTTCACTTCAGAAGACTCTCTTATCTCTCCTTGCCGTCTCTGGATGGCATATCAGTTAGGTATATCTTTTCATTTCTCCTTTGCTTTTGGCATCTCTCCTTTTCTCAGGTATTTGTAAGGCCTTCTAAGACAACCATTTTTCCCCCTTGCATTTCTTTTTCTTGGGGATGGTCTTGATCCCTGTCTCCTGTACAATGCCACAAACCTCCTTCCATAGTTCTTCAGGCACTCTATCAGATCTAATCCCTTGAATTTATTTGTCACCTTCTCTGTATAATCATAAGGGATTTAACTTAGGTCATACCTGAATGGTCTAGTGGTTTTCCCTACTTTCTTCAATTTCAGTCTGAATCTGGCAATAAGGATCTCATGATTTGAGCCATAGTCAGCTCCAGGTCTTGTTTTTGCTGACTTTATAAAGTTTCTCCATCCTGGCTGCAAAGAATATAATCACTCTGATTTCGGTATTGACTATCTGGTGATGTCCATGTGTCAAGTCATGGCTTGTGTTTCTGGAAGAGGGTATTTGCTACATCCAAAGTGTTCTCTCAGCAAAACTCTATTAGCCTTTGTCCTGCTTCATTTTGTACTCCAAGGCCAAACTTGCCTGTTTCTCCAGATATTTCTTGACTTCCTACTTTTGCATTTCAACCCCCTGTGATGAAAAGAACATCATTTTTTTTGGGGGGGGGTATTAGTTCTAGAAGGTCTTATAGATCTTCATAGACTGTTTGAGTACAGCTTCTTCAGCATTAGTGTTTGGGGCATAGACTTGGATTACTGTGATGTTGAATGGTTTGCCTTGGAAATGAACTGAGATCATTCTGTTGTTTTTGAAGTTACACTCAAGTACTGCATTTCATACTCTTTTGTCAACTATGAGGGCTACTCCATTTCTTCTAAGGGATTCTTGTCCACAGTAGTAGATATAATGGTCATCTGAGTTAAATTCACCCATTCCTGTCCATTTTAGTTTGCAAGAATACTGAAGTGAGTAGCCATTCCCTTCCTCAGGGGATCTTCTCAACCCAGGGACTGAACCCAGGTTTCCTGCATGCAGGCAGATTAGTTACCATCTGAGCCACCAGGGCAGCCCTTTCTTTGATTCCTAATCAACCACAATTAATTTGGTACCTACTCATGATGATCTAGGCTTGTAAGTTAATACATAATGAAATCTTCTTGAACAGATTTTACAAACATGACTAACATATATTTCAGTATGTAGAAATAGTACATGATATAAATCCATAGCTGGAAATATCCTTCTACTTGTTGATAAACTTCTGTTCTTTAATATTTATGAAATTTTCCCTCCTTAAACATGTTTTTCCCTCTGTAGGTCTTTCTAGAAGCCTCGTCAGTTTAATTAATGGAGAAAGTCTGATGACCTCTGTAATGTCTTTAATTACATTTACTGTTATTGTGAATATTGACCTTAGCTTTCACAAAAATACGATCCAGTCCTTAGGTAAGGACCTATTTTTTTCTTAATTTTAAAAAATTAGAATCCCATATTTTCTGAAATCTTAATTTCTTAAAACTATAATACTATATTTTCTGACCTTTGACATGGATTTTATAATACCAAAATTATACTTATGCAAACATAATCATATTAGTATAATTATTGGCCATTTATAAAGAAGTAACAAACATCCCTTATTTAATATTGGTTATGGTTTTGTTGTGAGGCTAAGTTGGGACTTTTTATGAGGATACCTATAGAAGTAACATTCCTCAGACTTAGACTGAACCAGAATTATTGATAACAAGAATGAGAGAGTTTTTTTACCTGCCTAAGATGAACTCCAAAAGATGAGTTGAGTAGAGAATCCTCCAGTGCCCAGGGGAGGTGTCTTCCCTTCCCTTCACTCTGTGACTATCTCCCGGCAGGCAATACAGAAAGCTGTCAGCTCAGGGAGAAAGTGTGAGTTATATGGCCATCTACAGGGCCTGAGCACAGTGCTTGTAAGCAGAGAGATTGTAAAATGTCTAGAAGTTCATTTGCCACATTCAAATAGTCCTGCACCACACGTATGTTGTCCTTTATCATGTGTATGTGCGTGCACGTGTATGTAAGGTAAGTGATGTGTGCACACTGTAATGAGTGATTATAAAGTATACAGATGAGTAATTATGACTCAGGACAAAAAATACAGTTGTCAGCATTCCTGTGAGCATCTTATATGCCCCTTCCTGATCAAAACCTCATCCCTTCAGTAGTTTAGAGTGTAGTCTCAACAAAATTGGAAATAAGTTAAAACTGACACCACAGAAACACAAAGGACCATAAGAAACTACTTACTACAGACAACTATATGCTACTAAAATGGACAACCTAGAAGAAATGGACAAATTGTTAGAAAGATACATTCTCCCAAGATCGAACCAGGAAGAAATTGAAAATATGAATAAGCCAACTGCAAGTACTGAAATTGAATCTGTGGTTTTAAAAACTAAATAAACAGAAGTCCAAGACCAGATGGCCTCACAGGTGAATTCTGTGGAACATTTAGAGAAGAATTAATACCTATCTTTTTGAAACTATTTCAAAAAATTACAGAGGAAAGTACACTTCCAAACTTACTCTGCAAGACCACCATCACCCTGATACCAAAACCAGACAAAGATACTACAAAAAAAGAGAAAATTACAAGCCAATATCACTGATGAATATAGATGCAAAAATCTCAGCAAAACACTAGCAAACCAAATCAAGCAATACATTACAAAGGTCCTATACCATGACCAAAAGTAGGATTTATCCCACAGGAATGCAAGGATTTTTCAGTATTGGTAAATAAATCCATGTGATACACCACATTAACAAATTGAAGAATAAAAACTATATGATCATCTCAATAGATGCAGAAGAAGCTTTTGATAAAACTCAACATCCATTTATGGTAAAAAAAAAAAAAAATTCTCCAGAAACAATCCCATTTACCATGACATCAAAAAGAATAAAATGTCTAAGAATAAATCTACCTAAAGAGACAAAGACTTGTACTCTGAAAATTATGAGAAAGAAACTGAAAATGACACAAGTATATGGAAAGATAAAACAGGTTCTTGGATTGGAAGAGTTAATATTGTCAAAATGACTATACCACCCAAGGCAATCTACAGATTAAATGCAATCCATATCAAATTACCAATGGCATTTTTCACAGAACTAGAACAAAAAATTTTTTCATTTGTTTGAAAACTCAAAAGACCTTGAAAGCAACTTTGAGAAAGGAAAATGGAGCTGGAGGAATCAGCTCTCTGACTTCAGACTATACTACAAGCCTACAGTAATCGAAACAGTATGGTACTGGCATACCATACCAGAAGACTAATCCTTGCCCAATAGAATCACCTTACTCATGTCTTTCTCAAGAGAGCTGGTCCAGGTTGTGGATGACTACCCAACTTGGACATAAGAAGCACTTACTTTCAGCCTTTTTTTTTTTTTTTAATCCAATTAGTTTACTCAAACCATGGCAGTTTGGAATACCTGTTGTGATCCTAGAACCCCAGTTTAGCATAGCAAGGTACATCCTCTTTAAATGCTTCATATAACCTTTCTGTGGTGTGTGAGGAAACCAAACTACATACATAGAATATTTTCCAAAATGCAGAATACAAAAAGAGGTGACAGAATATAGTACTCAGTTTTTACCATAAAACCTGCTGCAGATATTGCATTCCCATAGATGACTGAGGTAAGGAAAAAGGAAATGTTTACATTCAAAAGCATCTTAAAAGCTCAGAAACCATCCTTGGGGGAAACTGAGAAATGTAAAGTGTAGTCATACATGCTGATCAGAAGGATCAAAGTCCAACCTCTATACCTGATCTAGTATTATGTGCAAGCTGCTCAGTGATGTCCAACTCTTTGTAATCCCATGGACTGTAGCCCATCAGGCTCCTCTGTCAATGGAATTCTCCAGGCAAGAATCCTAGAATAGGTTTCCATTCCCTTCTCCAGGGGATCTTTCCAACCCAGGTATTGAACCCAGGTCTCCTGCATTGCAGGCAGATTCCTTACTATCTGAGCCACCAAAGAAGCCTGATCTAGTGTTATACCAGGTCCCATTTAAGATGGTAAATACCACTCATATTACTGAGTCCAAGCTTACTCTGCTCACCACATAAATAAATCCAAGAGACAGGTATTGAGGCAAGGAATATGACTATATTTAGAAAGCCAGTGACTGAGAAGATGGCAGACTAATGTCTCAAAATAACCATCTTATCAGGGTCTTGATGCCAGGTTCTTTTACAGAACAGGAGTAGGGGGAGGTAAGGGGGTAAAGTAAAAGGCCATTAATCTTACAGATATCTCCTGGAATGGCTAGCCCCAGGGAGTGAATGTGTCCATTTTTTTCTTTCCTGTAGCCATCCACAGGTGGACAGGGTCCTGAACAAAGGTATTTTGGTTTAACATTTAGGCAGAGAGGCAGGGTTCCCTGAGGTAGGCCACTCGTGTGAACAGTATCCTTTTAATGAATACAAGTAGTGGGAAGCAATGGTTAAAGTTAAAGAAACAGATCCAACATGGAGTCGGTTCTTCCCTATAACAAACACAGAATTTCAGGGAACTTTATCAGAGATGATCTCCACAATATAATCAAAAGAACTTTCTATTCACTGGGGAGTGAAAAATAAAGAGACAAAGAAAAGTACTTATGTGGAAGAGAATTCATTCAATAATCCAACAATTATTTGTTGATGTGTACTATGTGATAGCTCCTATTGTAGGCCCTGATGTTTCAGCCATGAACATAACTGTTCTTGCTTTTGTAGAGCTTGCACCTCACAATTTTGATAATAATCAGTGTAATAGAATTTTGCTTTTGTTTAGGTTTCAGAGGAGTAAAAACTGTTAGGTAATCACTCTTAAAATAGTGATAGTAACAACTACAATAAAAGAGAAGGTCTGCTCTAGGATGAAGAGAACAATGAACTTATTTTCTTCACCATTCAGACTTTCTCTGAATTTTTAGAAGAATTCCTCTTAAGAAAGATGTTTGATAAATTGTACTGGTATTTTATTTATCCATTGGCATAACTGTGAAACAGTAATTTTCCTGGTATTGTATTGTGTTGTTTGGTCACTCAGTCGTGTATGACTCTTTGTGACCCCCATGGACTGTAGCATGCCCGGCTTCCCTGTCCTTCACCATTTCCTGGAGCTTGCTCAAACTGAGGTCTGTTGAATCAGTGATGCCATCAACTATCTCATCCTCTATTGTCCCCTTCTCCTCCTGCCTTCAGTCTCTCCCAGCATCACGGTATTTGCTAATGAGTTGGCTCTTTGCATCAGGTGGCCAAAGTCCTGGAGCTTCAGCTTCAGCATCAGTCCTTCCAATGAATATTCAGGATTGGTTTCCTTCAGAATTGATTGGTTTGATCTCCTTGCAGTCCAAGGCACTCCCAAGAGTCTTCTCCAATACTGCAGTTTCCTAGTAATCATTATTTTATAACTTGTACTTATTTAAACAGTGTTGCTATATCTTTGAAAGTGTTAGTCTCTCAGTCATGTCTGACTCTTTGTGACCCCATTGTCTATAGCCCACTAGGTTCCTCTGTAATTCCTCATGTAATTCTCCAGGCAAGAATACTGGAGTGGGTAGCCATTCCCTTCTTTAGGGGATCTTCCCAACACAGAGATCAAAGTCAGGTCTCCTGCATTGCAGGCAGATTCTTTACCATCTGAACCACCAGGGAAGCCCAGAGTCACCAGAGAAGCTCTACTGTTTCTTTGAAGTGAGCATGTTTCATAACAGGAAAAAACAAGAAGAGTTACTATACTCAGAGTTCTTACCTTGTCCTTGTATGTTAGAAGTTTAAGAACATTGTAAGAAATAATAAATTTGCTTTGAGGCATTTCCTGGCCTAGTAAATCCATCCAGTAAATATTTTATTCTTTAAGAGCTCTTTTTCTTTTTTAAAAGAGAAGGCATCTTTTAAACTTGGTCTTTTAACTCCAGTTCTTTGCATCTTCTGAAACCAGCGTCAGTATCCAGCATATGTTTCATTTACAGGAGGTGCTGGATTCCTACAATTATCACCATAGTCAAACCCATACCTAGATTGGACAGGACCTAGAGTTATTCATAAAATTATCTCAAGTTCACACTATTCCTACAAGTGTTAAATTTCTCTGTTTGGCACATCTAGAAATCGTGGCTCTCTTTCAGTCATAGGAATGAGACTAGGTAGAGAAGGAATTTCAATAACCTCAGGAATCTTAACAGTGCCATCTCTACCAGTGGACATCTATGATTAAGGATTCATAAAAGGATTCTTTCTCCTTCATTTTACTACCTCAGAGCACTGTTCTGGGATTTACTTCCCCAAATTTAGCCTTGTTTTTTGATGTGGTTGCTATTGCTGTTTTCTGTTGGCCACTCTTTGTTTTGGTTTTGTTCTTGCTCTTCACATATTCTATTGAAGTTGACCCTTCAGGCTTTCCTGCACCTAAGACCCACTTTCATCTGTGATTTAAAACTTTTCTCCTTTGTTCCTCACCCTACAAAGATGAGAAGGACTTCCTCATCCACTGAAAATGCCCGATTCCAGCAATCGATGCCCTTGAGGGTTTAGGCTTCCTGTTTACCTGGGAAGGGCATCATAATGACTGTTGAAAGAAATTTGGCAAAATATAACAGTATCAGTAAAGAATCAACTATCCTTTAGTGTGGTAATTCCACTTCTGGGGCCTAAGGAATTAATCAGAGAAGTACAAAAATGTATGTATAGAAATATGCATCACAACATTACTTATCAGGAGAAAAACCAGAAACAATGAAATGTCCAATAGTAAGGAGCCAATCGGATTGGTTTGGCAAGCCAATACAATACAGGAGATTCACTTAGCTGTGACCCACAGGCATTCTCTCTCTCTCTTTTTCTTTTTAATTTCTTGTGTATATAATTTTAGACATAGATTCTAAATTCCATGAAATTAGAGAGCTTCTACTTCTTATTCATTATTGTTTTTCCAAAATGTATTACACATTTTGGCACTAAATAAATATATATTCCTGAATGGGGACTTAAAAAGCTCTTAAACTAAACTGATCAAATTTTATCAATTTTATTAATTGTGACTTTTGACATTTGAAAAGAAACTTTTTCAACTTAAGAATAAGAAAATACCCTACATCTATCCCAAAGGCTATGAGCTATTTTAAAAGATAATGTCAGAAACAAAAGTTGACCCACATTATCATTTAAAATTAAAAGCACATAAATTCTATTAATTATTTTTTTTATTTATTCCCTTTTCTTTCAGCCTATATCATCATGAAAGAAATTTGGTTATATCTTATAGTAAGCTTCTTGTTTGGAATTGTTAGTTCAAAACTGATTCAACTATGGATGTCTACTGTTTTTGGAGAGGATGTCAATCATATAAGTCTCAGCTTTTCATTTATGTACCTCATCTTTTATATTTGTAAGTAAGGGGACTATGCCTAAAATTAAATAATATAAAAAGGTTCAAATTAAAGATATAAAGATGTGGGAAATATTTACCAGGTGAAAAGCAAAAATGAAAACAAAAAACCACCATGCAACTGATCTAGAAGGAATATTTTGGTAAATAATTTATCAAAAAACATTAAAAATATTAATATGTATATAATAGGAAACAATGTACCAAGGTACATAAAGACAATTATAATAAGAGAAACTTGACAAAATCATAATTACAAGGAGAAACTTTAATAGGCCTTTCCTAAATAATTTCATAACCAATTGGATTTAAAAAATGACTATGGCTATGATTTATATAAAAACTTAAATGCTTGGCTCCCAAGATATATAGAGTTTTATCTTCCAAAACAGAATGCTTATTCTTTACACATACCTATGGGCATTAGCAGAAATCAGCTAGATTAGAGCAACATATCAGTAAAATTTCAAACATTATTCAGCTACAGTGCAATTAAATGCTTACTTCAAAAGGAAGATCTTTTAAAATGAATATTCTAACTGCCTGAAATTGGAAAAAACTGTTCTCGGTAACTCTTAGATCAAAAAGACAATAAAAATAGAAGTTAAAGATCAAGGAAGGCTAATATTAAAAATTCTATCACATTGCTAATCCATTTACCACAACTCCCCTCTCACAGAGGTACAGCAGACAGTGATAACCATATCGCTGTTTCCTGATACTGCCTCAGAATCACTTTCCATTCAGCCCTTTAGATAGCTCTACAAATGATTTGAAGTTGGCATGTGTGATAATACCAACTTCCCAACTGACTCTATATCTTTCCATTACATTTAAGAATAAGACAATGTTGCCTAGCCTCATATCCATGATTAAAAATAATTCTGGGAGCTCTAGCCAATATAGTAAGAAAAAAAATAAAGATTATACATATTTTAAAGAAAAAATGGTTACATTAGTCACAACATTTTAGAGTATATAAAAACCCAAGAGACTTAATAAACTAAGATAGCAAGGCTCTTCAATGGTTTGATAAAAGATAACTATTTTAAAAATTAATAAATCAAATAACATTCTTACAAACCAGCTGTAATTAGTTACAAGGGCTTCCCCAGTGGCTCAACAGGTGAAGAATCCATCTACAATCCTGGAGACACAGGAGATGCAGTTCTCTCCCTGGGTCAGGAAGATCCCCTGGAGAAGGAGAGGGTGACCCAAGCCAGCATTCTTGCCTGGAGAATCCCACAAAAAAGGAGCCTGGCAGGCTACAGTTCATAGGGTCAGAAAGATTTGGACACAACTGAAGTGACTGAGCACACACACACACAACTAGTATAAAACACAATGAAAAGTGATTGTGTTTACATTGACAAAAAGTTAGAAAATATCAAGGAATAAATTTAACAAAAGTTTGGACCCAAACAGAAAACTACACAAGTTTTCTGAGAAGTAAAAATTTCAGTAGAGACAAAGTTCTACAAACTTCTTTATAGAAATGCTAGAGCAACAGAATTCATTATTTTCATGTCTGAGAAAGGAAAGGCATAACATAGATATTTGAGGTTTCCAAACCAATCTGGATTTAAGCCAATTATAATCTAGTGAGTTTACAGAATCTGTTAATGAATTAATAAATAGTGACAGAATGATCAGCCAGTACAAATGCATTCACTATGCACTACCTTGTACATACCTAAACCTACAAAACATATACTTCAGCAAATATAATTTCTTTTAACATCATCAAGTAAGTAAGAATAGCCTCAAGATTAAGGGTTAAAATAAATGATGAGAAACCTTCTTAGGTTATACTATATGGGTGAATGTTATTAATATAACTATTCTAGAAATTACATGAAGTTCCAAAAAATCTGATACATCCTGATACAGTCATTATAATTCTAATTATCCTAAAATGTTGTATGTCACAGAAATAACTAAGTTTCCTTGTAACAATGCCATTGTAATAAACTCTCATCTGATCTTTAACCATTAAAATAGAAAGATTAAGGGTTATGCTCAAGGAAATAATTTTATTTATTTAATTTTTAAAATTGAAGTAGAGTTGATTTACAATATTATATTATTTTCAAGTATGCAATATAGCGATTCAATATTTTTATAGATTATATTCCATTTAAAGTTATTACAAAATAATGGCTATATTTCCTTGTATGGTACAATAGACATCCTTGTTTCTTATTTAGTTTATACATACTAGCTTGTATTTTATAATCCCCTACCCTAATCTCCAAAAATATAATTTAAATTTTTAGAGTCAAATGTCTCAATAAATACTTTAGAAAGCAGATAATGAGTAAGTATAAATCTAATGTAAAAAACTTTTACTCTGGCCTGTCAAATAAATAAATATTTTTAAAAGTTATCACAATATGAATCAAATAATGATAGAAATTTGGAGGGGCGTGAAATTTTACAGAAAAATTTTAAAAATTCATCTGGAAACATAAACTGTGAGACTATGTTTATGACATATGCCATATAGCATGACAATCTATTTAAGTGAAGGGTTTTTCCTACTAAGTGGATAACAAACATTTAATAAGCCTATAATAATTAAAATACAACTGCTATAACAGAGGAATACAAAGTAAGCCAAAGAAACGGATCCATTTGATAAACGTGTGCTGTGCTTAGTTGCTCAGTTGTGTCTGACTCTTTGCAACGCTATGGACTATAGCCCGTCAGACTTCTCTGTCCGTGGGGATTCTCCAGGCAAGAATACTGGAGTGGGTTGCTGTGCCCTCCTCCAGGTGATCTTCCCAACTCAGGGATCAAACCCAGGTCTCCTACATTGCAAGTGGATTCTTTACCATCTGAGCCATCAGAGAAGCCCAAGAATACTGGAGTGGGAAAGGTAACCTATCCCTTCTCCAGGGGAACTTGCCCCACCAGGAATCAAACCTGGTCTCCTGCATTGCAGGCAGATTCTTTATCAGCTGAGCTACCAGAGAAGCCTATGGAAAGTGGCATATCCACAATATTCTTTAATATTAAAACACAATTTTAATTTATAACTGTTACCTAGAACAATGTCTGCTAAACATTAAGAGAAAAAAATTAGCCCATTATAGAACAGTATTGCTCTACAATCCCTCTTTGGGTGCATGTTCAGTCGTTCAGTTGTTTCTGATCCTTTGGGACCCCATGCAATGGGGTTCACCAGGCTCTTCTGTCCATAGGATTTCCCAGGCAAGAATACTGGAAGGGGTTGCCATTTCCTTCTCCAGGGATAATCCCTCTGTAGATTTTCTTAATGTGTGACTTTATGTATATGTATGCTGGATATGAGCTATGTGTGTTCACTGGGCACTCCACTCCTAAAATCTTGATCCAATTATCTTAAGCTTCCAATAGAGACGCTCAGTTTTGTCCGACTCTTTGCGACCCCATGGACTATAAAGTCCATGGAATTCTCCAGGCCAGAGTACTGGAATGGATAGCCATTCCCATCTATAGGGGATCTTCCTCACCCAGGGATCAAACTCAGGTCTCCCACATTGCAGGTAGATTCTTTACCAACTGAGCCACAAGGAAAACCCAACCTAAAGATACCTCCTCAACATTTCTGAAAGTTTCTGGAGTTTTCTTCCTCATAATCTCTGCTGCTGCTGCTGCTGCTAAGTTGCTTCAGACCCCATAGACGGCAGCCCGCCAGGCTTCCCCATCCCTGGGATTCTCCAGGCAAGAACACTGGAGGGGGTTGCCATTTCCTTCTCCAATGCATGGAAGTGAAAAGTGAAAGTCAAGTCACTCAGTCGTGTCCAGCTCTTAGCGACCCCATGGACTGCAGCCCACCAGGCTCCTCCATCCATGTGATTTTCCAGGCTGCCTCCTCCTAAATATATAAAAATTTCTGCTTCTTGGTGAACTTTAGTGAAGGTGAGAACAAGGGGAGCTCACAGAGAAAATTACATGGTGTAATTCACCATTCTGAGATCTGACAGCTACCATTATCTCCTCACTTTTCTATATTTTCTGCTTAATTTTTACCACTTGTCTCCTGTATAGAAATTCAGCAAGCAGCCTTTAATGCTTGGAGTTGCCTTTTGGGTCTCATACTGTACTCTCAAATAGCTTATCAAATGACTTCTACTAGGCAAATATAGTCCTCTCCTCAAGAGAAATTTCAATCAAAATTTTCTTCAAAATTTTACCTGAATTCTTGGCAGTGGAGTTATGGGTGTTCCCTTTCTCTAATCTGCCTGCAATGCAGAAGACCCTGCTTTGATTCCTGGGTCAGGAAGAATCCTGGGAAGAATTCTTGGGTTGAGAAGAATCTTGGAAAGAATTTCTGGGTCAGGATGATCCTCTGGAAAAGGAAATGACAACCCACTCCAGTATTCTTGCCTGGAGAAGTCCATGGACAGAGGAGTCTGGCAGGCTGCAGTCCATGGGGTTGCAAGAGTCAGACACGACTTAGCAACTTAACTACCACCTTTTTCTAAAAAATATATAATATCTATACTGTATTATATTATTTTAATTTTTCACAATGATAATATGTCAACTTCATAAGCTACTTCCAAAACTGTTTTTCCCTCTGATTCATGAAAGTTGACAATATTGAAGAGTTTCCCCAGTTTTTTACACTTGTCCATCTCACATAGTAAGTGTACCAAACCATAATTAAACTGGGAAGCAGATCTGTATTGGGTTTCTCTTGGCTTTACTCTCTTAGCCTTGTCACAAAATCAAACCATTTCTATCTCTTACTGTTTCCCTAGAAGAAGTATGTAAAGTAGGCTAGTCCATAGAGAGCTCATCAGCTTACTTCCACTTAATTCATCCAGAGCCTCTCTGGAAAAATCAGACTTATGGAGGTTGCTCTAGCCTCACTGGGGTACCTGAAAAGATCTGTGAGTTCCACGTTGCTGCCAATGATCAGAAGCCAAAGCGGTGAAAGGTTGTCCAGTACAGACTTTTCTGCACACTGAATGTGTACCTGAGGAGGAAGGACAGTGCGTGGTGGTGATCATTTCTGACATTATTCAGTAAAACCAAATAAGATAGCCTCTCTATGAAGTCCCTACTGTCAGATATCAGGATGTTTTCATCTCTGGGAGTATTGGTAGCACTCTTGATGTTAAATTAATACTTTTTACTTATTTCCTTAAAAAAATAGGTGAGCTAACTGAAATGTCTGGAATATTTACTCTTGTCATTATGGGACTCTTTTTAAATTCTACAAGTTTTAAACCAGGAGTTGAAGCACTTCTTCTTGAGTAAGTGACCAGCATACTTTTACTTTGTTTTCATGTATTGAAGTTATAATATTATAATTGTAACTACCTCTACATGGCCAAAATAAGATACTGACTTGGAAACTAGCCAACTGAAAATAAAACCCCCCTTTTAAAAACTCTACTGCTTATGCTCTCTAAACCTCTAATTTCAGGTAAAATTTGTAACCTTACCTTGAGGTCACATTGACTGTATTTCACTACTAATTCCCTTACGTCCCTGACCATATTACTCAGTAATGTTCAGTCTGATCCCCTAGACAGGGCCAGGGTTAAAATCAGGCAAGTGAGGCCCTCATCTCAGGCACAAAATCTGAGAGGATGCCAAAAGACTCAGTAATCAAGGTAAATATTTTAATGTAATACTTTAAAATTGAAATTAATGCAAAAAATCCATGGTGAAAATACAAAATTTTTAAAGATCAATATTACTAACAGTTCCTTTTGCCTCAAGTGCCAGTATGGATCAGTATGGCAATGCCTCTAGAATGAAAGACCAACGTTTTAAGGACAGTGAAGAGAGGCCATGCAAAGTCAATTAAAAAAGTAATCTAGGGCATTTGAATACAATTGGCAGCATTAAAAAAAGAAAATAGAAAAGTACAAATTGTGCCTTGCTGGAGGGCACCTACCTGAGGGGTCAGTGGAGTCTGTGTTAGTCTTGAAGAAAGATACTTTCTGAAAAGTTTCAGTATATGGGATGGGAACTTGGCCTAAATGACACAATAGCAACATATGTGTTAACAGAGGCCCTGAACTTAATCAGTGATTTTTTTGGACATTTGGGAGAACATTTTGAAAGATGAAATAAGTTCAGAAGTTAGAAACTTAAAAATACAGATTACAGGCCTTGAGAGCACGTCACAAAAATTTCATGTCAATTATAATGGAAGCCAGTTGCATTAGCAGCTAGGGAGCATTAGTTGGGGCACCATTGTAGGAAGAATTAAGCATGTTATGCAATGGCACCCCACTCCAGTACTCCTGGAAAATCCCATGGGCAGAGGAGCCTGGTAGGCTGCAGTCCATGGGATCACGAAGAGTCGGACATGACTGAGCGACTTTAATTTCACTTTTCACTTTCATGCATTGGAGAAGGAAATGACAACCCACTCCAGTGTTCTTGCCTGGAGAATCCCAGGGATGGGGAGCCTGGTAGGCTGCCGTCTATGGGGTCACACAGAGTCGGACACGACTGAAGCAACTTAGCAGCAGCAGCAGCAGCAGCATGTATTTCTATCTATGGGGAGTGATTCCGAAGGCTCCCTTCATTCTTGCTGTAACTGAAACCTGGATCTCCCCTGAAGATATGATTTCCCTTGTGTTCCTTAAAGGTTATAGTGTCTTTCTCACCTGCATCCCTGGTACTACAAGCCTAGAATTGAGGTGGGTGATCTTTCTGTACCTCAGTCATTTCTATTCTATTTTTCTCCTTCCCCAGAAGCAGCCAGTTTTGAAGCTCATGCCATCAGATTATACCACCTGCCACCTCTTGGTTGCAGTTATCTCTAGAACACTGAATCACACTCTCCATTTTGTGATGGTTTGGGCCCCCTCTCACTGTAACATTCCAGCATCACACCATCACCATTCTTAGTAATGTCAGTCAATATTCACACAGTTAATGCTTCTTTTCCCTCACCTTTCAATTCCAGGACTACTTCNCCCCATCCCTGGGATTCTCCAGGCAAGAACACTGGAGGGGGTTGCCATTTCCTTCTCCAATGCATGGAAGTGAAAAGTGAAAGTCAAGTCACTCAGTCGTGTCCAGCTCTTAGCGACCCCATGGACTGCAGCCCACCAGGCTCCTCCATCCATGTGATTTTCCAGGCTGCCTCCTCCTAAATATATAAAAATTTCTGCTTCTTGGTGAACTTTAGTGAAGGTGAGAACAAGGGGAGCTCACAGAGAAAATTACATGGTGTAATTCACCATTCTGAGATCTGACAGCTACCATTATCTCCTCACTTTTCTATATTTTCTGCTTAATTTTTACCACTTGTCTCCTGTATAGAAATTCAGCAAGCAGCCTTTAATGCTTGGAGTTGCCTTTTGGGTCTCATACTGTACTCTCAAATAGCTTATCAAATGACTTCTACTAGGCAAATATAGTCCTCTCCTCAAGAGAAATTTCAATCAAAATTTTCTTCAAAATTTTACCTGAATTCTTGGCAGTGGAGTTATGGGTGTTCCCTTTCTCTAATCTGCCTGCAATGCAGAAGACCCTGCTTTGATTCCTGGGTCAGGAAGAATCCTGGGAAGAATTCTTGGGTTGAGAAGAATCTTGGAAAGAATTTCTGGGTCAGGATGATCCTCTGGAAAAGGAAATGACAACCCACTCCAGTATTCTTGCCTGGAGAAGTCCATGGACAGAGGAGTCTGGCAGGCTGCAGTCCATGGGGTTGCAAGAGTCAGACACGACTTAGCAACTTAACTACCACCTTTTTCTAAAAAATATATAATATCTATACTGTATTATATTATTTTAATTTTTCACAATGATAATATGTCAACTTCATAAGCTACTTCCAAAACTGTTTTTCCCTCTGATTCATGAAAGTTGACAATATTGAAGAGTTTCCCCAGTTTTTTACACTTGTCCATCTCACATAGTAAGTGTACCAAACCATAATTAAACTGGGAAGCAGATCTGTATTGGGTTTCTCTTGGCTTTACTCTCTTAGCCTTGTCACAAAATCAAACCATTTCTATCTCTTACTGTTTCCCTAGAAGAAGTATGTAAAGTAGGCTAGTCCATAGAGAGCTCATCAGCTTACTTCCACTTAATTCATCCAGAGCCTCTCTGGAAAAATCAGACTTATGGAGGTTGCTCTAGCCTCACTGGGGTACCTGAAAAGATCTGTGAGTTCCACGTTGCTGCCAATGATCAGAAGCCAAAGCGGTGCAAGGTTGTCCAGTACAGACTTTTCTGCACACTGAATGTGTACCTGAGGAGGAAGGACAGTGCGTGGTGGTGATCATTTCTGACATTATTCAGTAAAACCAAATAAGATAGCCTCTCTATGAAGTCCCTACTGTCAGATATCAGGATGTTTTCATCTCTGGGAGTATTGGTAGCACTCTTGATGTTAAATTAATACTTTTTACTTATTTCCTTAAAAAAATAGGTGAGCTAACTGAAATGTCTGGAATATTTACTCTTGTCATTATGGGACTCTTTTTAAATTCTACAAGTTTTAAACCAGGAGTTGAAGCACTTCTTCTTGAGTAAGTGACCAGCATACTTTTACTTTGTTTTCATGTATTGAAGTTATAATATTATAATTGTAACTACCTCTACATGGCCAAAATAAGATACTGACTTGGAAACTAGCCAACTGAAAATAAAACCCCCCTTTTAAAAACTCTACTGCTTATGCTCTCTAAACCTCTAATTTCAGGTAAAATTTGTAACCTTACCTTGAGGTCACATTGACTGTATTTCACTACTAATTCCCTTACGTCCCTGACCATATTACTCAGTAATGTTCAGTCTGATCCCCTAGACAGGGCCAGGGTTAAAATCAGGCAAGTGAGGCCCTCATCTCAGGCACAAAATCTGAGAGGATGCCAAAAGACTCAGTAATCAAGGTAAATATTTTAATGTAATACTTTAAAATTGAAATTAATGCAAAAAATCCATGGTGAAAATACAAAATTTTTAAAGATCAATATTACTAACAGTTCCTTTTGCCTCAAGTGCCAGTATGGATCAGTATGGCAATGCCTCTAGAATGAAAGACCAACGTTTTAAGGACAGTGAAGAGAGGCCATGCAAAGTCAATTAAAAAAGTAATCTAGGGCATTTGAATACAATTGGCAGCATTAAAAAAAGAAAATAGAAAAGTACAAATTGTGCCTTGCTGGAGGGCACCTACCTGAGGGGTCAGTGGAGTCTGTGTTAGTCTTGAAGAAAGATACTTTCTGAAAAGTTTCAGTATATGGGATGGGAACTTGGCCTAAATGACACAATAGCAACATATGTGTTAACAGAGGCCCTGAACTTAATCAGTGATTTTTTTGGACATTTGGGAGAACATTTTGAAAGATGAAATAAGTTCAGAAGTTAGAAACTTAAAAATACAGATTACAGGCCTTGAGAGCACGTCACAAAAATTTCATGTCAATTATAATGGAAGCCAGTTGCATTAGCAGCTAGGGAGCATTAGTTGGGGCACCATTGTAGGAAGAATTAAGCATGTTATGCAATGGCACCCCACTCCAGTACTCTTGCCTGGAAAATCCCATGGGCAGAGGAGCCTGGTAGGCTGCAGTCCATGGGATCACGAAGAGTCGGACATGACTGAGCGACTTTAATTTCACTTTTCACTTTCATGCATTGGAGAAGGAAATGACAACCCACTCCAGTGTTCTTGCCTGGAGAATCCCAGGGATGGGGAGCCTGGTAGGCTGCCGTCTATGGGGTCACACAGAGTCGGACACGACTGAAGCAACTTAGCAGCAGCAGCAGCAGCAGCATGTATTTCTATCTATGGGGACAGATTCCGAAGGCTCCCTTCATTCTTGCTGTAACTGAAACCTGGATCTCCCCCGAAGATATGATTTCCCTTGTGTTCCTTAAAGGTTATAGTGTCTTTCTCACCTGCATCCCTGGTACTACAAGCCTAGAATTGAGGTGGGTGATCTTTCTGTACCTCAGTCATTTCTATTCTATTTTTCTCCTTCCCCAGAAGCAGCCAGTTTTGAAGCTCATGCCATCAGATTATACCACCTGCCACCTCTTGGTTGCAGTTATCTCTAGAACCCTGAATCACACTCTCCATTTTGTGATGGTTTGGGCCCCCACTCGCTGTAACATTCCAGCATCACACCGTCACCATTCTTAGTGATGTCAGTCAATATTCACACAGTTAATGCTTCTTTTCCCTCACCTTTCAATTCTAGGACTTCTCCTCCTGTGATCATATTTCGCACTCTGCTTCAGCCACCCACTTTATGCTCATACAAATAATCACTTCATAATTTCAATTTCAACAATTANCATATGTACTCTGAATATAATGGGCACTGATTCCTTTGACAATCTGATTTCCTCCTCATCCAGTTTCTCCCATTAATTTCTATTACATATGAAAGAATAGTAATAACTCCTCAATATTTGTTTCTTAATTGATTTGATTGCATTTTGTGCTAATTAATGAGACTGAGTTTTTTTCCCCCTCAGTGTTTCGTAATGAAATTTTCTCTGGTAATACCTAGGTATTTGTTTTTCAAGGACAGAGTCTGGCAGCATATGAGTAAAACCAAGCTCTATTTCCTCTCATGAAAGAATATTCATGTGCCCTTTTAAGCTTTTCAATTTATTTTGCTATACATATAATGTCAAATTAAAGACAGGAAATATACAAAGAGATAACAAGAAGTAAGTTTTACATAGCTATGATCCCAGCACCCAAAATGACAAATAATGGCGTCTGAATGTGCTGCTTTTTCAAACTGTTTTGCCTGCAACTATTGAGAACATGAGTTTTGGGAATGATACTGTTTTCCTAGGCTCTGGAGTACTTGAATAAGCACAGACTCAGAAACCACAAAGAATCTACAAAGGGATTAAAAGATTCATTTACATTCTCTAAGTGCTAGCTAGATTTGGGGCAAAGGCTTAATTCTATCACTATGAGATCAGTATTTCCTTTTAAAATAAACAATTTTAGTTCTTCCTAATGAGACAAGGACTAGCTACTTGAACCATAGTATTTTCTAACTACTTGAACCATAGTACCTGAATGAGTTTTGTCAAATAGCATAGCTACAACTTAACATGTCTTTCAAAGTCAACCCCCAAAAAAGACACTAATTTATATTCAGTGCAAACTGGTTAAAATTGCTTTAGAAGTATTTGTTTACTTATCTTAGTGCTCCTTTCTCCCCAGTTAAATTACAAACTCCTTGAGTGTTGGTGAATGTCTTATTCATCTTTATTTTCTTCATAATGCCTAGCACAATGCCTCACATAGATAAGCCTTGCATTGACTATGTTAAATCAATTAACTATATCAACTATATTTAATTTTTTTTCTAAAAATGCAGATTCTGGAATTGTCTCTCATTTGTTGCTTTTCTTATGGTGTTTACTTTCACTGGACTTCTGATTCCTGCACATACATATTTATATATATCATTTTCTGATATATATTATTCACTAAATATCTACTTAACACTTATTATGTTCAGGTAAGAAAGCCATTTGAATTTTTTTATTTATGTAACCTTGACTAATCCTGAAGATACTCTTTAAATGACAGAAATGTTTCATTCTGGAATGAAGAATTCACTCAAATTTTCCAAGGAATCATCAGCAAATTAACACTTAGTGTTTTTGATTTTTAACAGCATTTCAAAACAATGCAAGCATGTTGTAAAGTTTTTGAAAAAAAGAAAAAACTCTCATAATCTTTACTACTTAGAGGCAAATACTACTAATATTTCACATACTTCCTCCAAAGTTTTATATTATTTTTTATTTTATGAGATTTCATGAAGTTAGACACCTATTATAAATTAAAATGTTAGCTTGTTTTATTTGCTGAATATTTTATGACAGATAATTTGTATTAATAAAGTATAGTTGGAAATAGCTTTTTAAAAATCAGAGTGTAAAAAATTGGGAGATCAGGATTGACATATACACACTGCCTGCAATGAAGGAGGCTTGGATTTGATTCCTGGGTTGGGGAGATCCCCTGGAGAAAGAAATGGCAACCAATTCCAGTATTCTTGCCTGGGAAACTCCATGGACAGAGGAGTCTGGTGGGCTACAGTACTGGGGTCGCAAGAGTGGGACATGACTTAGTGACTAAACCACCACCACCAGATATAAAATAGATAATTAATAAAGACCTACTGTATAGCACAGGGAACTCTACTCAGTACTCTATAATGGCCTATATGGGAGAGAATAAAAAAAGAGTGATATTTGTATATGTATAACTGATTCACTTCGCTGTAGACCTAAAGTTAACACAGCATTGTAAATCAACTATACTCCAATAAAAATTAAAAAAGAAAAATAGTCTTTTTTTCCTCCAAATGATTATTCTCTATTATTTCATATCATTTATCTGCTCTGTTCAGTGTTCTTATGATTCTGGCATTCTGCTGTGTTGTTACTTTTCATTAAAAGTATTGAAGATCAAGGTACCATTTTTCTAGATTTGATTCATAAAAGATAAAAATAAAATTATCTCATGTCTGAATAAATAAATAAAAATGAAAATCATAAGGAAGTCCTCCTTGTAAATGTCATTTTTGCCTAAATAAGTTTTGTGGCCCGTTTTCCAATGTTAAAAGGCTTTCGGAAAGCCGTCTGCTTATGTAACTGAAAAGGAGATAATATAGAAGAGGAAAACCACTATAACAATGATATCACCCAAATTGTTAGCATTCTAGGAAAATTAGTTGGGACCCAAAATTAAGTTGGGCTTCCCTGGTTGCTCAGTGGTAAAGAATCTGCCTGTCAATGCAGAATATGCAGGCTTGATCCCTGGGTCAGGAAGAGCCCCTGAAGAAGGAAATGGCAACCCACTCCAGTATTCTTGCCTGGAGAATTCCATGGACAGAGGAGCCTNATTCTAGGAAAATTAGTTGGGACCCAAAATTAAGTTGGGCTTCCCTGGTTGCTCAGTGGTAAAGAATCTGCCTGTCAATGCAGAATATGCAGGCTTGATCCCTGGGTCAGGAAGAGCCCCTGAAGAAGGAAATGGCAACCCACTCCAGTATTCTTGCCTGGAGAATTCCATGGACAGAGGAGCCTGGGTGGCTATAGTCCATGGGGCTGCAAAAGAGTCCAACACAACTTAGGGACTAAATAACAACATTAAGTCAGCCAGTGCCAGGTAAATGGAAATTAGTAGCAAATTATCAGGTACAATTAGTGTAAAATATAAGAATTATCTGTGACTGAAAGAAGAAATAGAAATGAATTAACTGATACTGGGCAAATTCAGCATGATTAAAATCTATGAATAAAAAGAGAGAACACTTTTCTCTCCCATTTATTAAATTTGTTTTTATCTGTTTCTGGGATCCAGAGGAGAGTAGATCTATAAAAATTTCTAGCACTTTCTTTTCTACCTGAAGAAGCACCACTTAAGGGTGATGTGGAATTATTCTACTGCTTAGCTAACAGAAAGAAAAAGAATAATCCCATTCCCTTCGCATGTTTGTGCATGGGTTGCCCTTCTGCTTTCCTTTGGTGCAATGCCAAAGGTGTGTGAAAGATGGCTCCTTCTTCTGAGAGTGGGCAATGTCACAGGGAATAGATTGGAGTAGTATAGAATGAGATGGAAAGAAATTTCTATGACAAAAATAACTTTTTAAAATCTGTTTTGCCTTTCAGACTTCTGGTCTTTCTATTACTGAGCCCTCTTTTGTCTCGACTTGGTCATGGTTTCAGCTGGCGCTGGGCATTCATAATGGTCTGGAGTGAAATGAAAGGGATTCCTAATATAAACTTGGCTCTTCTGCTTGCCTACTTTGAAAACTCTCTTGGATCTGAGAGGGAGAAATCTCAAGTAAAGAAAGATGTAGTTTTTCTATTTGAATATTTTATGAAAACTGTTTCGGTGTACTAAAGTATGCTATTGTAGCAGATCGCTCAGCCCCACTTGGACTGTGGGATTGATTTAGCTATGATGGGGAAACCAGGGAGGGAAAACAACTGGCAACTTTCCTCTTCCTCATTCTAGCTTAGATACCCTTAAACTCCTTCATCTCACTCCTAAAAAATAGGTTTACTGTGAAAGTTAAGGGAAAACTTATAAATCATTTAAAATAGTACCTGATACAGAGTATGCACTCAACAAATATTTCCTTTTTAATTTAATCTTAATACCTGCTTAGAAGCAGAAACCTATTTATGAATGGCTGTATTGCCTTNCTCACTCCTAAAAAATAGGTTTACTGTGAAAGTTAAGGGAAAACTTATAAATCATTTAAAATAGTACCTGATACAGAGTATGCACTCAACAAATATTTCCTTTTTAATTTAATCTTAATACCTGCTTAGAAGCAGAAACCTATTTATGAATGGCTGTATTGCCTTCTGTAACTTTATAAAGCCACATCTAGAAACCAAAACATTTTAATTATCAGGGGAAGTTACCTCTTAAGACAGAACTCCCAGACTCTGCCCAGTAGAACATAAAGTGTGACTATCCCTCTGTCACATCTCAAAATAAGATGATTTCAAGGAACTCTTTAAGAAATATTCTATGTAGACATCACAACACATCTAACACTTGTGAGTTTTCTTTAACATAAATTCTAAGAGTAAAGGGAATCATGTCAAGGTTATTATTATGTATCTAAGTAAATAATAATCAAGCATTTAAAAAAACTAAATATTCAAAGACTGCTTTAAAAACCAAAGTATCTAACATTAAATGACCTCCTCTTTCTTTTTAGTCTTCCCTAGCGGTTCATATGGTAAAGAGTCCACCTACAATACAGAAGACTCAGGTTCAATCCCTGGGTTAGGAAGATCCCCTGGAGAAGGGAATGGCAACCCACTCCAGTATTCTTGCCTGGAAACTGCCATGCACACATGAGCCTGGAGGGCCCCAGTTCATGGGGTTGCAAAGAGTCAGACATGACTGTGCAACTAACACATTCACACCCCTCTTTCCTTTTAACTAATTTCCGCTTTGTCTGGATAATCAAAATCAGTGTTATCATCATACATCCTGATCAGTGTAATGATGAACATTGCACTTGGATCTGGGCTCTGAAATTTTTAATTGCTATTTATTGTGTGGTCATCCACAAGTTATTTAATTCCAATCCCCCACCCCCTGCCACGTGTCTGTTTCCTCATTCCAAAGCAGTCTGCAATAGTACCAATGGTTTGCTAGTAAATATTTAACAGGTAACTATCTTGGAAAGGGGGAGTGTCTGCCAAATTTCTGTTCGATAATCATTGACACCAAGAAAACATAAGTCAACCTATAAACTTCCTGAAAATGTAATGATCAGCATTCACAAACTGGTATGAGCCAGGCCTGTCTGGCTATCTTACTGTCTCTATCGTCTCAAAGGGTTATTATGAGAAATTGAAAATATACATAAAAAGCTTAACACATTGTTTAGCATCCAGTAAATGTACAGTAAATCTGAGTTCTGATGAAGATGGTGATGATGCTATGTAGACATCTTTCAAAACAAAACTTTGGTCAATCAAATCATTTCGAGGGATGTTTCAGTAGTGGTAACTAGTTGAGAAGAAATTAGCAGTCCTTTAATTCAATTTGGGTGACTCCTACAGCTAATTTATTAATACTCAAAAAAAAAAAAGGCACTACAATGAAAGCTTAAATTATTAACTTAATCCTGTCTCTACTACTCACAAGTTAAGTGACTGAATTGAATATGTTCCAAACAACTATATAGAATATATGAAGGAAAAATGGAGAGCTAAGAGGAGAAATAGACAAGCTACAGTTGGAGACTTTAACACTCCTCCATAATTTGTTTATGAAGTTTTTTTTGTTTTTTTGTTTAGTCACTAAGTGGTGTCTGACTCTTTTGCAACCCCATGGACTGTAGCCCATGAAACTCCTCTGTCCATGGGATTCCCCAGGCAAGAATACTGGAATGGGTTGCCATTTCCCTCTCTAAGGGATATTCCCGACCTAATTCCACATCTACTACATTGGCAGGCAAATTCTTTACCACTGAGCCATGAGGGAAGCTAGAACTACTAAAAAAATTAGCAAGGATAGGAAAGAACTAAACAACACCATCAACAAACAGGATCTAATTGACATTTATAGAATCATATCAACTGATGAAGAAAAATCACTTAGCATAAGAAAATCAATATCCATTTATGATAAACCTCTCAAAAAGTAGAAATAAGAGGGAATTTCCTAAAGTAGATAAAGAACATCTACCAAAAAATCTGCAAATATAATTAATAATTAATTATTTATTATAATTAATAGTGAAAGATGCTTTCTCCTTATAACTGGGAACAATCCAAGAATGTCTCAATTAATCTAATGAACAATCAAGAATCTCTACTCTCATTCTTTTTACTGAGCATCATGATAGAAATTCTAGCTTGCTCTGTAAGACAAAAAAAGGAGGAAAAAAAACATGAATATTCAAAAGGAAGAGACAAAACTAATCCTATTGCAGATAGTATGATTATCTATATAGGAAATTCCAAGGGTCTTCAAAAAAAAGAGAGGAAAAACCTTCCTAGAACTAATAAATGAATTTAGTATGGCCTCAACATATAAGTATAAAAAATTAAGTGTATTTCTATATGCTAACAATTGATTCAAGAAATCAAAAATTAAAGACACAATGCCATGTACAATCGTTCAATAATAAAAAGCAAAGGGACTAAAACAACAGAAACAGTTTTGAAAGAGAAAAATAAACGGGAAGAATCAGTATACCCAGTATTAAGGTATTATTACAGCCATGAAGATTATGTAGTATTGCCAGAGAGAGAGAGAAACATGGAACAGGATAGAGAACTCAGAAATAGATTCACACAAACATCCCCAACAATTTTTGACTAATATGCAAAAGTAATTCAATAGAGGATATCTTAAAAATGATGCTAAAGAATGGGACATTCATATATGAAAAAAAAGAGAAGAACCTTGACCTAAGTCTCACTTTTTCTACAAATATTAATTCAAAGTGGATCACAGAATTAAATATAAAATGTAAAGCCAGGAAACTTTTTTTAAACTTGGGGTAAAATCTTTGGGACCTATCGTAACACAAAGATACCAAGAGCCTAATCCAGAAAAGAAAAAAAAAGAAGAAATTGCACTTCTTCAAAATTAAAAACTTTTAACAGTACAGCACAAGAATACAGAAAGAGATATTTCACTGAAGGGGATATACAGATGACAAATAAGGATAAAAAAGGTGGTCAATGTCATTAGCCACTGGGGACATGCAAACTGAGAAAACAGTAAGATACCATCTATTAGAAGGACTAAAATAAAATATGGTGATGACACCAAATGCTGGTAAGGATGCAGAGAAACTGACCACTCATAGACTGCTAGTAGGAATATCAAATAGTACAGTCACTCTGGGAAAGAATTTGGCAAGCAACACATTGTAAAACAATTATCCCCCAATTAAAAATAAATAACAAAGAAAAGAATTTGGCAGCTACATATGCAACTACCACACAGCAATTGCTCTCCTGGGGATTTAGACTGGAAAAGGAAAATTTAGGTCCATACACACCTGTACATGAATTTTTATAGTGGCTGTATTTATAATAACCAGACATCTGGAAACAATTCAGATGTCCTTCAGTAGGTAAATCTTCCTTTAATACATTGTTGTACAACTACACCTTGGAATGATACTCAGCAGTGTAAAGGAACAAACTATTAATAAAAGCAATAATTTTGATAAATCTCCAGATAATTATTCAGAACAGAATACATACTTTATGATTTGAGTTGTATAACATTCTTATGAAAATGTAGAAATTGAGAACAGATGAGTGGTTGCCAGACAAAAATATAGAAATTGAGAACAGATGAGTGATTAGAATAGGAACTAAAGAGCCTCTTGATGAAAGTGAAAGAGGAGAGTGAAAAGTTGGCTTAAAATTCAACATTCAAAAAACCAAGATCATGGCATCCAACTCCCACCACTTCATGGCATATAGATGGGGAAACAGTGGAGACTGTGACAGACTTTATTTTATTGGGCTCCAAAATCACTGCAGATGGTGAAGAAAAATTATGACCAACCTAGATAGCATATTAAAAAGCAGAGACATTACTTTGCCAACAAAGGTCCATTTAGTCAAGGCTATGGTTTTTCCAGTAGTCACCTATGGATGTGAGAGTTGGACTTTAAAGAAGACTGAGTGCCGAGGAATTGATGCTTTTGAAATGTGGTGTTGGAGAAGACCCTTGGACTCCCTTGGACTGCAAGGAGATCAAACCAGTCAATCCTAAGGAAAATCAGTCCTGAATATTCATTGGAAGGACTTATCCTGAAGCTGAAGCGCCAATACTTTGGCCACGTGATGTGAAGAACTGACTCATCGGAAAAGACCCTGATGCTGGGAAAGATTGAAGGCAGGAGGAGAAGGGAACTACAGAGGATGAGATGATTGGATGGCATCACTGATTTGACGGACGTGAGTTTGAGCAAGCTCCGGGAGTTCATGGATAGGGAGGTCTGGCATGCTGCAGCCATGCGGTCACAGAGTCAGATGCAACTGAACTGAACTGAATTAGTGGTTGCCAGGAATAAAGAGCGGAGAAGGCAATGGCACCCGACTCCAGTACTCTTGCCTGGAAAATCCCATGGGTGGAGGAGCCTGGTAGGCTGCAGTCCATGGGGTCGCTAAGTCGGGCACAACTGAGCCACTTCACTTTCACTTTTTACTTTCGTTCCTCGGAGAAGGAAATGGCAACCCACTCCAGTACTCTTGCTTGGAGAATCCCAGAGACAGAGGAGCCTGGTGGATTGCCGTCTATGGGGTCGCACAGAGTTGGACACGACTGAGGTGACTTAGCAGCAGCAGGAATAAAGAGATGGGGACAGGAGGGAAATAAAAGTGACTATAAAAGGCAACATGAGGAATACTTATGGTAAAGGAGCTGTTCTGTATCTTGACTGTACCATTGTCAATATCCTGGTTGTGATACTCTACTATAGCTTTGAAAAATGTAACCTTTGGGGGCAATTGGCTAAATATTACACAGGACCTATTTCTTAAGACTGTATGTGAATCTACAACTATCTTAAAATGTTAAACATTAAAAAAGAACAAAAGAGGGAGAAAGAAAGAGGAAACAAATGATTGATATCAGTGATGAAAAAGACCGTGACTATAAACTATGCAGCTATTAAAGGAGTAATAAATAAAAACTAAGCATAACTTTTGTCCAAACAATTCAACACCTTAGGTGAAAGTGGTTAAATTCCTCAAAAAACACAATGTATCTAAACTGACACAAAAGAAAATATAAAATCTGAATAGCCCTCTATGTGTTAAAGAAATTATATATATATATAAATTAAAATTTTCTCATAAGCTAGAAGCTGAGATGGCTTGACTGGTGAATTCTTCCAGACATTTAATGAGTAAATGATAACAGTTCTAAACAAACTCTCTCATAAAATAGAGAATGATGAAACACTTTCTTATTTTACGTGGCCAGCCCAGTGTGATACTAAACACCAACAATGATAATTACAAACAAAAAACTGATTAAACCATTGATTAAACATGATGCAAAAATTCTTTAAAAATATATAGCCAATTAATTTTAAATATATAAGAAGTATAAGACATTATGGTCGAGTATTCATCCAAAAATATGTCCATAAATTTTAGTTTAACATTCAAAAAAATGTTTGTAAAATCTAAAAAACCTGAACTCATAGAACGAGAGAACATATTAGTGATTTCCACAGATGAGAAGTGGAGATAGAGGAAACGGATAAAGGCAGTCTAAAAGTACAAACTTCCAGTTATAAGATAAATAAAAGTAAAATCTTTTATTTTTTTACCTCACACCATATATAAAACTGATTGGAGATGGATCATAGTCTTAAATAAAATGAAAAACTCTAAAACTTCTGGGAGAAAACAAGAGAATACCTTTGCAGCCTTGGAATAGACAAACGGTTTTAAAACAAACAACAGAAAAACAGTAATAATTGGAGTTCTCAACTTTAAAAATGTTTGCTTATCAAAAGATAACTTTTGAAATGGAAAGTGGTCACAAACTGAGAGGAAGTACTCATAATACATATATCATTTATCTGATATGCACATTTTCTGTAGTTTTTTTAGATTCCACATATAAATGGTATCATATATTTGTCTTTGATTTATTTCACTTAATATATCTCTAGGTCTACCCATGTTACTGTACATGGTGTTATTTCATTCATTCTTATGCCTGGGTAATATTCCACCATATATATGTACCACATTTTCTTTATCCATTTATCTGCCAGTGGACATTTAGGTTGCTTCCATGTCTTGGCTATCATAAATAGTGCTTCAGTGAACACTGGGACACAGGTATTTTTGAATTTGAGTTTTCTCCAGATATATATCCAGGAATGGGGTTGCAGAATCATATAGTAGCTCAATTTTTAGCTTTTTAAGAAATCTCCATACTGTTCTCCATAGTGGCTGCACCAATTAATTGATATATTCCTACCAACCATGTAGGAGGGTTCCTTTTTCTCCACACTCTTTCCGGCACTTATTATTCATAGACTTTTTAGCTATGGCTATTCTGACTGGTGTGAGGTGATTGAACTGCAGTTTCAATTTGCATTTCTCGAATAACTGGCAATATTGAGTTTCTGTTCATGTGTCTATTGTCCATCTATATGACAACGCACTTCTATCCAGAATATAATTTTCAAAATTTCTACAATTTTATTACAAAAAAGCATCCAATTTTAAAAACAGGAAAAAAGTTGAACAAATGTTTCAAAAAGAAGTGTATATACCACTAAGCATATTAAAATGCTCAATATCATTACTCTAGGGAAATGCAAATTAAAAATACAATGAGAAACATAATATTTAGTTTAAATGAAGATTTTAGAATTGGCATATCCCATCTATAGAAATAGAAACCGTAGTTGTCTCTTGTCTGGTGAGGATTGATTGGAGCAGCCCTGGGGAAATTTAGAGGATATGAGAATATCGTACATCTTGAAAGGACTGAGAGTAATATGGGTGTATGCACTATCAAAACTTATCAGATACACAGGTACATTTCACTCTGTGTAGAGTATACCTTGGTTTTCCTAATGACCAGTGTTGGGGGGGCCCCCTTGAGGAATTAAATCAGAATATTCAGTGAGAGCGTGCTGTACACCAATATTTAAAATTTCTCAAGTGATCCTAGTGTGCAGCCGTGAAAACCTCTGGTGTGTTTCACATTCTGTCACTAACTTCCATCTGTAGCCAAAGAATAGAGGACTGGCTAAGAGTTTAAAATAAATTCTGGAAGTTAGAATTCCATAAATCAATGGAAATATGTAATATCAGACTGAGAAGTGTTTCTTCATCTGTCTGTGGAGACGAACTTGAGATATAAGAGGAGAAAAAAAAAAAGTAACACCAAAGGCATCAGTTGCTCCTCCCTTCTGGTAATGAGGGTAAAGAATCCGCCTGCAATGTGGGAAACCTGGGTTCGATCCTCAGGTTGGGAAGACACCCCATGGAGAAGGGAAAGGTTGTCAACTCCAGCATTCTGGCCTGGAAAATTCCATGGACTGTATTGTCCATGGGGTTGCAAAGAGTCAGACATGACTGAGCAACTTCACTTTCCCTTTTTTTCTGGTAATGAAGGGATACCAGAGAGGCAAAGTATGTGATAGAACAAACATAACAAGACCTTATACTGTTTCTTCTAGGTGGAGAGAGTTATTTAACACAGATGTGCTGATAATGTTGGACAGAGAACTGTGTGGCTATGTACATGGACGTGTATGTGGTGGATGAGAACTGACAAAGTACAGGGATATTCCCAGGATGCAAGGAGTTCAGAAATCAAAATTAAGAATAAAATTTTTTTCCTAATGTCTTTATAAGTATACAAATACTTGTCAAAGCAAGTTGTTATATTTCCCTAATGTCGACACAGTTCAACTTAGCTTAATTTACACTGGTAAATATAGAGTATATTATATAAAATGATGATGAAAACTTACTTTGGTTTGTTTTTCTGTTCCAGATATTATTTCATGGAGTGTCAGTATCCTTGATTAGCCTGATTGTCAATAGATTTATTTTGCCAATGGCAGTTACTAAACTTGGTAAGCCCTGCTAATTCCTGAGTAAAAATAAAAATATTCCAAATATACAAAAGAATTGCTAATAATGAAGAAGGAAGCCGTATAAATACAAGTCAAAGGTGTCTAACTGAAAAGGAAATTGGATCTCAATATAAAGTCACATGAATCATTAAGGCCAATAAGTTCATTAGGCCAATAAGCAATAATCTTATAAATAAGATTACTTATTTACATTAGTCCAGTTTAAGTGAAATAATACAATGTCTATTTAATCATTCAACAAACTTTTTATTAAGAGCCTGTTACATGCCAGGCACTATTCTAACTGATAGTGATGCATTATAAAGAGAGACAAGTCTGAATTGTTGAAGCTAAATTGGAGAGAGAAGACAGACTGTAAACAAGTCAAATAAGGTAATATCAGAGTGTCATTTGTGCATGAAAGTACTCGAACCACATATAAAGAAAGTAGAAATACAACATGTGGTAGATTCCTGAGGAAGTTAGAAACCAAGCGTGTTCAAGGAAAGAAGGTAAGGTGCTGGAACCTTTGAGAACTATGTCAATAGTGGAGGAAGTCCAGATGGGAGAAGTAGGGAAAGAGCTAGATCGTGAAAGGCCTTGAATCTTAAGATTTTATTCTAAGAGGTAAATGGATTTCTTGGTTGGTTTTAAGCAAGTAAGTGTAATTTTATGAATAAGGTCCTTAAAAAGACAACTCTGGATAGCTGACTGGGGCCTATGAAGAGAGTAGAAGCAGAAATACCAGTTTTAGGAGGCAACTGCTTTATGCAGTATGACTGTTTCAACCTCCTACTTTTTAACAACCCCAAAATTGAAACCTAAAGAGTTAACATTTCTTGTCTAAGATCACACAACTCAGTAACGGCAGTTAACAAACTAAAAATAAATTCCTCTGATGCTTTTAATCCACTTTGCTCTTAACTGCTCTATCACCCTTTCTGTTTCATTCATATGGCATTTTCTTAACCAATCTTAAATTTCATCTTAATGGGTAATATTGAATCTTCATTCTCATGTTTGCAACCGGTTTCCTTTTTACCGTTTACTTTTTTCTTTTCTGGGTCTTAACATAGTAAAATGAGAAGAACAGATTACAGAGGTAACATTTTGCAGAGTATCGGATCCTGTCCATGGGATTTCCCAGGCAAGACTAGTGGATTGGGTTGCCATTCCCTTCTCCAGGGGATCTCCTCAGCCCAGGGGTCGAACCCACGTCTTCTGCATTGCAAGCAGATTCTTTATCACTGAGCCACCAGGGAAGCCCTTCAGATGTTCTACTTAGTAGCTAAGTAAACCTAAAATTCTTATGGTAGAGCATCTGTTTACTTGTACTGAGAAAAGTGAACATTTGCTCATGGAATATTATTGCTTCTCGAAGAAACTTCTATGTCTCAAAAAAAGAAAATTTGATAGTAAGAGTCCTTCAAACCTTAATGAGGTCTGTATGTATAGTATATATTACCATTGATCCTTGACCAAAATGAATTTGAACTATGTCAGTCCACTTATACGTGGATGTGAATTTTTTTCATACATACTTCAGTACAACCCATCATCAGTTTATTGAATCTGAGGATGCAGAACCACAGATATAGAGGGACAACTGCAAAGTTATATACAGCTTTTCAACTGCATGGAGGGTTAACATCCCTGAATCCCATATTGTTCAAAGGTCAACTATATATATCTGGAGATAAATAAATATATATCAAATATATATATGATCTTACATATACACAGGAAATAAATATAAGTGCATATATTTCTGTGTACATATATGTATATCTTTACCTCCTACGTATGTATCTCTACACATTTATGTGTGTATACATGTATTTATTCTGTACGTACTATCAAAATGATATCCACTATTTATAAAATGTGTTCTTTTTATCGAAGGTCTTCGTGATGTCACATCAACAAAGTATAAGTCACTGTATTATACATTTCAACACTTTCAAGAACTAACCAAATCTGTAGCCTCTGCACTCAAATTTGACAGAGACCTTGCTAATGCAGATTGGAACATAGTTGAGAAAACAATTATACTTCAAAACCCATATGCCGTAAGCAAGTAGTATTTTTTAAAGTAATATCTTTTGTTTATTCCTTCAAAGTAGATGTGTTTCATCTGAAGTATGAATGTTATAAATGTTAATTCACAATTCTTAGGGAATTTTATTACCACTGTGAGACAAAGTAGAAGTGACAACCCTTTTGGGTATATGAAAGTGAAAAGTGAGTGTTAATTGCTCAGTCACGTCCAACTCTTTGGGACCCCATACTGTAGCCTACCAGGCTCCTCTATCCATGGGATTCTCCAGGCAAGAATACTGGAGTAGGTAGCCATTCCCTTCTCCGTGGGATCTTCCCTACCCAAGGATCGAACCTGGGTCTCCTGCATTGGAAGGCAGATTCTTTACTGTCCGAGCTAGCAGGGAAGACCCCCCCNCCCACAGACTGCAGTGTATGTCTTTGAGGATACTGAAAATATTTTACATTTACATTATTTTATAGGTATTTTAAAGAAGTTTAAGAAGAAATGATATTCTACTGAATTCTTGTTATTATGGACAACTAGCTTTTTGATTTTTCATCCTAAAATTTAGTTCTATCCCTTTCTAGTATCCTCCAAGAGCAAAACATGTTTCAATGTTCATAAATTGTGCAAACAGACTGTCTTCTATGGAACTGGGAATCTTTAGTCACTTCATACGTTCCAAATCAGGAAGTCGATTCTCAACAGTGCTCAGCACACAGAAGCTGAATGGGCTCTCAGTATATGGCCTGAATGAATGAATGAATGTGTTTTGCACCATAACAGCAGGTCATCTCATACTGGGAATAGATTGGAGACAAGAGAGTTCTGTTGTCAAAATATTTGGCTAAGTGAAGTTAAAGAAAGACATAAACCAGGATCCCTTACTGTAAAACTTCTCAGAAGCTTTAAAATTCAAATATGTANGAAGCTGAATGGGCTCTCAGTATATGGCCTGAATGAATGAATGAATGTGTTTTGCACCATAACAGCAGGTCATCTCATACTGGGAATAGATTGGAGACAAGAGAGTTCTGTTGTCAAAATATTTGGCTAAGTGAAGTTAAAGAAAGACATAAACCAGGATCCCTTACTGTAAAACTTCTCAGAAGCTTTAAAATTCAAATATGTATTATAAACTTCTAAGATGGGGGTAGTTTGCAGCAGTTCCCATGCTTATTTGGCCACAGAACTCCACTTAGTTTTGAAAACGTAATTAACATCTATCGGGAACCTAGTTTCTTGCATAATCTGTTTCACTCCACGCAAAGCTCAGACATACCTTCTGCACTGACCTCATGGTCTAGAGTCCACTGAGAAATTTTTTTTTTANAGCTTTAAAATTCAAATATGTATTATAAACTTCTAAGATGGGGGTAGTTTGCAGCAGTTCCCATGCTTATTTGGCCACAGAACTCCACTTAGTTTTGAAAACGTAATTAACATCTATCGGGAACCTAGTTTCTTGCATAATCTGTTTCACTCCACACAAAGCTCAGACATACCTTCTGCACTGACCTCATGGTCTAGAGTCCACTGAGAAAATTTTTTTTTATAAAGATACTGTTATTTTGGGGTTTTGACTTCTCTCTCATGGATTATTTTTCCATAAGTTGTCACTCTGATCCATATTATATAACGATTTGGTTCAACATTCCTTTTAGGCGAGCTACCAGAGACAATACAGGAGTGAGACTCTGTCCCAGAGTGCAGTCCAGGTGCTGGTAGGTACAGCAGGAAGCTTTGGAGAGAAGATGGTAGAGTAAGTATGATTTCAAGAGAAAGCTTCATCCTAAGCCACTGCATTTAGGAAATTGTGCGAGTGAGTTTCCGCTTTTGTCTGGTAACCTGAGTTCACCCAGTCTGCTGCGTTTGAGCCACTGCCTGTTCTCCATCTCACCAGCAGGCCAAGTCACCTGCTTCCAGTTTCCCAGACTTGCTCCACTCACTCACACCTCTGTGCATTTGAACAAGCTGCTCCTTCTGACTGATACCTTCTCTTTCTCTTTTTGCTCCCCTCCTAAAGCTAAACTGTGGTAAACCACTCTTCTTTTAGACACCTAGCTGAGGTCAAAGACTTCCTTCAACCCTCCAGGCACATCTTCCCAATGCATACCCTCTCTTGACATACTTACATTGATNACTCACACCTCTGTGCATTTGAACAAGCTGCTCCTTCTGACTGATACCTTCTCTTTCTCTTTTTGCTCCCCTCCTAAAGCTAAACTGTGGTAAACCACTCTTCTTTTAGACACCTAGCTGAGGTCAAAGACTTCCTTCAACCCTCCAGGCACATCTTCCCAATGCATACCCTCTCTTGACACACTTACATTGATTTCTTTGGATGTGAGCCTCCACAGCCAGCAGTGAGTTTCTGAGTCAGTGTATTAGCGAGTGCCCTCAAATATCCCTGCGGAAGGAGGAAGGATGTATGGTTGGGCAGAGGGAAGAGTTAAACTGCGGTGCAGCTGCAGCAGTGACCACCCCAAACCCAGACATACCTTCTTGTTCTAGATTTCTCTTCTGGTACCATGAACACCAAAATTTTCTGCTCAAATGGTCCTAGGATTGCTTGGACCTTTTCCCTAGGTCATTATCTTACAAGCAAACCGGGTCTTTGGTGTCCACTCGTCAAAACCTAAGAGATGTGCCAGCCTGGTGTCTACTCACATACACTGGCTTGAGGCTTGTTGTTGTTCAGTCACCCAGTCATGTCCAACTCTTTGCAACCCCATGAACTGCAGTACACCAAGCCTCCCTGTCCTTTACCATCTCCTGAAGTTTGCCCAAGTTCATGTCCATTGCATGAATGACGCCATTCAGCCATCTCATCTTCTGATGCCCTCTTCTCTGCCCTCAATCTTTCCCAGCAATAGGGACCTTTCCAATGAGTTGGTTGTTCGCATCAGGGGACCAGACTACTGGAGCTTCAGCTTCAGCATTAGTCCTTCCAATGAGTATTCAAGGTCGATTTCTCTTAAGACTGATTGGTTTGATTTCCTTGCTGTCCAAAGGACTTTCAGATGTCTTCAGCACCACAGTTGAAAGCATCAGTTCTTCAGCATTCTTTGGGCTTGAGGTTTAGTAGTGAGAGATAAACCCCTGTGTGGGAAGAGAAGCAACCAGACACTGGGGTATGTTCCCATCGCAGTGCAAGTAGATTGTATCAAAGAGCCTAAGAGTTTTAATTTCAAGCCTAGCCATACAAATCTTTATCACATTATATTTCCGTATATGATACAAGAGCCCCAACCTACCCTCTTGCTCTGGGCCCCTCCAGAAGCTTAGGGGACCTGATGGATATTAGTGAAGTAGAAGAAGAGGGCTGGGCAGATGTGATCAATTTAAAACAGAGTCATACTTTAAAGACACGTTGTGTACAGCAGAAATTTTTAAATGAATGGAAAATAACATCTGAAAGTGTTATCACTGCATTGTCCAGGAGAGGTTAACATGCAGTTCAGTCCACTCCCTTGATTTTTCCTCTTAACAAAGGCAGAATCAATATCTGCCTCTGAGGACCCAGAGTAAATGGATACAAAAAGGAGGTAAATTGTGGGGAAAGAGGGTTAAGGGTTGAAATGGTTCGTAGTAGACAACCAAGGCAAATTTTGAAATTTATTACATTTTCATTTGGACATGCAAGAGGTTAAATACTGAATCCTAAATGTGTACAAAACTATATGCCAGCCCTGGGAATATCGAGATCAGTGAAATGGCTTTCAAATCAGAGCAGAAGTCTCCCTTAACTACTCTTCAGTTCAGTACTTGCTTCTTTGCTGGGCTGCCTTGGAGCTGATTCTACCATTTGCTGATCATTCCTATCTGCAACCCCATGTGTTGAGGTTATCCTGTGGCAAGGAAACAAGTCTAAAGAAAAAAGAGTAGGGAGTTTAAACAGAGGTACCAGGACCTGTACTAAGCACCTGTGTAATTACCTGAGAAACAATACTTTGAATAGAGATTATGTTTATGGTCTCATGTCAGATACAGTTTTAAATATATTACATGTATTACCCATTCAAGGTGGTAAAAATCCCATAAGTGCTATTGTTACCTTGATTTTGCAAATGGGGAAAGTGAGGCACAGAGAGACTAAATAATTTACCCAAGGTTATTTGACTAATTAATTACAGAGTCCAGATTCAAAGCCAGGCTACCTCACTATCCAGTTAAAGAGATCATACTGTTTTCCTAAATCAAGTCTGAACAGTGAACATGTTTAGAGCATATCAAATAGGAACCCAGGAGCCTGATATACATGATAATTTGGCCTGTTAAAAATATCATGTGCACTGATATCACAGAATTTTAGGATTCACAGGAACTTGTGAATTGATCAAATCTTAACTTAGACATTAATTGGGGTTTCCTGGTTTCCCAGGACTATATTAAACAGCCCCTGTGTGGATCCAGAGTACCCTTTTATTTATTACCTGTGCAGAACACTTACTACACTTCACTGCAACTGTTGTTAGCATATTTCACTCCACTAGTCTTCAGAAGTCTTGCAAACAGAGTCCAGTAATTTTTTTTAATGGTTTACCCCATGCATTTATCAAGCATAATAGTTGCTCAATCAAATATTTTAACAATCAGAACTGAATCAAGTCATATATACATTCATGATTTTCCATGCCATTACCACATTGTTATATTAATCACATAAAACAGATTAACTTCCTTCTTTTTAATTATGTCAGTATCTCTGTAACGGAGAAATTGCCCACCTTTTAAGGTGAGAACATTATAATCTATAGGAAGAACAACCAATGCTCTTCTATTAAGCTGCATTTTAAGGCAGGGCCTCACACCCGGGGATGGAGCCCTAACCTCCTTCTGATGAAGAGCAAGACCTAAATATAGCACACAGATCTGAGCTGTCTCAAAAAAACCAAAAAAACAAAAACAGAAAAAACCTACAGGCAACTTGGGGACAAACGTCTTTGATGGGTTTATGAGCACCAAGTCTTCCAAGTAACCATTTTTACTCTTTTACTTCACCACTTGTATTTCGCCCATAAATTCCCTGATTACTTGCCCAGAAGGTGAAAGAAAAGAGATGGGGGGATATGTGAGGTGGGCCGGATGCCTCCCGTAGACGTTCTCATTTAATTTTCCCAGGGTGGCATTAGTAGTCTTATCTTCATTCTACAGATCAAACAATTTAGTGAGGAATTTAGTTCATTGCCACCCAGATAATGGAGGATCCAACATGAAAACCCACATTTATTTGAATCCCAAGTATTTTAATCATGGTGTTTTCTCTTCCTGAAACATGACTTCTCTATTTTGAACCACTTTTTTATGCTCTGATTAATAAACCAATTTTTTATGGAATCTTTTTTTATNTTTGATGGGTTTATGAGCACCAAGTCTTCCAAGTAACCATTTTTACTCTTTTACTTCACCACTTGTATTTTGCCCATAAATTCCCTGCTTACTTGCCCAGAAGGTAAAAGAAAAGAGATGGGGGGATATGTGAGGTGGGCCGGATGCCTCCCGTACACGTTCTCATTTAATTTTCCCAGGGTGGCATTAGTAGTCTTACCTCCATTCTACAGATCAAACAATTTAGTGAGGAATTTAGTTCATTGCCACCCAGATAATGGAGGATCCAACGTGAAAACCCACATTTATTTGAATCCCAAGTATTTTAATCATGGTGTTTTCTCTTCCTGAAACATGACTTCTCTATTTTGAACCACTTTTTTATGCTCTGATTAATAAACCAGTTTTTTATGGAATCTTTTTTTATACTCTTTGATTAATAAACCAATTTTAATTGAACCATTTTTTATACTCTGATTAATACTGAACCATTTTTATACTCTCTAATTAATAAGTGAACTTTTATACTCTTTGATTAATAAACCAATTTTAATTGAACCATTTTTTATACTCTGATTAATACTGAACCATTTTTATACTCTCTAATTAATAAGTGAACTTTTATACTCTCTGATTAATAAACCAATTTTAATTGAACCATTTTTTATACTCTGATTAATACTGAACCATTTTTATACTCTCTAATTAATAAGTGAACTTTTATACTCTTTGATTAATAAACCAATTTTAATTGAACCATTTTTTATACTCTGATTAATACTGAACCATTTTTATACTCTCTAATTAATAAGTGAACTTTTATACTCTTTTATACTCTAATTAATTAGTTAAAGCTCCACAACCTAACTTCACAATTATATAATCCACCTTTATCAACATCTTTGTGACTTGGACCTATGCCTATGAAAGTGTCTCACTTCCTGTCATCATGGAACAAAACAGTTTTCCGGCCTTCTGAGAATTCTGCATTAAACGTATCTCAAAACTTTTAAAGTATGTTTAAAGATTTCTTCTTCCTTTTTTAAGGTATATGAATGCTGACACAATAAAGAATTATTCTGAAAGCAAAAAAATTCTTGTCTTTACAAGAAAAGTATTGCTCAATTGGGTGTATAATACGAAAAAGGAAAAAGGGATCCCATCAAGGTCAGTGCTTTTAAACCTTACTAGACATGCTATTATATTCATTTGCCATTTCTTTTTTATTTATTTTTTAAAATTTATATCCTGGATACTTTGTAAAATATTTTGAGGTAGTTTACAACTAAGTTATATATGTATACTTATATATATATACAAAAGTTACCTAAAGAAAAAAGATACAGTGTAGTAATTTTTATTATAGATGTAAATTTCATACAAGATTAAACATTAACCATTTTAAAGTGTACCATTCAGTGCTCTTTATCTGCAAAACTGGACAACCATTTCCTCTATCAAATTTCGTAGCATTTCAATTGCCCCAAATGTGAACCCAGTACCCATTAAGGAGACACTTCCCATTCACTCTTCTCCCAAACTACTGGAGAGCACTAGTCTGCTTTCTGTTTCTATGAATTTACCTATTCAACTGTTTCATATAGATATAATTATACAACATAATACCTTTGGTTTCTGGATTCTTTCACTCAGCATAAGGTTTCTTCCATATTGTAGCATCAGTAGCATAAGGTTCATCTACTTCATAGCAATAACAATACTTTATTTCTTCTTATGGCTGAATAATAATAGTCCATTGTATGGACATGCTATATTTTCTTTATCCATTCATTGGTTGATGGATAGTTAAGTTATTTTCACCCTTTGACTATTGTAAACAGTACTTCTCTGAACATTTATTGTAAACAGTGCTCCTATGCTCCTGTGTACAGATATTTGTTTGAATTCTTGCTTTCCATCTTTTGGATATGCACCTAGGAGTAAAATTGGTGGATCATATGAAAATAAAAATTGTTTAATTAATTTATTGAAGAAACACCAAATTGTTTTCCACAGTTGCTAGATAATTGTGAAATCAGGAAATGTGAGTCCATCTACCTTACTTTTCCTTTTCAAGATGGGTATAGCTATTCAGGATTCCTTGCAATTCCATATGAATTTTAGGATTAGCTTGTCTTTTTATGCACATAACAAATTTCATTTGGATTTTCATAAGGATTGCCTCTAACTTATAAATTGTCATCTTAAAATATTAAACTTTCTGATTTATGAAATAGAATGGCTTTTCATTTATTTAGATCTTAATTCCTGTCAGAAATGTCTTATAGCTTTCAGTGTACATGTCTTTAGTAAAATTTAATCTTATGTATTTTTATGCTATTTTAAATAAAATTTTGTTCCTAATTTCATTTTTGTACTGTCCATTTCTTGTGTATAGAAATACAAATCATTTCTGTATATTGATCTTGTATCTTGAAGCTTTGCTGAATCCATTTAATAGTTTTAGTTGTTTTTTGTGAATTCTCTAGTATTTTCTATATTTAAGATCCTGTCATTGAGAAATAATTTTACTTCTTCCTTTCCCATTGGGATGTCTTTTCTTTACTTAGATTCAAGAGAGGTTTTCGTTTTTTCAATAGAAGTATCAATAAATACACAATGGTTCTTTTAAAGCCTTCAATAGTGACTTAAGCTGCAACTATCTGAGTAATTATTTCTGTTGATGTGACAAAGAAATGGAGATTCGAAAAACTAGGATTTACAGTCAATCTACCTTTTAGGTTGTGTCTTAGGTATCATTCATCTCACACTAGGTCGTACAGATTCTGAAGTCAGGTGGCTTAATTTAGAACCCTAGTCTTTATTAAATCATTTATTAGCTGAAGGAGCTTTACAAGTCTTGTTTTTTCACTTGAAAAATGGGTAAAATAATATCTATGTCATATTCTGAAAGCTAAGTGATATTGTTAAAGCATTTGACAAAGTAACTGTCTCATAGTAGGTACTAGTATATGCTAGTTGAGNGTCAGGTGGCTTAATTTAGAACCCTAGTCTTTATTAAATCATTTATTAGCTGAAGGAGCTTTACAAGTCTTGTTTTTTCACTTGAAAAATGGGTAAAATAATATCTATGTCATATTCTGAAAGCTAAGTGATATTGTTAAAGCATTTGACAAAGTAACTGTCTCATAGTAGGTACTAGTATATGCTAGTTGAGTTCTCCTTTTCCTACCTTACAGGATTGTTGTAAAGATTACATAAATTGTGTGTGAAGAAGCACTTAGTCCAGAGAATAACGATAGCTAAGCACTTAAATATTAGCATTTACTGGTAAGCGCTAAATAGTGCTCAATTAAAAATTGAATTCTTTAGACAATGGATGAAGTCACTATCAAAGATGAACAAGCACACCAGAAAAGAAATAATCATGAAAGTGAATCAGCAGAAATAACAGCAGCAGATTTATATCTCTAAGATTTCAGTTATTAAAATTATCCAATATGGACTATAAGTATTACTGAAATGTTGAAATTAGCAAGTCATGGAATCACAAACATGAGCAAGGTCAATTACCAAAAGAAAGTGAATAGAAAAATGAAAATACATATAATTCTTAAAATTAAAAATTCAGCTGAAGTTTTCAGAATTAAAAGATAATACGTTTGTGTGCTTAGTCACTCAGTTGTGTCTGACTCTTTGCGATCCCATGTAGTCCACCAGGCTCCTCTCTCCGTTGAATTTCCCAGGCAAGAATACTGCAGCAGGTTGCCATTTCCTGCTCCAAGGGATCTTTCTGACCCAGGGATGGAACCAACATCTCCTGCACTGGCAGGCAGATTCTTTACCACTGAGCCACCTGATATATCTATTTGGAGGGATGCAGGTAGAGCTGAACAATGACAATAAATGCAGGGCCTCTGTATCAGTGCTGGGCCTCTGACAGGAAAAGATCAGGACTATGAGATCTGAAGTGGTGACACTTGGGTGGGCAAGCCTGAGAATCTTGAACTTCTGCATTCTCATGAATACCCTGGCTTGACAGAAGTAGCCACCTCTCTTCTGCTGGAGAACAATAACCTTTTATCACCTTTAAGTGCTGCAAAGACATCATGAGATAAAGCTTGTTCTTAGTTTCTACCACCTTTCATTGCTTCGATGGCAATTACCCAGGTCAAGTCTCAACATAGCTGGAGGGGAAAATATAGTGGCTGCTTCAGGAAGAGTCAGTTCAGTTCAGTTCAGTTCAGTNGTTGGCAATTTGATCTCTGGTTCCTCTGCCTTTTCTAAAACCAGCTTCAACGTTTAGAAGTTCACTGTTCATGTATTGCTGAAGCCTGGCTATGAGAATTTTGAGCATTACTTTACTAGTGTGTGAGATGAGTGCAATTGTGCAGTAGTTTGAGCATTCATTGGCATTGAAGAGTACAACTTATCAGCTGAAAGAATTACAGGACTGACTGATATCAGTAAATACTAATGGAACATGTAAGGAAATGGATCCTGAGGATGCTGGACCAGAGGGCTGCAACATAAGGCCAGATTGGGAAGAAATTTACTGGCACAGAGTTCTTAGCCATGATTCAGTTTTCAACATTCTGCTGAGGACATTTGGAGCTGGTGCAATTATATTCTTGAGATGGTTCTTGTTTGGAAGCAGAATCTTGATTCTTGGAAAGAAGGTTATGACAAACCAGACAGCATATTAAAAAGCAACGACAGGACTTCCCTGGTGGTCCAGTGGTTAAGAATTCCACCTGCCAGTGCAGGGGACACGGGTTCAGTCCCTGTTGTAGGAAGACTCCACATGCTGCAGGGCAACTAAGCCCATGAGCCACAACTACTGAGCCTGTGAGCCCTAAATAGAGCCCATGTTCTGCAGCAAGAGAAGCCACTGCAAGGAGAAGCCCACGCACTGCAACAGAGTAGCCACCGCTCACCACAATTAGCAAAAGCCTGCATGTAGCAACAAGGACCCAGAGCAGCCAGAAGAAAATAAATAAAATTAAAAAAGAAAAGAGCAAAGACATCTCTTTGCTGACAAAGGTCTGTATTGTCAAAGCTATGATTTCTCCAATAATCATGTACAGATGTNCACGCACTGCAACAGAGTAGCCACCGCTCACCACAATTAGCAAAAGCCTGCATGTAGCAACAAGGACCCAGAGCAGCCAGAAGAAAATAAATAAAATTAAAAAAGAAAAGAGCAAAGACATCTCTTTGCTGACAAAGGTCTGTATTGTCAAAGCTATGATTTCTCCAATAATCATGTACAGATGTAAGAGCTGAACCATAAAGAAGGTTGAACACCAAAGAATTGATGCATTCAAATTGTGATGCTGGAGAAGACTCAAGAGTCCCTTGGAGATCAAGGAGAACAAACTCGTCAGTCCTAAGGGAAATCAACCCTGAATATTAATTGGAAGGACTGATGCTGAGGCTGAAACTCCAATACTTTGGCCACCTGATACAAAGAGCCGGCGCATTGGAAAAGACCCTAATGCTGGGAAAGACTGAAGGCAAAAGAAGAGGGTGGTAGAGGATGAGATGGTTGAATGGCATCACTGATTCAATGGACATGAACTTGGGTGAACTTTGGGAGATGGTAAGGGAAAGAGAGGTCTTGCTTGCTGCAGTCCATGGGGTCTCAAAGAGTCTGACATGACTTAGCGACTGAACAACATACCTGATAAGGGGTTAGTATCCAAAATATATAAGGAATTCATACACTGAATAGCAAAAAACAAGTAATCCAATTAAAAATGGTCAGAGGAACTGAATAGACATTTTACCAAAGAGGACCTACAAAAGGCCAATACAAACATGAAAAGGTGCTTAATGTCACTAATCACCGGGGAAGTACAAATCAAAATGACAATGAAATATCATCTCATACCTGTTAAAATGCCTATCATCAAAAAAAAAAAAAAACCAAGAAGTGCTGGCAAGAACATTAAAAAGAGGGAACCATAATACACTGTTGGTGGGAATGTAAACTGGTACAGCCACTGTGGAAAACAGTATGGAGCTTCCTCAAATAATTAAAAATGAAACTATCATATGATCTAGCAGTCCCATTTCTGGGTATATATCCAAAAAAATAAAAACAACATATCAGAAAGAAATCTGCTATCATATTTTTTAGTAACATTATTCACAATAGTCAAAATATAAAAATAAACTATCCATCAATGGAGGAGTGGATAAAGAAAATACAGTGGAGAAAGAAGGAATTTTTGTCACTTGACAATATGGTTGGATTGTGACAGTTCTATGCTAAATATAAGTCAGACCAAAAAAAAGACAAATACTGCATGGTATCACTTATATGTTAACTCTGAAAATAAATAAAATGAAATGAAATAATAGATTTTTAAAAGTCAACTAATAGAAACAGAGAGTAGAAAATGAGGCTACCAGAGCTGAGAGTTTAGGGAAATTGAGACTAGTAAAAGGTAACAAACTTTCAGCTATAAGGTGAATAAGATCTGAAGATGTAATGTAAGACATGGTGACTATAACTGAGAAAAGAATTTAGCCATACCTCAAAATAGTCACACATCATGTGAGGTGATGGATGTATCAATTAACTAAATGGGAGGAATCCTTTCACAAAGTATATGTATATTAAGCCACTAGGATAGACAGTTTCAATATCTACAATTTTGCATGACAGTTATACCTCATTTTGACTGATTTTTTTTTTTTTTAAATAAAAGAAAAACTGTCTGAAGAGACAGCTGAGAGGGCAGTGTTACCTTGACGTTAACAAGGCTTACATTCTAAGGGCCTCCCTCTCTCTGGCACTGCCTGAGGCCTTGGAGGATTTTTGCAATTTGATGACAGGATCATATACGCTTTTATGATTTATCTCATTTTTATTAAATAGGGATCCAAATCATAAAGATTGTAAAAATTTCAGGTCCTGCATAACATGGGTCTAACTTTAAGAATAACGAAGTAATCAGCACTCAGTCAATAGTCAATAATTGATCAATCATTTCATTTGAGTTTTAGCAATAGTAATGCATTATTATACTACTTGAAGAATTTAAAAATAAAATTAAAACTGCATAAAGTAAATCCTTTCACCCACAATTCTAGCATACTCAGTATAAAAATAATTTTTCAAAGCACATATGTTGATTTAAAGTTTTTGATAAAATGTGGACCAATTCTGTTTCACTCCCACGCATATTAAGGTTTGTGCCAGATTATATGCCTTGACAAGGAAAAATGCTCATGATCCATTGCTAAGAGAAAAATAAGCAGGTTATAGAACAATATACAGTTCTTTTTGCATTCATAGATAGTGATTATATAAACAAAAATATTGGAACAATATTAAAACTGGTAATAGTAGCCATCTCTGAGAAGTGTATTGATTAGAAGGTGGGAGAAATTTTTTTTTTAANGACCAATTCTGTTTCACTCCCACGCATATTAAGGTTTGTGCCAGATTATATGCCTTGACAAGGAAAAATGCTCATGATCCATTGCTAAGAGAAAAATAAGCAGGTTATAGAACAATATACAGTTCTTTTTGCATTCATAGATAGTGATTATATAAACAAAAATATTGGAACAATATTAAAACTGGTAATAGTAGCCATCTCTGAGAAGTGTATTGATTAGAAGGTGGGAGAAATTTTTTTTTTAAACATCTCCAGTTTGAATTATCTCTGTTTTATGATCTGAAGTATTTCTACTAAAAGTATAATAAAAAGTGAATGAGAGGTGAGGAAAAAAAGAGAGAAAGAGGGGAAACTAGCCTTAGGACCTTTACAGAGGAGGAAATTAAAGGACCAGAATCTGAAGTAGAATGCCAGCAAGTGTTTGGTAGTGACGGCTGCTTCTCAGAATAAAGCCGGACTTTGTGGTTACTGATGATTAGATCGGGACTGAGTATATGATGAAATTAATTCAGTGTAATTATTTTATCAGATAAAACTATCTTTTTTCTAAACTTTTTTTTTGCAGACATTGCTTTCTTCGTGCATGCCATAAAATAGTATTTACTGATGAATTTGAGTACATCGGATACCTTGTTATACTAATGAATATGTTTCCTATTATAATTTCTTTTATATCTGTGTTAAACGATATCTATGAGACAGAAATAGCACATGCTAACTACTCTTTTCTTGCATTTTATATCATGGAGGCGCTACTTAAGGTAAAGCTAAATGTGCTTGTGTGTGTGTGTGTGTGTGGTATGTCTAACAGGGAGGTTTCATAACTTCATTTTTTACCCTAGCTGCACAGTTTTCTAAAGGATTGTATAAAATTCTCCCTCACTCCTCAAACTTTATTTTTTAAAGGTGATTTTTATGGTGACAATAATAAATAATCTTACTTTAAGGACTGATTTT
>SJYA01000063.1:104483-124194 GCA_006410615.1 Neotragus moschatus | reverse complement strand
AAAAAAACCAAGAAGTGCTGGCAAGAACATTAAAAAGAGGGAACCATAATACACTGTTGGTGGGAATGTAAACTGGTACAGCCACTGTGGAAAACAGTATGGAGCTTCCTCAAATAATTAAAAATGAAACTATCATATGATCTAGCAGTCCCATTTCTGGGTATATATCCAAAAAAATAAAAACAACATATCAGAAAGAAATCTGCTATCATATTTTTTAGTAACATTATTCACAATAGTCAAAATATAAAAATAAACTATCCATCAATGGAGGAGTGGATAAAGAAAATACAGTGGAGAAAGAAGGAATTTTTGTCACTTGACAATATGGTTGGATTGTGACAGTTCTATGCTAAATATAAGTCAGACCAAAAAAAAGACAAATACTGCATGGTATCACTTATATGTTAACTCTGAAAATAAATAAAATGAAATGAAATAATAGATTTTTAAAAGTCAACTAATAGAAACAGAGAGTAGAAAAAGAGGCTACCAGAGCTGAGAGTTTAGGGAAATTGAGACTAGTAAAAGGTAACAAACTTTCAGCTATAAGGTGAATAAGATCTGAAGATGTAATGTAAGACATGGTGACTATAACTGAGAAAAGAATTTAGTCATACCTCAAAATAGTCACACATCATGTGAGGTGATGGATGTATCAATTAACTAAATGGGAGGAATCCTTTCACAAAGTATATGTATATTAAGCCACTAGGATAGACAGTTTCAATATCTACAATTTTGCATGACAGTTATACCTCATTTTGACTGATTTTTTTTTTTTTTTTAAACAAAAGAAAAACTGTCTGAAGAGACAGCTGAGAGGGCAGTGTTACCTTGACGTTAACAAGGCTTACATTCTATGGGCCTCCCTCTCTCTGGCACTGCCTGAGGCCTTGGAGGATTTTTGCAATTTGATGACAGGATCATATACGCTTTTATGATTTATCTCATTTTTATTAAATAGGGATCCAAATCATAAAGACTGTAAAAATTTCAGGTCCTGCATAACATGGGTCTAACTTTAAGAATAACGAAGTAATCAGCACTCAGTCAATAGTCAATAATTGATCAATCATTTCATTTGAGTTTTAGCAATAGTAATGCATTATTATACTACTTGAATAATTTAAAAATAAAATTAAAACTGCATAAAGTAAATCCTTTCACCCACAATTCTAGCATATTCAGTACAAAAATAATTTTTCAAAGCACGTATGTTAATTTAAAGTTTTAGATAAAATGTGGACCAATTCTGTTTCACTCCCACGCATATTAAGGTTTGTGCCAGATTATATGCCTTGACAAGGAAAAATGCTCATGATCCATTGCTAAGAGAAAAATAAGCAGGTTATAGAACAATATACGTGATATAGTTCTTTTTGCATTCATAGATAGTGATTATATAAACAAAAATATTGGAACAATATTAAAACTGGTAATAGTAGCCATCTCTGAGAAGTGTATTGATTAGAAGGTGGGAGAAATTTTTTTTTTAATATCTCCAGGTTGAATTATCTCTGTTTTATGATCTGAAGTATTTCTACTAAAAGTATAAGTAAAAGTGAATGAGACGTGAGGAAAAAAAGAAAGAGGGGAAACTAGCCTTAGGACCTTTACAGAGGAGGAAATTAAAGGACCAGAATCTGAAGTAGAATGCCAGCAAGTGTTTGGTAGTGACGGCTGCTTCTCAGAATAAAGCCGGACTTTGTGGTTACTGATGATTAGATCGGGACTGAGTATATGATGAAATTAATTCAGTGTAATTATTTTATCAGATAAAACTATCTTTTTTCTAAACTTTTTTTTTGCAGACATTGCTTTCTTCGTGCATGCCATAAAATAGTATTTACTGATGAATTTGAGTACATCGGATACCTTGTTATACTAATGAATATGTTTCCTATTATAATTTCTTTTATATCTGTGTTAAACGATATCTATGAGACAGAAATAGCACATGCTAACTACTCTTTTCTTGCATTTTATATCATGGAGGCGCTACTTAAGGTAAAGCTAAATGTGCTTGTGTGTGTGTGTGTGTGTGGTATGTCTAACAGGGAGGTTTCATAACTTCATTTTTTACCCTAGCTGCACAGTTTTCTAAAGGATTGTATAAAATTCTCCCTCACTCCTCAAACTTTATTTTTTAAAGGTGATTTTTATGGTGACAATAATAAATAATCTTACTTTAAGGACTGATTTTTGTATCTGTAAATGTTCAAATGTGTGTCAAAGAAGTGCAGAGTGAGTTACAAGGATATTGGCAATGTTCTTCAGCTTAGCAAAGTGGTGAGCACCTGGATTTTTTTAAAATTTATTTTTATACTAGATCAATAAACAGATGGATAAGTAGACTGATAGAGATTCATTTATACTTAAAAAAAACATTTCATAGTTTGATTTTTTTTAATTTAGTGTAAAGATAGCTGTTAAGTGATGGAAATATATGTCCACAAACTGACAACACTATTGTGTTACATGGGGCTTCCCCAGGGGCTCAGCTGTAGAGAATCCACCTGCCAGTGGGAGACATGGGCTCAATCCCTTCGTTGGAAAGATTCCCTGGGGAGGAAAACAACAACCCACTTCAGTATTCTTGTGCCTGGGAAATCCCACGGACAGAGGAGTCTGGCAGTCCACTCCATGGAGTCACAAAGAATCAGACACAACTTAGCAATTAAACAGCAACAAATTGTGTCATATGGATTAAATTGTATATAAAATATTTTTATCCAGATGATTTAAATAGAGGAATTAAATTTGATATTTGGACAAAATGGATGAATCCCAAATCATTACTGGAAAATTAAAATACTAGAGCTATGATTACTGGAGGGGGATTGGAATGGATTCACATTCAATCATTGTATGTAATAAGTTCCAACTAGTTGGAAAAACCATAAGAGATGTCACAGAGTTAAGAAAAAATAAAGCAATTAGAGTTATCATTAGTACTAGGGTGAGGGTGAGAGTAAAATATTCCCTAAAATTTAATACGTACTATAGTGGAAAGAACAATGAGTCCAGATGTGGATCTGACTTGGGTTTTGGCTTTCTCCAACAAAATGTTAGCTGTTCACCAAGTCACTAAACTTTTTTCAGCTTCAGTTTCTTCTTCTGTAAAATATCAAGGTTGGCCTAAATCTTCATAGCTGAGAGGACACTCCCAACTGTTCAATCCTGTGTTTGCCTCTCCTTTCTGTTTAACTCAAGATTCATCTTCACTGCCCAGTTTACAAACTTGCCTTCACTTATTTTCTTTGCCCCTTTTTCTATTTAGTTCAGTTCTTTCCCCTTTGTAGTATGCCTTTTAAAATATTCATTATATCAGTAACAACAATAATGAACGATCACTGAGGTGCCAGGTATCACTGCAATTATAACATTTCAAATCCTTGTTTACACTTTAATGTAGGTATTATGTCTTGCATTTTACAGATGAGGGACCTGAGTCTCTGAGAAGTTTTGTAGCTTGTTTAAGGTCACACAGCTAATGAACAGGAGAGTTGGGATCCAATCCCTCAAAGTTTGTGTTCTTTCTTATATATAATTCTGCCTTAAACTTTCCTTCTCATATTTTCCAACTTTTCCCCAATATTCCTCAACCTATTAGAGTGATGAATCTTTTAAAACTTTCTCAGAGGAAGGATAATCACTCTTCTGCACTGGAGTGCCAGAGGGTTTAACAAATTTATATTTGACAGATCTCTCTTCCTTTGAAGCCTGTGCTATCATTTTATACCAAGCTCTTCCTCTCCTATGGCTGTATTCTCTCTCTCTCTCTCTCTCTCTCTCTGTGTGTGTGTGTGTGTGTGTGTGTATTAGCAGCTCAGTCATGTCCAACTCTTTGCAACCCCATGGACTGTAGCCCACAGGTTCCTCTGTCTATGGAATTCTCCTGGCAAGAATGCTGGAGTAGGTTGCCATTCCCTTCTCCAGGTGATCTTCTCAATCCAAGGATCAAACCCTCTTTTCCTGTGCCTCCTGCATTGCAGGCAAATTCTTTACCATCTGAGCCCCCAGGGAAGCCCGAGTGGCTATATTCTTTGACCTCCAAATAACTCCTTCATGTTTCTGAATACTTGGTATCTTAGATAGTCTTACTATTTATAGCAGTTCTTTCAAGCTCCTAAAAGGAAGAACTCACCTATACTCTATTGCAACAAGAAGGAAATGAGACTTACAGTAGCTAAATTGTGTCTTGCATAGGACCTCACAAGACCAGGATCTGATCTTCTGCTCCCTAGATTCAGACATTGACTTTCCTCAGCCTGGCCAAATGAGAGCACACTCGAGAGAAATGACCCTATGCCATTAAACCCTCTACCACTTGACTGTTTACAAACAAGTATGATGATTTCTTTGGCCACCTGATGCAAAGAACTGACTCATTGGAAAAGACCCTAATGCTGGGAAAGATTGAAGGCAGCAGGAGAAGGGGACAACAGAGGATGAGCTAGTTGGATGGCATCACTGACGTGATGGACGTGAGTTTGAGTAGACTCTGAGAGTTGGGATGGATAGGGAAGCCTGGCGTGCTGTGGTCATGAGGTCACAGAGTCAGACACAATTGAGTGACTGAACTGAACTAATGACACTTTCTTAATTTACAATGAAGCTTTTGCTCTCCTTGGCATAAATATGTCTATCTCTTTCACTTTCTCAGAATTATAGTGAGTAGGAGGATCAGGTTGCTAAAAAAGACAAATTAATCAAAATTACAAATTAGTATATTAAGTATTATGATAAAGAAATACACAGGGTGCTACTGGAAAACATGAGAATTTCTTGTACAGAATAGTAGGGTCAGAGGAACAAGTCTATTAAAGAAAGGAGATGCTTGAGTTGAACTCTGAATAATGAATAGGAGTAAAAGTAGAGACTGAACATGTGAGTATGGAGCAGAATAGACAATAGGAACAAAGGAAAACTCAGAAGTGACAATGTGACACGCACAAGGAACCCTGTGCCTAAGGACAGGAGCTTAGAAGTGGACTGGTCAGGATGAAGACTGGAGAGATGTCAAATCTGCATGGAGGATATGGAAAATAAAACAAGACGCATGGGCATGAATTATAAGGTAGAGTCTCATGGGCCAGGCTATCTCAGTCACTTTTCTGGCATCAACTACCATTCATAGTCTCATGACTCCCAAACTTTTGTCTCCTGCTTGCATTTTGTTCAGAGCCTCAGATCATACAGACAACTGATGATTGGGTCTCTACAACAAAACAACACCTCAAATAATTTATTCGAAATAAATTCATCATCTCTAAACCTACTCTGCCTTCAAAGTTCCACTGGAAATCTAATTTCCCAGGCTGGAATCCACAATCACTTTTTACTGTTCCCACTCTCTTAGTTACAGTTGTTCTTCCGTCATTAAGTCCAGTCTGACTCTTTGTGACCCCATGGACTGCAGTACACCAGGCTTCCCTGTCCTTCACTATTTCCTGGAGTTTGCTCAAATTCACGCACATTGAGTTGGTGATGCTATGCAACCGTCTCATCCTCTGTCACCCCCTTCTCCTGCCCTCAATCTTTCCCAGTATCAAAATATTTTCCAATGAGTTGACTCTTTGCATCAGGTGGCCAAGGTACTGAAGTTTCAGCTTCAGCATCAGTCCTTCCAGTGAATACTCAGAGTTGATTTTCTTAAGGATTAACTGGTTTGATCTCCTTGCTGTCCAAGGGACTGTCAAGAGTCTTCTCCAGCACAATTTGAACACACCACTTCTTCGGCCCTCAGCCTTCTTATGGTCCAACTCTCACATCTGTACATGACTACTGGAAAAACCATAACTTTGACTATGTGGACCTTTGCTGGCAAAGTAATGTCTCTGCTTTTTAATATGCTGTCTAGGTTTGTCATAGCTTTTCTTCCAAGGAGCAACATTTTTTAATTTCATGGTTGCAGTCAGCATCCACAGTGACTTGGGCTTCTTTGGAGCCCAAGAAGATAATACCTAACACTGTTTCCACTTTCCCCCCATCTATTTGCCATGAAATGATGGACCAGATGCTGTGATCTTTGTTTTTTGAACGTTGAGTTTTAAGCCTGCTCTTTCACCCTCATTAAGAGGCTCTTCAGTTCCTCTTCACTTTCTGCTATTAGAGTGGGTATCACCTGTATATTTGAGGTTGTTTGTGTTTCTCCCAGAAATCTTGATTCCAGCTTATGATTCATCCAGCCTGGCATTCTGCATGATGTACTCTGCATATAAGTTAAATAAGCAGGGTGATAATATAGAGCCTTGATGTATTCCTTTCCCAGTTTTGAACCAGTCCATTATTCCATGCCTGATTCTAACTGTTGCTTCTTGACCTGCTTATTTATAGTAAGATTTCAATAAAATATTTTTAAATAAATAAAGAATGAATGAATTAGTAGGTATTTTGAATATTTTCTGTCTTGGAATAGATGCTTCAATGTTTTAACCATTTAATTTCAAGTTGTTATGATCACTTGCTAGTATTTCAGACAAGTAAAGTCTTAAGGTAGATCAAAGAAAAACTTAACTATTCATGTTTCAGTTATTATGGAAAATAATGTGAAAGAAAAAACAAATAAGGTAGTACAATTTCTTTTTAAATCAACAGATAGCAGCAATGAGGAAGGAATATTTTTACCATGCCTGGAATCTATTTGAGCTAACAATTACATTAATTGGCATCATTGATGTAATGCTGATTGAGACAAATTCCATTGATTATTATATTTTTGATTTGGTACAAACAGCCATCATTATGAAAGTTGTTAGATTTCTTCGCATCCTACGCATTTTGAAGGTAAAGAACTATTAAATCAAGCAGCTTCAAATTTCTCCTAACTACTTTATGAAATATGGATGAAAATCAGCTTACTAGTTTTGTGGTTTCCACTTTCTGTTGGGCTGATGCTTATATTTAGATTCTTTTGACAAGTTAAGCCTCATAGCAGATTATATTATGAATATCTAAATTATATTAGAAATTCATTTAGCACATGAAAGTACAGAAATACTCATCACAGCCTTTCCTTTTAGTAGAAAGCACATGGAAACCCCAAAGTAACATTTATTCTTATGAATACCTGAAATAAATGATAGGAATTAGCAAAGCAAACCAGGTATGTTTGTAGTGACAATGAAAGTAGTATCTATTCATACAAATTAAGAAACTGAAAAATACACATTTTGTGTTATATAAACTCATAGTGTTATAAAATCACAGCAACTAAAATGACCTTTAATTGTCTAATGTGCCTTTCTATAGCAATATAACAAGTAATTATTTTCTATATATAAGTGTGGACCACTGTGGAGCAAAGACAGGAAAATATAGGGATTGGCCATTTCTGCTGAAGTTAGGAGACAGACAGTACAGTGGTGACAGATAAGCTGGAGACGTAAACCCTCAGCAAAGAAACAATGAGAAGTTAATTGTGGGGTCAAATAAGGACCATAGTTGTGGTGAGCTCTAACTCAAATGAACTACGAAGCATCTAGTGAAAAGGTCAGTGGGAGGTTTAGTAGGTAAAAGGGACAGTACTTTACAGTCATTTTGTGACCTAAGCCCAGAAGATTAACCACATTGTTTCCAAGAATAAAACCACTTAAAATATCATGCAATTCTCTACAATGGAAATAAGTAAAAACTAAAATCTTGACGTCACATGCTGCTGCTGCTGCTAAGTCGCTTCAGTCGTGTCCGACTCTGTGCGACCCCATAGATGGCAGCCCACCAGGATCCCCCGTCCCTGGGATTCTCCAGGCAAGAACACTGGAGCGAGTTGCCATTTCCTTCTCCAATGCATGAAAGTGAAAAGTGAAAGTGAAGTCGCTCAGTCGTGTCTGACTCCTAGCGACCCCATGGACTGCAGCCCACCAGGCTCCTCCATCCACATAGGCATCTAATATTATTAGTTGTGGAGAAATAGCTCCTAGCCACGAAGTTACAGAGATTCTGTGAATAAAATAACTAAGAATCTTGACAAGTTGCTATGGTTACCTGAGAGCATGTCATTTCTTACTACTACCTATTTTAAACTGGCCAACATAAAATCAACCATAATTTGTACAAATTATATTAAATATAGTCTTGTTTTTTCAGCTTGTAACACCAAGGTTGCTGCAAATATTAGATAAAAGGATGAGTCATCAGCTGTCCTTTAGATACGCTATACTGAAAGGATATGTCCAAGGCGAAGCAGATATAATGACTATAATTGATAAGATTGCAAGTTCTAAACAGGTTAAACAGGTGAGGAAAACTTTAAACACTAAGAAAATGGTTTGTTTCCCTCACTCCTCAGTTGCCCTCACCCATCGTGTCTTCTTTCTATATATGTAGAGGTGATCTCTGACTCCTGGTTTGCTGAGAAATTTTTGCAAAAACAGAAACCAATCTATATTTATATTATCAGACGACTCCTTACTGAAGTGTCTATGACACATTAGCAAGTTATGAGGCTCCTCTAGGTCCATCTATGTTTCTGCAAATAAGAATATTTTCTTCTTACTGTGGCTGAATAGTATTCCATTGTGTATCTGTGCCACATCATCTTTCTCCATTCATCTGTCAATGTACATTTAGGTTGCTTCCATGTCTCTACTGTAAATAGCATTATTCATACCAGCCAAAAAGTCGAGACAACCCACATGTCTATCAGCTGTTGAACTGATAAATAAAATGTGATGTAATTGCACAATGGGATACTAATATTATTAAGCAATAAAAAGAATGAAGTATCAATACTATAGCCTGAATGAACTTTGAAAGCATGCTAACTGAAAGAAGATAGCCACAAAGCACTTATAGTATGATTCAATATATAACAAATGTCCAGAACAGGCAAATCTGTACCGACAGAAAATAGACTACTGGTTGCCTATGGCTGGGGGTGGGGAGTGGGTGTGGCTGAGGAGGAACTGTAATTGTTATGAAATTTCTTTTTGGAGGATGAAAATGTTTTAAAATTGATTGTGAGGATGATTGCAAAATACCATGAATGTATTAAAAACCATTTAATTGTATACTTTGAATGAGTGAAAAACAAAAAAACAAGTCATGAGCCTCTTGGAGCACACATTTTGGTCCTTTTGGAGCTATCATGAAACCCATGTGCACAAATCAGCTTCTCTCAATGCAAGTTCCAGGATCTATCAGGCTAAGATGCATTAAATAGGAAATACTGGAGGATGACAAGTGACGGCAGGATTGAGCAGACAGACGCTCCTCATAATTTCCAAAGCTCCTTCTGTTTCTCTATATGTTTAATTTTCCCACAGTAGATAGTAAAAATGAAGGATGGGGATCTGACCAGTCAAAAGAAGTACCAGTAACTTATTTAGAGGGAAACCATATCTAATTCCCTCATTTTACAGANTCCTCTTTTGAGTGCTATACACTGATTGTAAAATGTTTTCACCAACGCCCGCCTCCAGACCCCCACCACCAAACTGCCTCTGCTTATTTCTTCTCTGGAAACATTCTCTAAAAAGCAGGCTTTAGAGTCAAATACCAATAAAAGACCAACCTATGTTTGGAGGACCAAAGATGTCACCATTGCATCCAGTACACACTTTTATTATAGCATAATTACAATTATTACCTTTACACCTCTCCCCGCTTCTATAATTTTCACCTCATTAAACTTTGACTACTCAGTACCTATCATGTTGTATCTCCCATGCTGGGTGTTCAATAAGTGTTTCTTGGATGAACAAATAAATGGACTTAACCTGTTCCTACTATATCTAGTAATTCCAAAAGACTAATTATATTTTTTTCACTTGGTTAAAATATTTTGAATGATTAAATTTTTATTACCTCATCAGCTGTTTAAAGCATGAGTATATCTAAGACATATATGTGCCATTAGCTTGTATCTGTCCAGATTATTTTTCATCCAAAGAAATATTTTCACCTTTCCATACATTCTAATTCCTAAGTTAGATTGTTTTCTAATTTATGTATAAATACCCCACCTGAAATTACATATATTCATTAATATTCACTTTCTTTTTTTAGCCATAATTTCTATTTTCTCTTACAAATTTATTACTAATACAATGTCTCAGATCTTTTTGAATAATATTTACTTTAAAAGCATAAAACTTATTAAAATGTAAACTCTAATCACTGATAAAATATTATTTATAGCTTATGTACTTGGTGACATTTTTTAGGAAAGATCCAGAGTTGTAACATTTGATTGTGGAAATGATATATTTGAAGAAGGTGATGAGCCTAAAGGAATTTATGTAATTATTTCAGGCATGGTAAAGGTAAGGCAGAGATATTTATAAATGCACTTGTGAGCATTAGTTAAAAACATTACATAATTGGGAATAAATATCTTTCAATGGTAAGAATTCTATTAATCTAATGGTAAGATTAATTCTATTAATCCTTTTTTTAGGACAGCAGCTACTATCCAAACAACAATTCTCTTACACAAACACAATGAATAACACCAGCTATCACTTGTTAAGCCATACTTTCCCATAGATAACAAGAAACTTTAAAAGGATCAGCATTAAGGTTGAAAGTTATAAGAAAAACTGTTATTTATCTTATATTTGAGATAGGCATTTAGCTATTCTATGACAGGTGTTAATTGGTTGAGTTGGTAGAATCAGAAAGATGAGAGTATTTAAGAATGTTTTAAATTCACTTTAAAAGTTATGAGTAATACATATTTTCAGGCAATATGTAAATTTTAAAATTGTTAAAGGGAAAGGCCACAAATTAAATAGTTTTGGTAAGTTAACTGGTACATGTTTTTTTTTTTTCTTTCTTTGTTCTTGAACAGCTTCAAAGATCAAAGCCAGGTTTGGGAATTGATCAAATAATCTGGGAGTCAGAGGAGAAAGATTACCAGATAACTTATACAGACTTTGTGATCAGTGGGGCAGTAATAGGAGAGCTAAACTGCTTGACTAATGCACCCATGAACTATTCTGCCACCTGCAAAACTGTAGTAGAGGTCAGAAAATGTCACCTTATGTCTTATTATTATAGCTTGTTAAATATCTAGTACCAAATTTAAAGTTATTTTTGTATTTGTATATGTTTGTAGTCTAGTGAAAATATTTTAAGAAATAGGAATAATAAAGAAATAAAACTTGTTACAGAATTTTATGTACACAATATAATGTCCTAGCAAAATGGTTTGCAAAAGTTAACCTACCATATTGGAACAAAGATTTAAGAAGAGAAACTGGTTATATGAGATGTCTCATGGGAAATTAGATGGAATATGTTAAATGTCAGTGCCATAATTTGTAGGGCAAAGAAGGGAAAAAGTCAAAGAGCTGGGATTTATTAATAGAAAGTTGAGCACAGTGAACAGAAGTTTCTGACACACAATTCACAACAAAATCCTCAAAGCAACAGGAGCTCCCACTGGCCTAATGTGAATTCAAAAAGAACAATGACTGTAAATAATAAAACCACAAACATATAAAAATTCATAAGTTGATAATGGTATCAAGTTTTTTATTTTAAAATGATTGCTAGGATATCAACTTATATCTCTAAAAATGGATTGCTTATTTTAAAAAAGAAATAATTAAACATTTATCTTGCCTTTCCTCTATGAACTCTTTCAAAGAAACTACAAAAAAAATAAGATGAGGAAAATTATTCTGATAGAAGAATTCAAATCAATAAATGTAGAATAAAAGAATTAAAATATCTCCATTTAGCCAGACCTAATGAAATAATGGACCTAGGCAATAACCACCAGTTGATACTAAAACTACTGAGTGGAATGTAAGTAGAACACTTTATAATGAAAAAGCATGCTAACATCACCTACAGACAACCTTAGCATCACTAAAATAATGGCAACTGGGCATCACATGCTTCATGATCTGATGCAACAGAAGTACTAGCACCATGGACTCTTCTTGCACAAGAAAAGAGAAAACCTGAAGCCTCTAGGTCCAACCAGTTTACAGAAAATGCAGGAAACAACTGACACCAAGAGAGAATAATTAGCTAAATCTAGAGTGTGGGATGTCAACAAGGCAATAACCCATTTATTTTTTAACAAATCAAAGGAATAAAAAGGGAAGAGGAATGGGAGGAAGAAGATGGGAAAGGAAAATTTTGTCTCTATCATTCAACAATGCATATTAGAATATTTATAAGTGAAATTATATGATATCTGGCATTTGCATAAAATACTCTAGCCTTTTGCTTCTGGATATAAGGAAATTACTAAGAACATAGGGGCACACTTACCATAAATAACCATAACTTGACAAAATATATGAGGCAAATATTTTCAGCCATTGGAAAACAGGCAGTGTCTGGAAACCTCAAGAGACCTCAAGAGAAGAGAAATTCACGAGAGGAGCTCCACATCCACCTTCACCCTCTGACTGGGACAGTTCCTGACCGTGCAGTTCAGTAAGAATCCAAATGGAAAATAATGATACTGCTGCGCTAAGATGGGAGAGATTAGAAATTGTGGCAGCTAAAGTAGATTGGAATCTGTAGAGTGGGGCATAGGATCAGAGTTCACAGAGGGGGACCTGAGGAATCTGTGTGGTCCACAAGTCCTTGGTTGAGAGATGGGCTGCAAATGCACAAGGTAAGACAAAACTAAACTACCAGATTGCTAAGAATGGAACAGAGATGTTAAAAGTCAAGGAGTATCAGGGATTTGAGATATTTTAAGGTTCTGTCTTGATAGAAAAGAGAGACTTTTTAAAACCTCTGGCAGGCAGGTGAGCGACCAGAAGGAATACACCTTCAGAGCAAATATCATGACCTAGTAAGACTAACTCTAAATTTATTAAAACAAGCCTGAGAGCAAGCCCTGGCAGACTTCAGTTTGGAAGTTAAGTACCATGAAATTACACAATCATGGAAAATGCCTAGAGATTTCTACTGATTAAACAAAACAAATTGTAAAACACAACCTGTACAAAGTCAAGGTTATCAGACAGTAAATGAAGGGGTCTACTGTAACAAACATCAGCAATGATCACAGGAAGATAACAGAATCTTGAATATCAACAATTTATCTTCAGGAATCATGAATTACTAAGCAAGCAAAGAAACATCAAAATGTGACCCTTAATGTGGAAAGGGGGAGTGGAACAACCCTGAAATTACCCAGACTATGGACTAAATGAAGACACTAAAGAGCTAAGGATAGATTCAAAGAACTAAAAGGAGACATGTTCAAGAAACCAAAGAAAAAAGTAGTCTTTATGAGAGAAGACATAGGAAATATTGAAGAAAAGAATCAAATGGAAATTTTAGAACTAAAAAGAGTTGTTTGGGAATGGCAGTAAAAAAGGTCAAGAAAGGAAAAATAACCGACTAGTAAAGGCAAATATATAGTAAAGCCTGTGGATCAGTCAATTAAGTTATTACAAGATTAAAAGACAAAACAATTGTAAAGTTAACTAGGACTAGAATAAATAGTTAGGGATATGACATCAAAGACATAAAGCCTGGGAGAAGAGAGTAAAGAAAGTAATTTTAGGATATGTTTGAACTTAAATGACTATCTGTTTAAAACAAGTAGGTCTAGTTACAGGTTAACATATATGAACCTGATAGTAACCACAAGTCAAAAACCTAAAATAGACACACATAAAACTAGAAAAAAAAGAAACAAAGCATACCTCTAAAGGAAATCATCAAACCACAAAGGAAGACACTGAAAAAGGAGAAAAGGACAGAGAAGAACTGGGGAAGAAAAAAAAACAGAAAACAAGTGGCAATAAGCACACATTTATCAGTAATCATTTTAAATGTCAACAGACTAAACGCTCCAGTCAGAAGATATAGGTTAGGTGATTGGATAAAAAACAATGCTGATTACCAGAGACTCACTTCAGAGCTAAAGATATACACAGACTGAAAGTGAAGGGATGGGAAAAAATATTTCATGCAAATAGAAATAAGAAAGCTGTATAACAATACTCACATCAGGAATATAGACTTTAAAACAAAGTATTGATTTGTTAGGAATGTTAGGTCTATGAATCAAGGTAAGTTACAAGTGGTCAAACAGGAGATGGCAAGAGTGAACGTGGACATTTTAGAAATTAGTAAACTAAAATGGACTGGAATGGGCAATTTAAATTCAGATGCCCATTATATCTTCTACTGTGAGCAAGAATTCCTTAGAAGAAATGGAGTAGCCATCATAGTCAACAAAAGAGTCCAAATGCAGTACTTGGGTGCAATCTCAAAAATGAGAATGATCTCTGTTCATTTCCAAGGCAAACCATTCAATATCACAGTAATCCAAGTCTATACCCTAACCAATAATGCTGAAGAAGATGAAGTTGAACAGTTCTATGAAGACCTACAAGACCTTCTAGAACTAACACCCAAAGAAGATGTCCTTTTCATCATGGGGGCCTGAAATGCAAAAGCAGGAAGGCAAGAGATACCTGGGGTAATAGGCAAATTTGACCTTGCAGTACAAAATGAAGCAGGGCAAAGGCTAACAGAGTTTTGCCAAGAGAATGCACTGGTCATAGCAAACACCCTCTTACAACAACACAAGAGAAGACTTTACATGTGGACATCACCAGATGGTCAATACCAAAATCAGACTGATTATATTCTTTGCAGCCAAAGATGAAGAAGCTCTATACAGTCAGCAAAAACAAGACTGGGAGCTGACTGTGGCTCAGATCATGAACTCCTATTGCCAAATTCAGACTTAAATTTAAGAAAATAGGGACAACCACTAGACCTAAATCAAATCCCTTACAATTATACAGTGGAAGGGAGTAATAGATTCAAGGGATTAGATCTGATAGAGTGACTGAAGAACTATGGATGAAGGTTTGTGACATTGTACAGGAGGCAGGGATCAAGATCATCCCCAAGAAAAAGAAATGCAAAAAGCCAAAATGGCTGTCTGAGGGGGCCTCACAAATAGCTGAGAAAAGAAGAGAAGCTAAAGGCAAAGGAGACACAGATTAATGGAACAGAACAGAGAATCCAGAAATAAACCTACGTACTTGTCAACTAATCTAACTCAAGGCAAAAATATACAATGGAGAAAATACAGACCCTTCAATAAGTGTTGCTGAGAAAACTGGACAGCTACATGTAAAATAATGAAATTATAACTTTTTCTCACACCAAATACAAAATTGAAAATGAATTAAAGACCTAAATGTAAGGCTGTAAACTATAAACTCTAGACGGGATCATAGGCAGAACACTCTTTGACATAAACCATAGCAATATTTTTTTGAATATGTCTCCTAAGGCAAAGGAAACAAATGCAAAAACAAGCAAATGGTACCTAATTAATCTTAAAAGCCTTTCCGTGGAAGAGGAAACCATTGACAAAATAAAAAGTCATCCTATTGATCAGTAGAAAATATTTGCAAATTGCATGACCAATAACAGATTAATATCCCAAACCCATAAACAGCTCATACAACTCAATATCAAAACAACTCAATTACATAATGGGCAGAAGACCTGAATAGATATTTTTTCCAAATAAGATACACAGAAGGTCAACAGGCACATGCAAAGATGCTCATCATTGGTAACTATCAGAGAAATGCAAGTCAGTATTACAGTGAGTTATCACCTCACCTCTGTCAGAATGGCTCTCACCAAAAAGTCTACAAATAACAAATACTGGTGAGGACGTGGATGAAGGGAACCCTCCGAGGTCTGCCTGGTGGCTCAGTAGTAAATAATCTACCTGCCAGTGCCAGAGACACAGGTTTGAGCCTTGGGTCAGGAAGATCCCCTGAAGAAGGAAGTGGCGACCCACTCCAGTATTCTTACTTGGGAAATCTCATGGACAGAGGAGTCTGGCAGACTGCAGACCATGGGGTCACAAAAGAGTCAGACATGACTTAGTGACTAAACAAAAACAACACCACCAACCTACACTGTTGGCAGGAATATAAATTTGTGCCACTATGAAAAATAGTATGGGGGTTGCTCAAAAAAACTAAAAATAGAGCTATCACATGATCCAGGAGTTCTGCTCTTAGAAAGGTATGTGAAGAAAATAAAAACATGAATTTGAAAAGATCCATGTTCCTCCATATTCTCAGTAGTATTATTTATAACAATCAAGATGTGAAAGCAACCAAAATGTCCATCAACAAATGAATGGATAAAGAAGATTTGAGATATATATTAATACAGTATTATTAAACCAAGAAAGAATGAAATTATGCTATTTGCAACAACATGGATGGACTTGGAGGGTACTATATTTAATGAAATAATAGAAAGACAGAGAAAGACAAGTACTGTAAGTTATCACTTTTATGCAGAATCTAAAAAATAAAACAAGTTAATATGACAAAACAGAAACAGATTTATAGAAATGGAAAACAAAGTAGTAGTTATCCGTAGGGAGAGGAAAGGGAGTAGGACAAAATAGGGCAAACCATTTCAGTATTCTTGCTTGGGGGCTTAAGAGGTACAAATTACCATGTGTGAAGGGTCTATTGTGCAGCACAGGGAATAGAGTCAATATTCTGTAATAACTTTAAATGGAGTATAATCTATAATAATATTGGATCACTATGTTGTACACCTAAAACTAATAAAATATTGTAAATCAACTATGCTTCAGGATTTAAAATTGGGCAATGGATTTGAACAGATACTTCATAAAAGAATATACAAATGGCCCATAAACATTTGAAGAAGACACTCAATATCATTAGTGCTCAGTACAGTTCAGTTCAGTTCAGTCGCTCAGTCGTGTCCTACTGTTTGCAACCGCATGAATCGCAGCACGCCAGGCCTCCCTGTCCATCACCAGCTCCCGGAGTTCACTCAGACTCATATTCATCCAGTCAGTGATGCCATCCAGCCATCTCATCCTCTGTCGTCCCCTTCTCCTCCTGCCCTCAACCCGTCCCAGATCAGAGTCTTTTCCAATGAGTCAACTCTTCGCATGAGGTGGCCAAAGTATTGGAGTTTCAGCTTTAGCATCATTCCCTCCAAAGAAATCCCAGGACTTATCTCCTTTAGCATGGACTGATTGGATCTCTTTGCAGTCCAAGGGATTCTCAAGAGTCTTCTCCAACACCACAGTTCAAAAGCATCAATTCTTTGGCGCTCAGCTTTCTTCACAGTCCAACTCTCACGTCCATACATGACAACTGGAAAAACCATAGCCTTGACTAGATGGACCTTTGTTGGCAAAGTAATATCTCTGCTTTTCAACATGCTATCTAGGTTGGTCATAACTTTTCTTCCAAGGAGTAAGCGTCTTTTAATGCTCAAAGAAATACAAATTAAAATCATGATAAGGTATCACTATATGCATACTACATTGGCTAAAAATACAAAGACTGAACACAAAGTATTAGCAAGGATGTTAAGCAACTGAAATTCTCATACATGGCTAAATAAAGGGTAAATGTTACAGCCTCATCTGAAGACAGTTTAGCAGTTTATTATAAATACACATTTACTATATTACCCAGCAAACATACTCATGGCTGATTACCAAGAGAATTTAAAACCAACAAACACAATCTCTTGTGTCTTCATAGCAGTTTGTTCCTAAGAGTCAGTAGTCTAATCATTGTTAGTATCGGAATTTTATTACTGACCAAAACATTTGCTCCCCCCAAATAATGTTTTTAGAAATACTTATGTCTTTAATTTAAAAGGTTAAATGATCTTTGAGTCTTTGTTTTCTATTTTTTTTCAGAATCTATAAGATAATAAAGAAGTCTCATTAAATCATACAACCTTTTAATACTTAGTATATGACAAGATTGCACCAATATTTACTAAATAGATACATTTTATTAGGTTTCCAGGCAATAAAATGAATCTGCATTAATTTAAGTATTATTAACTTTAATACTACATGTATATAAGAGAATATCTCATTTCATTGAATCATGAATGCACAGAATGAAATAGTAAGTTGATATCCTCTTTTTTTCCAGACATGTTTTATCCCCAAAAATCACTTGTATGAAGCTTTTGAACAATTTTGTCCTCACATTGAATACAGAATGTGGCTAAAACTTGGACTTTCTATTACTGCCAAAAAAATCAGGGAACATTTATCTTATGAGGTAAGAGGTGCTTATGTGAAATTGTCCTTCTCTCTGAATGAAAATGAACTAAAGTATTGTTAGAAATTAACTATTTAGGAATTTATATTAATCTTTATAAACAATAGACTACAAAATTGTATTTTTCTTATAGGATTGGAATTACAAGATGCTATTAAAACTCAGTAACATTTATGTAAAAGATATACCAAAGAACACCAAAACCGATATCTATGATGAAACAGTAATTTATGTCATCCTCATCCATGGAGCTGTGGAAGATTGTCAGTTACGAAAAGCTTATAAGGCTCCTTTCTTAATTCCTATAACATGTCATCAGGTAAAGAAATATTGATTCATATCTTCAGGTCAATATTCCATTTGCCCAACAATGAGTTAATAGTAGAAAAAGTGTCACTTTTCCACCTTCCCATTCTCTCCCATTCCCCTACCATGCCATGAACACACACACAGCACACACACTCCAAGTTCACTGATTGCTTTACCACTGGGTAGCCCAAACACCAACCTGTTCCTATTCACTATCAATGAATCAGGCCAAGCTATACATTTTGACCACAGTTAGATTTTGGTACAATTGTAAACAGCAAAAGAGGATCTATTCAGTTCATGTACATATTGCAGGACTACTCTCTTTGGATTATATAAACAGTGCTGTAAAAAGGTTCTTTCAGTCCTAAGCTGAAGTGAGTATTACTGGTATTTCTTCAGCTACTTTGAAAGTGAATGTAAAAATGAAGGACTTTCTCATATTTAAGCTGTTGAGTTACATGTGTGCTTAGTTGTTCAGTCATATCCACCTCTGCAACCCCATGGATGTAGCCCACCAGGCTCCTCTGTCCATGGGATTCTCCAGGCAAGAATCTTGGAGTGGGTAGCCATTCCCTTCCCTAGGACCTGGCTCTCCTGCATTCCAGGCAGTTTCTTTACTGTCTGAGCCTCCAGGGAAGCCCAATTAAAATGAAAAGCTGTGCCATAAAAACAAAGAGAGAATGAAGGAATATCATAGTATATGTGTATGTATGTGTGTGGACTGGGGTAGAGTAAGAAAGGTACATGTCTGGGGGAATCAGAGGACACATAAAATACTGCTAAAGAAAGTAAATTGAGAGTTCTAGATTTAATTAAAGTAAGTGTATTTTTTAGGCAACTATGACAGAAACAGTGCTAGATGCTAGAGTGATCAAAACAAATGAGTCTTACAACTTGCTCTCAGGAGATCTCTCAACCAAGCAAAAAGAAATAATTAAAAATAGATACATAAATGTTTACAGCTATGATCAGTTCAGTTCAGTCGCTCAGTCGTGTCTGATTCTTTGTGACCCCCATGAACCGCAGCATGCCAGGCCTCCCTGTCCATCACCAATTCCCGGAGTCTACCCAAACCCATGTCCATCAAGTCGGTGATGTCATCCAACCATCTCATCCTCTGTCATCTCCTTCTCCTCCTGCCCTCAATCTTTCCCAGCATCAAGGTCTTTGCCAATGAGTCAACTCTTCATATCAGGTGGCCAAAGTACTGGAGCTTCAGTTTCAACATCAGTCCATCCAATGAACACCCAGGACTGATCTTTGGATGAACTGGTTGGATCTTCTTGCAGTCCAAGGGACTCTCAAGAGTCTTCTCCAACACTACAATTCAAAAGCTTCAATTCTTCAGC
>SJYA01000063.1:5563-103465 GCA_006410615.1 Neotragus moschatus | reverse complement strand
CCTCCAGCCCAGTGTTTCTCATGATGTAATCTGCATATAAGTTAAATAAGCAGGGTGACAATATACAGCCTTGACGTACTTCTTTTCCTATTTGGAATCAGTCTGTTGTCCCATGTCCAGTTATGATAGAAGTGTTTAAAAGGTAAATATGAGACACAAGAAAATATATTGGAGGTAAGAGGAATCCTGAACTGAGAAATGGTCATAAGAAAATTTTCCATGTGGATACCACTAATCTGATAGCCAGCAAGAGGAAGTGAAACATTATTCTTAACTATGGTACTCTCTACCTCTATTCCTGAATACGTGATAATGGAGCTTAGTTAGGGATGCTGGGTTGGGACTTTAGATAACCAAGAAAGAGAGTCTTTAGGCAGCCCAAACCTGCCCAACTCTGTCTACTGTCCTGGACATAAAGCTCTCCTCACTATGAATTTGATTAGAAGATGTCTTGAAATCCATTGACATTCAGACTTTCTTTTTGCCACATACAAAATACTCTGGGCAATATTTTAAAGGGTCATAGATGATTAAGTCTTCACTATTTTTCTCATTTGTAATAAAAATGGACAAAATAATTTAAAATCAGTGAGAGTATAGAGAATATTGACTTTCACAAAGCTAATATATCCAAGTATTTAGCTATATCTAATATTTATTTGGGCTTCCCTGGTGGCTCAGATGGTAAAGAATCCACCTGCAATGCAGGATACCTGGGTTCAATCCCTGAGTTTGGAAAATCCCCTGGAGAAAGTAACGGTTTTCCACTCCAGTATTCTGGCCTGGAGAATTCCATGGACTGTATAGTCCATGGGGTCGCAAACAGTCAGACAGAACTGAGTGACTTTCACTTCACTTTACTTCAGTATCTATTTACAATGTCAGTTTTCAGGCCCAGATATTTAGAGAAAGTCTGAGATAGTAGCTTACTAGAGAACATTTAATTGTTAGATTTTTACTTAGAAATTAGCTTGTAATCTGTCAATTTTCAGATACAAGGCACTGAAGATTTCACAAAGGTAACAATTGTTCAAACTTCGATTTACTCAAAAAGATTCAGGTGGAACACTAGAAAGTATATAGCTTCACATAAACCAGCTGATCCAACAACATCAGGTATGTAAGTTAGAATTCTTTGAATAATTGGGAACTTATTTTTCTTTTATGAAATAGTCCTATGGTACTTGGAAACTTGTATGCACTCTGCCTAAAGTATTGAGGAATCTTTTAATTGCCATATTGATATCCAATGTGTGAATTATGACAGAGAATATCTAACTTATAGTTAGAAATTACTCTATACTTAATCTATAAAATAAATACATAATTATAATAGGTATCATATATTATATAAACATTATAAGTATATAAAAGATATGAAGAAAAGATTGATGAGGAAATTTCTAGTTCTTTCAAAAGTTAAAATATTTTACATAGCAGTAATAATGAAAATGTTGTTGTGTTGTCTGAATAACAGATATAAATCATAGACCTGAATAAATAACCTTATTATAAGCCTATTCTCCATACAAATTTTGCATGAATAAAACTGAATCATAACATAAATGATTATTTAATACCTGCTATAAGCTATTGATTAAAATTTGGAAAATAAATTTGAGATAGTTTTTAAAATTGAGTTATATTTGAATTATGGAATAAATATTCTTTAATATTTTTTATTTATCTGAAATATTACCAATCAAGAGGTCAACAAAGGACAGTTCATGGAAGAAAAGTTTTATTGAAAACAAAATGTAGACAAAAGTTCAACACTACTAATATTTAAAGAAACGGAAATTAAATATTAGCCTATTTCATTTATGATATTTTTAAAGGATTATAATGACTAAAGCTCAAAAAAGGTAGTGAGTGGGAGAGAGGTTTAGGAGAAAGGGGGATTTATGTATACTTATGCCTAATTCATGTATATGAATGGTCATGTATGGATGTGAGAGTTGGACTGAGAAAACAGCTGGGCGCCAAAGAATTGATGCTTTTGAACTGTGGTGTTGGAAAAGACTCTTGAGAGTCCCTTGGACTGCAAGGAGATCCAACTAGCCCATCCTAAAGGAGATCAGTCCTGGGTGTTCACTGGAAGGACTGATGCTAAAGTTGAAACTCTAGTACTTTGGCCACCTCATGCGAAGGAGTTGACTCATTGGAAAAGACTCTGATGCTGGGAGGGATTGGGGGCAGGAGAAGGGGACGACAGAGGATGAGATGGCTGGATGGCATCATGGACTCCATGGATGTGAGTTTGAGTGAACTTCGGGAGTTGGTGATGGACAGGGAGGCATGGCATGCTGCAATTCATGGGGTCGCAAAGAGTCGGACACGACTGAGCAACTGAACTGAACTGAACTGATGCCTGATTCATGTTGTTGAATGCAGAAACCAACATAACATTGTAAAACAATTATCTTCCAATTAAAAATAAATTCAAAAAAAAATTTTTAATGCTGTTTTTCTGATATACATTCTTATCTAGACACCAGTACAAATTGATCAAATAAGTTTATCTCAAGATTCCAAAAGCCCTAAAAGTGTTTATATCCCTTGCTTAAATAATTTAATTTCTAAATATGGCAATTATATCTCAATAAAGATAAATTAATAATATAATTTCTAGACATTTATTGTAAATAATAAAGCAAAAAAGTAATTAATGTAATTAAGCATTATTTATAAGAATAAAAATTAGAAGTTATCAAAATGTCCGTGCAATAGTAAAGATTAATAAAACTAAAGCTGGTTCTCTGAGAAGATAAATAAAATTGACAAACCATTAGCCAGACTCATCTAGAAAAAAAGAGAGAAGAGTCAAATCAACAGTTAGAAATGAAAACGGAGAGGTTACAACAGACAATGCAGAAATATAAAGGATTATAAGAGACCATTATGAACAACTATATGGCAATAAAATGGATAATCTGGAAGAAATGAACAGATTCTTAGAAAAGTTTGATCTTCCAAGACTGAGCCAGGAAGAAATAGAAATTATGAACAACCCAACTGCAAGCACTGAAATTGAAGCTGTGATCAAAATCTCCCAAAAGACAAAAGCCCAGGACCAGATGGCTTCACAGGAGAATTCTATCAAACATTTAGAGAAGAGCTAATGCCTATCCTTCTAAAACTCTTTCAAAAAATTGCAGATGAAGGAACACTTCTAAAGTCATTCTACAAGGCCACCATCACCCTGATACCAAAACCAGACAAAGACAACACAAAAAAGAAAATTATAGGCCTATATCACTGATGAACATAGATGCAAAAATCCTCAACAAAATTTTAGCAAACAGAATTCAGCAACTACATCAAAAAGCTCATACACCATGATCAAATAGGATTTATTCCAGGGATGCAAGTATTTGTCAATATATGCAAATCAATCAATGTGATAACCATATTAATAAATTGAAAGATAAAAACCATATGAAAATCTCAGTACATGCAGAAAAAGCCCTTGACAAAATTCAGCATCCATTTATGATTAAAATCTTCAAAAATGGGCTTAGAAGGAACCTATCTCAACATAGTAAAGGCCATATATGATAAGCCTAGAGCAAACATTATTCTCAATGGTCAAAAATTGAAAGCATTCCCCTAAGATCAAGAACAAGACAAGGGTGTCCACTTTCACCACTATTATTCAACATAGTTCTGGAAGTCCTAGCTACAGCAATCAGAGAAGAAAAAGAAGTGAAAGGAATTCAGATCAGAAAAGAAGAAGTAAAGCTCTCACTGTTTGCAGATGACATGACACAGAAAACCCTAAAGACAGTCTCAGAAAATTACTAGAGCTAATCAGTGAATTTAGCAAAGTTGCAGGATACAAAATCAATACACAGAAATCACTTGCATTTCAATATACTAACAATGAAAAATCAGAAAAAGCAATTAAGGAATCAATCTCATTCACCATTCTAACAAAAAAATTAAATACCTAGGAATACACTCACCTAAGGAGACAAAAGAACTGTACACAGAAAATTATAAGACATTAATGAAAGAAATCAAAGATGACATAAACAGATGGAGAGATATTCCATGTTCCTGGGCAGGAAGAATCAGTATTGTGATAATTATTATCCTGCCAAATGCAATCTACAGATTCAATGTGATCCCTATCAAATTACCAATAACATTTTTCACAAAACTAGAATAAAAATTTCACAACTCATATGAAAACATAAAAGACGCTGAATAGCCAAAGCAGTCTTGAGAAAGAAGAATGGAGCTGGAGGAATCAGCCTTCCTGACTTCAGATTATACTACAAAGCTACAGTCATCAAGACAGTATGGTACTGGCAGAAAAACAGAAATATAGACCAATGGAACAAGATAGAAAGCTCAGAAATAAACCCATGCACCTATGGGTACCTTATTTTTGACAAAAGAGGCAAGAATGTACAATGGGGCAAAGTCAGCCTCTTCAATAAATGGTGCTGGGAAAACTGGACAGCTACATGTGAAAGAATGAAATTAGAGCACTTCCTAACACCATACACAAAACTCAAAATGGATTAAAGACCTACATGTAAGACCAGAAACTATAAAACTCTTAGAGGAAAACATAGGCAGAACATGCGATGAAATAAGTGAAAGCAAGATCCTCTGTGACCCACCCCCTAGAGTGATGGAAATAAAAACAAGAGTAAGCAAGTGGGACCTGATGAAACATAAAAGCTTTTGCACAGCAAAGGGAACTATAAGCAAGTGAAAAGACAGCCTTCAGAATGGGAGAAAATAATAGCAAATGAAACAACTGACAAAGGATTAATTTCCAAAATATCCAAGCAGCTCATACAACTCAATACCAGAAAAACAAACAACAGAATCAAAAAGTGGGGAAAAGACCTGAACAGACATTTCTCCAAAGAAGACATACAGATGGCTAACAAACAAACATGAAAAGATGCTCACCATTGTTCACTATTAGAGAAATGCAAATCAAAACTACAATGAGGTATCACCTCACATCAGTCGGAATGGCCATCATCAAAACGTCTACACTCAATAAGTGCTGGAGAGGGTGTGGAGAAAAAGGAATGCTCTTACACTGTTGATAGTAATGTAAATAGATACCGCCACTGTGGAAGACAGTATGGAGATTCCTTAAAAAACTAGGAATAAAACCACCATATGACCCAGCAATCCCACTCCTAGGCATATAGTCTGAGGAAATCACAATTGAAAAATACCCATGTATCCCATTGTTCATTGCAGCACTATTTGCAATAGCTAGAACATGGAAGCAACCCAGATGTCCATTGACAGATGATGGATAAAGAAGTTGTGGTTCATATACACAATGAAATATTACTCAGCCATAAAAAGGAACACATTTGAGTCAGTTTTAATGAGACTGATGAACTTAGAACTTATTATACAGAGTGAAGTAAGTCAAAAAGAAAAAGATAAATATCATATTTTAATGCATATATATGGAATCTAGAAAAATGGTACTGAAGAAATTTATTTACAGGGAAGCAATGGAGAAACATAGAGACATAGAGAATAGATTTATGGACACGGGGAGAGAGGAGGAGAAGGTGAGATGTATGGAAAGAGTAACATTTTATATTACCATACGTAAAATAGATAGCCAATGGGAATTTGCTGTATGCCTAAGGAAACTCAAACAGGGGTTCTGTGTCAACCTAGAGGGGTGAGATGGAGAGAGAGATGGGTAGGAACTTCAAAAGGGAGGGTTTATATGTATACCTATGGCCGATTCATGTTGAGGTTTGACAGAAAACAAAATTCTGTAAAACAATTATCCTTCAATAAAAAAATTAATTTAAAAAAGAAAAAAGTAATTAAGGTAATTAAGCATTATTTATAAGAATAGAAATCAGAAGTTATCAAAATGTCTAATGATAAATGAATGGTTAATTAAATTAACACAATGAATGCTTAATAAGAATTAAACAATTAATTTCCCAGGTAGTACCTTGGAAAAGACCAATGGTACATGTCAAGTAAAAGTAGCACTGATACAACATTGTCTTGCTAATTCTAAACAAATTTTATCTTTATTGTGTTACAATTATAAACCTTTGAATCCATGTGAACACAATATTCTCATTCCATGGGTCCCCACTGATCTTCACATTAAGCAGAATTAGGACATAGTATAGGAAACTTCATCATCTGCTCATTCTTCAGCCACCTTCCCTCCTCACAATCTGAAATGTGGCCATACCAAACAGCTAATGGTTCACATAATATGAGAGACCTCATGGTCTCTCGTTCCTGAACGTTTGCACATTTTTTTCCCCTTCCTTCTGCCTAGAACCTTCTAAAAGTGCTTGCCCCCACATCTCCCCATTCCATGGAGTTAACTTCTTGTTCCTTAAATCTCAGCATCACTGATACATCCCAAATTCACAGAACTGCACTTTCCCTGTGCTCCCATAGCCCATTATGCACACAGTCCTATTTTCCCATCATGTATTTTTTTGTTTGTATGTTTGCTGATCCGTCTTCTCCAAGAGAGCACGGATCATCACTCATTTGCTTTCTTATGTATCCCCATTGCTTACCAATGGGCTTGGCATGCTCAGTACATACTAATATAAAAGTACTTTGGGGATGGTGGGACAGTAAAGTCTCTGTACTTTCCAAACTTTCTGCACATTTGTTACACAAAGTCTATAATAGAAGACTTTTAATCTCTTTTTTTAAAGTGACCCCATCTCCTACCAACTGAAAGTGAAAGTGAAGTCGCTCAGTCATGTCCGACTCTTTGCGACCCTGTGGACTGTAGCCTACCAGGCTTCTCCGTCCATGGGATTCTCCAGGCAAGAATACTGGAGTAGGTTACCATTTCCTTCTCCAGGGGAATCTTCCCGACCCAGGGATCGAACCCAGGTCAACTGAAATTGTCACCAATTTCAGATCACAGTGACTTGAACTTGGTTGAATTGGATAGCTGGACTAATTAATATGGTTGTTTGTTTCAGTGTTTGAATTAATGCAGTCTTTTCTGAAGGAGCTGAGTCCAGAACATGTGAATATCCCCTTCCAGAAGAGACACGTACTCAATTTGAAGCAGGTGAAAGGGGAACACATGAAAATCTCTCTCAAGAAGAGACAGACATTCATTTTGAAGGAGCCAAAAGTGGAACAAGTGAAAATCTCTCTCCAGAAGAGACACGAACTCAGGTAAACTGAGAAATAGAACGAAAATATAGTCAGTTCTGTGTANAATCTTCCCGACCCAGGGATCGAACCCAGGTCAACTGAAATTGTCACCAATTTCAGATCACAGTGACTTGAACTTGGTTGAATTGGATAGCTGGACTAATTAATATGGTTGTTTGTTTCAGTGTTTGAATTAATGCAGTCTTTTCTGAAGGAGCTGAGTCCAGAACATGTGAATATCCCCTTCCAGAAGAGACACGTACTCAATTTGAAGCAGGTGAAAGGGGAACACATGAAAATCTCTCTCAAGAAGAGACAGACATTCATTTTGAAGGAGCCAAAAGTGGAACAAGTGAAAATCTCTCTCCAGAAGAGACACGAACTCAGGTAAACTGAGAAATAGAACGAAAATATAGTCAGTTCTGTGTATCCTAGAACAGAGAACATGCGGCTCCTGGGCTCTGACTGTACTATGTCATTCTATATAAGGGACTTGAGCATCTCTTGATATTGGTATTCGTGGGAAGAGGGAGTGCTGTCCTGGAACCAGGCCCCTGCAAATACCTAGAGACAACTGTACCTCACTAGAGCTCCATCAACCTACCTGGACTTCACTAGAGCTCCATCAGCCTAACTGTAGACTGGATTTTAGGGAGTTCCAAGCGAGATAGAGAATTTATTTTTATTTCTAGTCTTTTCCAAGCTTGTAGTATTGTCCCAGGAGATGCTAATTGTAATACCCAGAATATGAGAAATATCTGCTACAAATGAATATATCAGAAAATTGTATATTTGATTGTTAAAGATGTTCTACATCGATTCAGTCCACTTACTCTATTAGCAGAAGGCATCAAACTCAAAACACATTCTCCTTCTCCCCCGAAACCTGCCTCACAAGTATATGTTGAATGAAAGGTTATTAAAGGTTCCATGAGGGACATTGAAGGTGTTTTTTTCATGTCCCTCTTTAACTCAAATGTATCCAAGTTCTCAGGTCTTGAACAGCCCAACACTCTTAATACATTAGTTTTCATTCTACATAAAACAGGAAGTTCAGTTTATCCTTGAGTTTCAGAGTCTTCCTGGGGAAGCTTTCCCTCAAACTCTCCCTAGTTGTTGCTTGTTGCTTCAAACTGCTGACTCAATAGCCTAGGGGTTGAGAGTGTGGCATGCAGCATGAAAGTCTCTGGTTTGCTTACTGATTCCATCACAGTTAGCCATGTGACCTTGAACAAATTTCTCAGCCTGCCTTAGCATCATTTTCCCTGTCTATAAAACAGATAAAATAATAAGTCACTTTCATATGGTGCTGCTATGGAGATTAAAGAAATGGGAGGTACACTACAAAGTATTTGAGACTGCTTCTTAACATTGTAAATTGCTTCTCCAAATGTCTTTTGCTCTTCCCATATTTTCTTTAAAAAAAACAACGAATATAATCACCTCCTCTAATTCTCCCAAACATAGTTTCTGCTGAAGACTGGAATAACAAAGGGAAATTACAGTTAATAAACAAACAAAAAATGATGAGGAAGACACTTAAGATAAAATATAAGATGGCTCCTTCCAGCTTACTGATTAAGACATCTTTCTGTTTAGCCTTGGTAGGCTGCCAAGCCTGTAGGATTTATCTTAATAGCGTATTTGGGGGAATGAAGGGAGGAGCCAGGAAAGCTAATGCTCTCCCAGTATATAATGTCCCAAACTGCTGCTTTTATTTAACTAAAAAGAAAATGATTTGCATGAGAGTTGTTAACATAGAGGAAGTAGTTTGAAAGTCCATTAAATGGTAGAAACATCAGCTAGTTAGACATACAGAGACCAACAAATTCTGTTATTTAATAAATGCTGTTCTCCCCGATGTTAAATCTTGGTTGTGTTTCTGAGCCAACTCCCTTCCCTCTCCCCTCAAAGTTTTCCCTGATTACCGCCAGCCCAGAACTGTAGCTTTACCTTTACATCATTAAAAAGCCTGTCCCAACATTAAGTGGCTCCTTACAGAGCATTTTGGTCCCCACACAGTGCTGCCACTGCCAGGAGTTCCAGCTGTAGGTCCCCTGACCTACAGACCAGATTTGACACCCACTCTGTTTTATACATCTTATTAACTTAACTCCTATCTCCATTTTTAGAATCAAGAGCCTACGAAATCAGTTGCTAAGATCATGATGGATAAGAGCATCTATAAGAACGCCTCAAATAAGCCTAAACGGAAGTCTGGTAAGCTGGTTCAGTTTTCCCCACACGAGTGGGAGCATACCTGTTCCTGGAGATGTAGAAGGAAGCCAGTTTATTTGCTTTTGTGTGATAATATGCTTATACCACCTTCTACTAGCCAGAAGATTCTTCTACTGGCACTAATTTTAAATTCTAATTTGGAAAATTAACTTTTAAAATAAGATTCCTTTATCTGAATTTCTGGAAACTATAGTTTCATGGTTCCTTCTCTATATGCTGCCATTTATTCTCACATGTAATACTAGTTGCTCCCAGTTTGGTAGGTTGTTTTACAGGCAGCCATGTAATGTGGAAAATATAAGCAGACAATAAGCTATGACTTCATGTTCAAAAATTTATGTTCTAGTTAAGGAGGCAAAACATACCACACAGAAGGCAATTAAATGACAATACAAGAAATAGGGTGGACAGTGTCAACTGAAGTTAAATGAATTCAAAAGAAACAGATAGCTACTAAGCATAGCAAAGTCTTTGTAGAGAAAAGAAGCTGATGCTTAGAACAGAAGACGCAAGAGACCAAGACTTTTAGGAAACAATGAACAGACCAACCTGGCTATTGGCAGTACAAAATGTCATGTCTGGTGAAATATTTGTGTTTATAAGTGCTTTGTATGACCTTCTCTTACCTTGGACGTGGGGTATCTTTTCACGGCTGCTCTAGCAAAGTGCAGCCACTGCTCCTTACCTTGGACGAGGGGTGTCTCCTCACCGCCGCCCCTGCTGACCTTGAACGTGGAATAGCTCCTCTAGGCCCTCCTGCGCCGCGCAGCCACCGCTCCTTGGATGTGGGGTTGCTCCTTCCGACTGCCGCCCCTGGCCTCGGGCTTGGTGTAGCTCCTCTCGGCCGTTCCTGTGCCGTCGCAGCCTGGCGTTCTCGGCCGCTGCCCCTGACCTCGGACGTAGGGTAGCTCCTCTTAGCCGCGCTATATGTGCCGGTGGCAGCCTCCCATGCTATGTGCTGTTTAGACAGGCTGAATTAGACATGACCCCTGGCTAATAAATGAAAAGATATGGCGGGGTGGGGAGCAGAGAAGACTATAGTTCTGTGTGCTCAAATAGAAGATTGTACGAGCACAGGCTTCAGCAGTACGTGGACCGTGAACTTCCAGATGTTCAAGCAGGTTTTAGAAAAGGCAGAGGAACCAGAGATCAAATTGCCAACNCCCAGTTTCTATCTCTAATCGCAAAGTCTAAAAAGGACTCCCTAGAGCTAGATTTATACCATCTGGTTTTTTGAGACTGAAAAAGTTCAAAGAATCACTCTTATCCAAAAGGCCTCTAACCTGCCTTGGCAGCTAAAGTCAGACTGGAGTTGAAAGCGCCAGCTAAAAGTCATTCGCCATCTGGTTCTGCAAGACTTGAGTCATTAGCCAGTTCAGCTGCTGACCTTCAACACACCCTGAAAGGAGTTCAGGGTGGAGATCAAGCATAAGGTACTCTGTGCTCTGGGAAAGCTGGCGTATTGAATAAATATTAAACCAGAATGTAATGAGGATCGTTGGCTATCCACTAAGGAGATTTCCAGACTTCCCTGGTGGCTCAGACAGTAAAGCGTCTGTCTACACTGTGGGATATCTGGGTTCAATCCCTGGGCGGGGAAGATCCCTTGGAGAAGGAAATGACAACCCACTCCAGTACTCTTGCCTGGAAAATCCCATGGGTGGAGGAGCCTGGTAGGCTGCAGTCCATGGGGTGGTGAAGAGTCGGACATGACTGAGCGACTTCAAGGAGATTACAAAACTAAAGAAACCTTGCCTTTTTATTAATATATAGCCAAGCTAATTCAAAATGTTGTGAACAGTTTTTTTCAGAATAAATAATGTCTAGTCCTCAAATAGGAGGACTTGACTGCACTATTTGTCACACATTAGTTATCCTGACTTCATTTGGTAATACATTTGCTGATTGTCCTTAAAAGATAAAATTTCCTCTTACCGTTTTACCTGGGGGTAGGTTTGCCATCTGGAGCCAGGAACTTGCTGAAGTTTGATGCCTCTCCTCCCAGGAAAACTGGGAGATAAGAGCCTTGTCTTCTATGGTAATTGAATTTTCAAAAGATGGCCACTAGGGCCTGGAAGAAGCATTCCTGGATTGCTTGTCCACCTCTCAGTCAGTTTGTGAGAAATTGCTCCAGGAGACTCACATAGACAGCTGGAGAGCACCCAGCGGGGCAAGAGTGATGGGTCTGGTGTTATACAACTAACACCCAACTTCTCTAACATGCTTTCTTCTGAGCTGCCTCCCCACACTGCCCTCTGTTGCAGGTATGACCTCTACATTACTCCAGGACAAGCAATCAAGTCTTCTGGCACTTTGTTTCATTTCATTTCAAGGAGGTCCATGAGGGCAGGCCTATTTCTGCTTTGTTCACCACGGAATCCACATACAGTAGGCACTCAATATATAATTGCCGAAGGAGTGAAGGAACAGATAAGCAACCAAACTGGAACCAACCGCCAACTATAAGAATAACTTTAAAAATCCATAATCCCTGCCCCCAAATTAATTTCTTTCATTTTTTAAATCTCTGTCTGTTGAGATATAATTTACATAGAGTAAAATGCACACTTTGGGGTATACAGCTCTGTGAATCATGAGAAATGCATACAATCAAGCCTCCACCACCACAAGATACAGAACAACAACAACAAAAATTCCCTGGTCTTAGAGGTGCAAACCTTCTCCTGCTCCTTTTCCTGGCCACCACTGGTGTGTTTTCTGTCCCTACAGTTTTGCCTCATGTTGAGTGTCACAAAAGATAGGCTTTAAGACTGGATTCTTCCACTCATTCTTTTGAGATTCATCCATGTTGTTGTATATATTAGTTGCTATTGTTCAATCCCTAAGTCATGTCTCACTCTCTGTGATCCCATGGACTGCAGCACGTCAGGCTTCCCTGTCCTCCACTATCTCCCAGAGTTTATTCAAACTCAAGTCCACTAAGTCAGTGATATCATCAAACAATCTCATCCTTTGTTGTCCGCTTCTCCTCCTTTGAATACACATTATAAAAAGTATAACATTAGTAGCCCATTCCTTTTTATTACTGGGCTGAAGCCCATTGTGTGAATGTGACATGGTTTGTTTAGACATTTACTACTTGAGATTATTTGGGTTATTTCCAGGGTTTGTTTTTATTTGCCAATTATGAGTAAAGAAGCTATAAACATATGCATACAAGTTCTTAGAGTTCTTGATTTCTTATTTCATTTGGGTTAATGCCTAGGAGCTAGGTTGTATGGTAAGGCTATGCCATACTGTTTTCCAAAGAGGCTGAAACATTTTGCATTCCCATCAGCAATATGTGAGACTTCCAGATGCTCTGCTTTCCTTGTCAGCACTTAGTATTATCAGTTTTTGCTTTCATTTTGGCATCCCACTCCAGTACTTTTGCCTGGCAAATCCCATGGACGGAGGAGCCTGGTAGGCTGCAATCCATGGGGTCACGAAGAGTCAGACATGACTGAGTGACTTCCCTTTCACTTTTCACTTTCATGCATTGGAGAAGGAAATGGCAAGCCACTCCAGTGTTCCTGCCTGGAGAGTCCCAGGGACAGGGAGCCTGTGGGCTGCCGTCTATGGGGTCACACAGAGTCGGACATGACTGAAGCAACTTAGCAGCCTCTCTAATAGGTGTGCAAAAGTATTGCTTTGTGGTTTTGGTTTAAATCATTACACCCACAATGACTATGATGTTCAACATCTTTTCATGAATTTGTTTGCCATCTGTATATTTTCTTTGATGAAAATCTTTTCAAATATTTTGCCCATCTTATTTGATGTTTGTTCTATTCCTAGTAAGTCTTGAGAATTCTTTGCAAGCTTTGGATAAAAATCTTTTTGTCAGATGTATGTTTTGCTAATATTTTTCTATTGGTCTATGGCTTGATTTTTAAGCTTTTTTGTTTTAAAACAAGGTTCCCCTTCTGATGTTTCTAGGACTACTACAAAGTGGTTTAATAAGTTTAGGCGTCTGAAGTGAAAAGCCCCTATGACCTGTTTACAATTGCAGACGGGGCTTCCCCGTTCTTTCAAAACCCTCACTGACTAACGGCTTCTGGTTAAAAGAAATAACTGAGTTCGTTCAGCCTCTGACATTTTAGGAAGCTGTGCCTGGGTGCACTTCTGAATCTCCTCCCCCAGGGGGTTCCTCCTCCCCTCCCCAGAGGATACACTCCCCTCAGGTCCCTCTGCCCTGGTGGCCAGAGCAACACAGGCCAGGCCATCTCTAAGTCAGGAGCAGCCTGCTGAAGGGAGGGCACCAAGAGGACTGAGAGGATGGGGAACTTGCTGCCAAGGGAAGACCGGTGAGTCCAGACTCCATAAGGGGAGCAGGAGAGACGGGTTGGGGCAACAGGGCCAGAAAGAGAAAAAGAGGTTTGATCTTTGGGAGAAGGCAACCAGGTAAGGGATTGACAAGAATGAAGTGCCTACTACATGCCAGGGATCATGTTCAGTTCCTTATCAGTTGGCCTTCTTCCCAGAATCATAGTAACCACTGGTGCTGGACAGCTGAAAGGCGGGACTTTATCAAGGAAGTTCTGTGCAGGCTACTCTAAGAAACGGAGCAACTTTCTGGGGCAGGAAGGGGATACTCTTTTGAGCTCTTAATGCCCCACAAACAGCATAAAAACACCACCCTGGTAGCTTGGCTGGTAAAGAATCTGCCTGCAATGAAGGAGACCTCAGCTTGATTCCCGGGTCAGGAAAATTCTTTGGAGGAGGGATAGGCTACCCACTCCAGTATTCTTGGGCTTCTCTGGTGGTTCAAATGGTAAAGAATTTGCCTGCAGTGCTTGAGACCTGACCACCCACACCAGTATTCTTGGGCTTACCTAGTGGCTCAGACAGTAAAGAATCTGCCTGCAATTCAGGAGACCAGGGTTTTACCTCTGGGCTGAGAAGATCTCCTGGAAAAGGGAACAGCTACCCACTCCAGTACTCTTGCCTGGAGAATGTCATGGACAAAGGAGCCTGGTGGCTACAGTCCATGGGGCTGCAAAGAGTCAGACACAACTGAGTGACTTTCACTTCTCTTCACTTCAAAGCTTGAAACAGCAAGCTTTCTGATAGCATAAGACCTTAGCTGGTATACAATCCTTGCAATGGGTAAGCAGAGGACATTGAAATTGGTAGGGAACTTGGCTTAAGTTTTCTAAACCTTAGTTTCATTATTTTAAATGGAATCAGTAGCATAATACTTACTTTGGAGGATTCTAGTGTGTGTGATGCTAGCATGGTACCTGGTACTTCAGTTCAGTTTTAGTTCAGTAGCTCAGTTGTGTCCAATTTTTGCAACCCCGTGGATTGCAGTATGTCAAGTTTCTCTGTCCATCACCAACTCCCAGATCTTGCTCAAACTCATGGTACGTAGTCAGGTTCAGTAATTAAGAGATACTAGTTAGTTTGACCATCACCTTCATTAACAGCAGCCACTGTAAAAATGGTCTCATTAGTGGCTCAGATGGTAAAATTGTCTGCTTGCAATGCTGGAGACCCGAGTTCGACCCCTGGGTTGGGAAGATCCCTTGGAGAAGGAAACAGCAACCTACTCCAGTACTCTTGCCTGGAAAATTCCATGGATGGAGGAACCTTGTAGGCTACAGTCCATGGGGTCTCAAAGAGTCAGACATGACTGAGCAACTTCGCTTTCTTTCTTTTTCTTTTATTGTAAAAATTAGTATCACTCTAAACAAAGGAGTCCCTCCAGTACAAAGTAAGATGGTGAAAATCAGTTAGCTGGGGAGGTGGAGGGTGGTCTTTACAGGATTATGTTTGGTGTCCCAGAGCTCAGTTCATGCTACTGAGATCTTGAACATAGGATCCAAAAAGCTACCTGACAAAAGGAGTCTTAGCAAAGCCATGGAATGTTTCCTGGGCCTTCATGAGGGTCAGTGTTGTCTAGGACTTCTCTCCAGATACTCCCAATCCTTTGTCAATCTGAAACTCTTGCATTCTTCTATCAGATTATAAATCCCTATTTTTATGTCTAGATGTGAGGTCCTCAAAAGTAGAGACTGTTTCTTATTCATCTTTGAATTTGTATTTTCTAACATTGTTTCTAACATAGAATAAGCACTCAATAAATGCTGACTGAATGCTTGGAAACCTAAATAAATGTCTTAAAAAGAAAAATAAAACAAAATACAGATATGATGGACAGAAAGTTAAGATTGATGTTACATCTGTAATTTTGTTTTTTAGAACTTTGGTAAGAGGGTGAAGGATTGTGACATTAATACATGTTTGTTTTAAAAGAAATTGGAGAAAAAATATAAACAAAAAAGTAAACTGGAAAATCGCAGAACTACTTATAACATTAAAAGTGTTATCTTTATTTTACTGTCTTTATTTATCAGAAATTTGTATTTCTTCATCTATGAAGGGCTAATATTCCTTTTGCCAATTTTTGTTTTGGATTTTGGTCTACTTTCTTTTATTGATTGTAAAAGATATTTTTACTTGAAGAAATTAGCACTTTTTCATAAATATTACAAAAAAGTTATTTTTCCAGTGCATGTGTCTTGTGTCATACAGAATTTTTGTTATTCTTACATATTTAAACATAATTGCATTAAATCTAGAAAGCTTTTTGCTTTCTACCAATTTATGCCTAAATTTATTTCCTCATCCCAAGATAAGACAGATCCACAGTATGATTTTCATGGTTTTATTGCCTTACATTTTAGCATCATACACTTATTATATGATGTCAGATAGAAATACATATTTTTCCACATAATTACTCAATTGGTCCAGAATCTTCATTTCTATACTGATTGAAAATATGTTCCTTAACATAGTAAAAAGTCTTATATTTACTCGGATCTGATTTTCAACTTCACCCTTACCACTTGGTTATCATCCAGTCAGCACACTCCACCTTTTCTCCCCAGATCAAAACTGATGCAAAAATCCAGGAAATTCCCCTTCATCAGGCAGAATGGCACCAGTTCCCTTCATGAAAGGAGCTGAGTCTCAGAGGATGAGTCTGCCAGAGCGAACTCAGTTTTTCCACTTACTCTCACTTATCTGTCCTCAGACAAGTTGTATAAGCTTTTTCAGCTCAGTTTCGTCATGCACAAGACATAGACTTATAATGTCTACCTCATGGATTTATTCTGGGATTAAATGAAATATAACATAGAAAATGTATATGTTACTCACACTTAATAACTAATATGCATAGTAAGTAATGTATATATAAAAACAAATAGTATTTATAGTTCGTGTGCCTATATATATAGTAAAGTGAAAGTTAAGTCGCTCAGTCGTGTCCGACTCTTTGTGACCCCATGGATTGTAGCCTACCAGGCTCCTCTGTTCATGGGATTTTCCAGGCAATAGTACTGGAGTGGATTGCCATTTCCTTCTCCAGGGGATCTTCCCGACCCAGGGATTGAACCCAGGTCTCCCGCATTGTAGACAGACGCTTAACCATCTGAGCCACCAGGAAAGTGTATATATATATATATATATATAGTAAGCACATAGTAAATTAGTTTAACATCTAGTTTCTTTTTCTCTATACCCCACACTCCCCACAAATCAAAGGATAGTTACACAGAAACCCAACCCAAACCTTGAGTCAATTTCTTTTATTTCATTCTTTCCTTCCCATTGATTGTGTGCTCTCTGCCTTGGTACTTTCTGTGAAAACTGCAGTGTACGTGAGACCTGGGTCCTTCTCAGTTCCTGAGTGCAGTCCCTGAAACTGAGCTGAGCAGACAGGCCTCTCTGTGCACTGACATTCTCATGGTCAAAGGATGCCTAGATGTTTGGGAACAAATGATTGGGGCCTGGTTGTGTACAGCAGTTATTGGAGAAAATTGGGGGTGGGGGGGTCTGTTGCAGTGGCAATGGAGAGGAGGTCAAGGACAGATTGAGGTGTGTGCTTTAGAAGGGCATATTAACAAATGGAAGGGCAACAAGAGAAAGCCGAGGCAAAGCTGGGGTTTCACCCACAAATAACAGAAGTGAGGAAAGCTGGAAAAATTATCAAGTGAGGTGGGAAGCCTGGAGAGCAAAGACTTAACTCATTCTTGATATGCTGAGTTTTAGGTGGCAGCAGAACACTCAAGAGACACCCTGGAATCTGAGAAGTCAAAGCCCCAAACTGAGAATATCCAGGTGAGACCAAATCCAACAGCAATTCTCCCAGGCTTTACCTGTGAGGAATGAAGTCTGGTAGTTCCTGGGCTGCACACACCCCAGAATGGAAGACCTTGCTTCAACCCAACAGCAGTTGTAACAATAGTAAATGCAAAGACAAGACAAAAGACAAAAACACTGAACCTCTGGACAGGAGATGTGCCATTTTGCTGGGAACCTATTATAGCCCGTAGAACTGGAAAGAAGACCCTTATTTCCTGTTGTCTCTTTATCTGTTAATCTCATGTCCCTTTCTTCTCTAGCCCCATTCTGGCCATTTCACTTTAAGCTCTGAGTTTCTATTTCTGAGGTAACCACATTCCCCACATGGCTACATGTGCTGAAAGTTTTGTGGAGAGAGATACTTGTGATTACCAAGATGCTCTTAAATGCAGTCTTCCTCATCAGTCCCTTCTGATCAGGCCTTTTTTCCCCCTTAATTTTATTTATTTGGCTTCATCAAGTCTTAGTTGTGGTATGCAAACTATTAGTTGTGGCACATGGGATCTAGTTCCCTGATCAAAGATTGAACCCCGGCTCCCTGTGTTGGGATCACAGAGTCTTAGCCACTGGACATCTAGGCAAGTCCCCTGACCAGGACTTTTGAGTGTCAAAGACTCACTAAAATATGAAATGAGTGTCCCTGAGTCCAAGAATCCCAAAGTGTGCTAGAGCCCGTTGTTCAGTGGCTTGAAGAGTTATCAGCACTTTTCCCATGGTTTCAGGAGAAGCTTTGGAAAAAGCCACTGCACAGTCAGCCTACATAGGCACCCCCCCACAAAAGGATATTTTTCTTCAGTACAAACAAAGGCTCATATATTTGGTGTGTATCACTGGACATATGCTAAAGTAATCAGTCCAAATGATGAAACAGACAAGTAGGGCCATGGGCATTATAAGGAGGAAGAGACTGGGCAGACTCCAGGGACTAGGGAAGCTTTGTGTCCTGGAATTGCTAGCATGTAGCCCACGTTGTAGGACTTCCCACATGGCTCATCTGGTAAAGAATTCGCCTGCAATGCAGGAGAACCAAGTTTGATCCCTGGCTTGGGAAGATCCCCTGGAGAAGGAAATAGCAACCCACACAGTATTCTTGCCTGGGGAATTCCATGAACAGAGGAGTCTGGCAGGCTATAGTCCATAGACCTGGACACGACTTAGTGACTAAACCACCACCAGCCCACGTTGTAGAGATTCATCTGGTTTCAGAGGAGGGTGTCTGAACCTACCCTAGACCCAAACTCCAAACTGAAATGCAAAAATACATTGCAGAAAAGTTGACTGGGGGAAACAACCAGTTTAAAAATAGCTTTTGTCCATATTTAATTTTATTTGACCCTTATACTTAGTGCAATATATTTTTGTCTTCTAAGCAAAAATACTGAAGTGAGTTGTCATTTCCTTCACCAGGGGATCTTTCCAATCCAGGGATTGAACCCCAGTCACCTGCACTGGCAGGTGGATTCTTTACCACTGAGCCACCAGGGAAACCCTTATATAGCTACCTTGGGGTCAGTAAGGCAGATCTGATGATCTGAACCAGTTAGAGTTGCTCCGTTCTTAGCTACTCCTTCATTTATCAGACACTTATTGAAAATATATTTACCATGTGCCAGCCACTGTAGCATATGCTGGTAATCTGTACCATAATGAACAGACAAATATGGTCCTGACCTTGTGACACTCATGTTCTAGTATAAGATATAGACCAATGAGAAGACAAATATTAATATACTAGTTCAGTCACTCAGTCATGTCCGACTCTTTGCGACCCCATGGACGGCAGCATGCCACACTTCCCTGTCCATCACCAGCACCTGGAGCTTGCTCAAACTAATGTGCATCAAGTCAGTGATGCCATCCAACCATCTCATCCTCTATTGCCCCCTTCTCCTCCTGCCCTCAATCTTTTCCAGCATCAGGGTCTTTTCCAATGAGTCAGTTCTTCACATCAGGTGGCCAAAGTATTAGAGTTTCAGCTTCAGCATCAGTCCTTCCAATGAATATTCAGGGCTGATGTCCTTTAGGATGGACTGGTTGGATCTCCTTGCAGCCCAAGGATTCTCAAGAGTCTTCTCCAACACCACAGTTCAGAAGCATCAATTCTTCGGTGCTCAGCTTTATTTATAGTTCAACTCTCAACTCTCAACTTCCACATGACTGCTGGAAAAACCATAGCTTTGACTAGATGGACCTTTGTTGACAAAGTAATATCTCTGCTTTTCAGTGTACTATCAAGGTTGGTCTCTGCTTTTTAATACGCTGTTTAGGTTGGTCATATCTTTCTTCCAAGGAGCAAGTGTGTTTTAACTTCATGGCTGCAGGTACCATCTGCAGTGATTTTGGAGCCTAAGAAAATAAATCTTCAAATTTAATAAATATATTAAATATTAATATAAATTAATATTAAATTAATTTAAATAAGAGTATAAATAGGAGAAGTTCAGAGTGGAGCAGGATCCTATGTAAATATTGCCTAATCTAGGCCTAGAAGAAATTTCTAAAATGTCCACACACTTTTACTTAGACTTCCTGGGGACAACTGTGTGCCCTTCCTCACAAGAGGCCACATAAATTACTGGAACTGGGGATGTGCAAGCCTTTGCTAGGAACACACCAGCAAGTTCCTTCTCTGATTAAGAGTTGATAAGGGCATATTTCCAAAGGTCCAGTTAGTGTCATGGAAGGATGAAGCATGACAGATGTGTCCAAGTCACCTAGAATGAATAGTCTCTTGGGAGAGGGGAAAAAAGTTCTTCCACAGAAATGACAAAGGGAAGGGACTCACTGTAACAAAGCTGCAGAAACTAAATTTGTGATATGTATCATTTCTTGGGTATTTTAGATGCTCGGACTGCCACATCGCTGAAGCCTGTTTCTGCCTTCCGTGGTGAGTGGAGATCTCTTTTCAGGGGTTATTTTCTGTAAGTGCGGTTTCAGTGTGGTGTTTGCTGTAAGTTACCTGTGAATTTCCCACTGTCTGTGGCCACAGTGGAAGCAGGCACTAACATCTGAGAGTCAGTCAGAGAAAACCACACTTCAAGTTTGGTGAGAAACAGGAACAATAGTCATATGGGTGGCTACCCACCCTTCAAATGGGAAAGCCTCAGAAGCAAGGATGAAACTGGCTACCGAAGTAAAGAAAGGCCCTTAAGAAAGGCCTTAATCACACTGCACATCCCAACGAGCTCCTGGGACAGAGGCACAGAAAAGGCATAGCCAGGATGATGTATAATTCATTGTCCAAACCAGAAAACTTGTGCAAATGAAAAGGAGGCTAAAAATAGTTAAGGGTCATTAAGTGATTGATAATGATATAACTAAACTGCCTGTGCAAACCAGGACATAAAGTCATTCTCCTTAGAGGAGATGTTGCCCTTGTCCCCTGAGATGATAACTGGCTGCCAAGATATTTACACTGTGTTGTTCTGAGGGCTCATGTGGGAGGTGTTGTCTTGCTGGCTTGATTGTTTGTTTGGATATCACAGGTTGAGACTGAGGTTGAGACTGTATATAATAGTGGCTCCTTAATATAAGAGAAATTGATATTTTGTCAGGAAAGAAAACTCCAAGAATGTTACCTACATCATCACCATAGTTCTCTACTTATAAGTCAATTCCATACCAGCCTCAGAAAAGGGAGAAGGGAGGTGAAAGAAGGAGAGAGAGAAACCCAAAGCAGTAGATTTCTACTCACTCTTGTTTCCAGTTTTCCTTTTTTCCTATCCTCTTATTTCTCTGGCTGAAGGAGGTGTTATAAAAGCCTTATAACTTTAACAAATGAATTAAACATGAGCTTTTCTAGTTGAGTATAACTCCCTTTGAGAGTTTCTGAATAATAAAACAACCAATTTACTTTCTTTTTCTTTTACAGGAAAAAAATACACCTTTTTGAAGCAAGAAAAGACTCCCGAAAGCAAAGTAAGTCATTACTTTCACATCATTTTTACTTTTGACAGACTTGGCTTCTCTTCTTCCATCCGCTCCCAAAGCACCTTGGGCATACATCTAGTATAATACTTACACATTAGCTGCTGTTTGTCCAATTGCATGTCTCTATCTCCACTGAACCAGGAGCTCACTTAGGGAAGAATTGACTTATTGATCTCCATAGCCTTCCAATATCTCCTGAGGTCTGCTGGCTGAAGGAGTTAAATGGGAACAATAAAAGCCAAAAGTGGAGCCACAAGTCACCTGTAAGAAACTGCAAGGAGGCCAGCGCGGGCACAGAGCACACGCAGGAGCAGCAGGACCTTGGGATCAAGTTTCCTGTTAGAATCTTTTCATCTTGAGAGTTACAGGAGGCGCTGCCAAGTATGATCATATCTGCAGTAAAGACATCACCCAATTTGCTCTTCAGAGAACAGATAATAGAGAATGGCAAAAATGGATGCTGGAAGATCACCTAGGGACCAGTGGTGATCGAAGCAGGAAACAAAAGCATTCAAAAGAGAGGGTGGTGAATGAATAGTGCCCTGTCTAACTGGGAGATTGGGGATGGGGTGGGGCCGGGAGGGGGCTGCTGAGGAGGGTGCTGACAAAGTACAGGCAGGAGGACTAGGCCCCAGTGTTTCTAAAGAAGAAAAGGAAACGAATTTTGTTTTTGCCTTCCTGGGTTTAAAGAGGAGAGCCTGGTTCATTCACCCTGAATTTTAAAAATGAGCCCTGTAGGTGTGTAAAAAAATAGTACAGCCCTCCCACCTCTAGCCACTTCACCCAGGGGAGCTGCGGGTGTCAGGAAACCCCAGTCTCAATCAAAGCAAAACAGAAATAGGAATAGACTTCTAATGGTAGAAATAAGACCTCTAAGGCCAAAACTCACAGACACTTTTTTTAAAATTCTTTTGAAGTTGTTGACCTACAACATTGCATTAGTTTCAGGTGCATTTATTTTTACACATCAAGATGATCTGGTTACACTCTGTCTGTCACCATACAGAATTATTGCTGTTATAGTTCTACTCACCGTATTCCCTGTACTGCACAGTATGTCCTCATGCCTCATTTATAAATGGATGTTTGTACCTTTTAAGTTCTGTTACCTACTAGCTCGTACCCCCACCCCCTTCCCTCTGGTAACCACCAGTTTTTTTCTCTGTATCTATGAGTCTGTTTGTTTTGTTGTGCTTGTTCGTTTGTTTTTATTTCTAGATCGACATATGAATGAAATCATATGATATTTTTCTCTCTTTGACTTCACTCAGCATAATGCCATCTAGATTCATCCATGTTGTTGCAAATGGCAAAATTCCATTCTTTTTATGGCTGAATAATATTTCCTTCCACAGTTTATTGTGATCCACACAGTCAAAGGCTTTGGCATAGTCAATAACGCAGAAATAGATATTTTTCTGGAACTCTCTTGCTTTTTCCATGATCCAGCGGATGTTGGCAATTTGATTTCAGGTTCCTCGGCCTTTTCTAAAACCAGCTTGAACATCTGGAAGTTCACGGTTCACGTATTGTTGAAGCCTGGCTTGGAGAGTTTTGAGCATTACTTTACTAGCTTGTGAGATGAGTGCAATTGTGCGGTAGTTTGAACATTCTTTGGCATTGCCTTTCTTTGGGATTGGAATGAACACTGACCTTTTCCAGTCCTGTGGCCACTGCTGGGTTTTCCAAGTTTGCTGGCATATTGAGTGCAGCACTTTCACAGCATCATCTTTCAGGATTTGAAATAGCTCCACTGGAATTCCATCACCTCCACTAGCTTTGTTTGTAGTGATGCTTTCTAAGGCCCACTTGACTTCACATTCCAGGATGTCTGGCTCTAGATGAGTGATCACACCATCGTGATTATCTTGGTCATGAAGATCTTTTTTGTAAAGTTCTTCTGTGTTTTTTGCCACCTCTTCTTAATATCTTCTGCTTCTGTTAGATCCATACCATTTCTGTCCTTTATTGAGCCCATCTTTGCATGAAATGTTCCCTTGGTTTCTCTGATTTTCTTGAAGAGATCTCTAGTCTTTACCATTCTGCTGTTTTCCTCTACTTCTTTGCACTGATCGCTGAGGAAGGCTTTCTTAACTCTCCTTGCTATTCTTTGGAACTTTGCATTCTGATGCTTATATCTTTCCTTTTCTCCTTTGCTTTTCAATTCTCTTCTTTTCACAGCTATTTGTAAGGCCTCCTCAGACAGCCATTTTGCTTTTTTGCATTTCATTTCCATGGGAATGGTCTTGATTCCTGTCTCCTGTGTGGATCACAGTAAACTGTGGAAAACTCTGAAATCAGACCACCTGATCTGCCTCTTGAGAAACCTGTATGCAGGTCAGGAAGCAACAGTTAGAACTGGACATGGAACAACAGACTGGTTCCAAAGAGGAAAAGGAGTACGTCAAGGCTGTATATTGTCACCCCGCTTATTTAACTTATATGCAGAGTACATCATGAGAAACACTGGGCTAGAAGAAAGCACAAGCTTGAATCAAGATTGCTGGGAGAAATATCAATAACCTCAAATATGCAGATGACACCACCCTTATGGCAAAAAGTGAAGAGGAACTAAAAAGCCTCCTGATGAAAGTGAAAAAGGAAAGTGAAAAAGTTGGCTTAAAGCTCAACATTCAGACAACTAAGATCATGGCATCTGGTCCCATCACTTCATGGGAAATAGATGGGGAAACAGTGGAAACAGTGTCAGACTTTATTTTTCTGGGCTCCAAAATCACTGCAGATGGTGACTGCAGCCATGAAATTAAAAGACGCTTACTCCTTGGAAGGAAAGTTATGACCAACCTCGATACTACATTGAAAAGCAGAGACATTACTTTGCCAACAAAGGTCCATCTAGTCAAGGCTATGGTTTTTCCAGTGGTCATGTATGGATGTGAGAGTTGGACTGTGAAGAAAGCTGAGCGCCGAAGAATTGATGCTTTTGAACTGTGGTGTTGGAGAAGACTCTTGAGAGTCCCTTGAACTGCAAGGAGATCCAACTTGTCCATCCTAAAGGAGATCAGTCCTGGGTGTTCACTGGAAGGACTGATGCTGAAGCTGAAACTCCAATACTTTGGCCACCTCATGCAAAGAGGTGACTCATTGGAAAAGACCCTGATGCTGGGAGGGATTGGGGGCAGGAGGAGAAGGGGACAACAGAGGATGAGATGGCTGGATGGCATCACTGACTCAATGGACGTGAGTCTGAGTGAACTCTGGGAGTTGGTGATGGACAGGGAGGCCTGGCGTGCTGTGATTCATGGGGTCTCAAAGAGTTGGACACGACTGAGTGACTGACCTGACCTGAACTGAATATTTCCTTGCATATACACATACCACATCTTCTTCATCCATTCATCTACCGAGGAATACTTAGGTTGCTTCCCTATCTTGACTTTTGTAAATAATGCTGTAATGAACTCAGATGCATATATCTTTTCAAATAAGCACTTTTGTTTTCTTCATATCAGTACTCAGAAATGGAATTTCTGGATAGTATGGCAGTTGCACATTTAATTTTTGAGGAAACTCCATATAAAGCATCTGCCTACAACGCAGGAGACCCGGGTTCAATCCCTGGGTCAGGAAGATCTCCTGGAGAAGGAAATGGCACCCCACTCCAGTATTCTTATCTGGAAAATCCCATGGACAGAGGAGCCTGGTAGGCTACAGTCCATGGGGTCGCAAAGAGTCGGACACAACTGAGCGACTTCACTTCTTCACTTCATACTGTTTTCCATAGATGCTGCAGCAGTTGACAATCCCACCAACAGTGCAAAAAAATTCCCATTTCTCCACATCCTTGACAAATGTTATTTGTTGTCTTTTTAATAATAGCCAGAATGATAGTATCATATTAATCTTAGTACCATAGTACTACTATACCAATAGCATGTTGGTACTGGTTTTAGTGCTGGTTACTGTCCAACTCTTGGGACTCCATGGACTGTAGCCTGCCAGGCTCCTCTGTCCATAGGACCTCCCAGGCAAGAATTCTGGAGTTGGTTGTCACTGCCTTCTCCAAGGGATCTTCACAACCCAGGGATCAAACCTGCATCTCCTGCATTGCAGGTGGTCTCCTGCATTGCAGGTGGTCTCCTGCATGACAGGGGGAATCTTTACTACTGAGCCACTAGGAAACCAGCAGTAATATAGTATAGTAATATAGCTTAGTTTGAAATCACTGACCATGATACCTCCAGCTTTGTTTTTCTTCCGCAAGACTTGGCTATTCTGCACCTTTTTTGGTTTCACACAAAATTTAGGATCATTTATTCTAGTTCTGTGAAAAACAGTATTAGTTCTTCCAATTCACGAGAACAGTGTATCTTTCCATTTTTTATGTGCCATCTTCAATTTCTTTTATCCATGTCTTATAGCTTTCAGAATACAAATCTTTTACATCCTAGGTTAGATTTATTCCTAGGTATTTTATTCTTCTTGATACAATTGTAACTAGGATTGTTTTCTTAATTTCAGATAGTTTGCTATTAATGTATAGAAATGCAACAGATTTCTGTGTGCTAATTTTGTATCCTTGCAACTTAATGAATTTATCTGTTAGTTCTAACAGTTTTTTGGTGGAATCTTTAGGGTTTTCTATATATAATATTATATCATCTGCAAAGAGTGATAGTTTTATTTTTTTCCCTTCTAATTTGCATGCCCTTTATCTGTTTTTCTTTTCTGGTTGCTGGGGCTAAACTTCCAGTGTTATGTTGAATAAAAGTGGTGATTGCTGGGCATACTTGTATTGTTTCTGATCTTAAGGGAAAAGACTTCAGCTTCTCATCATTGAGATGGTTAGCTCTGGGCTTGACATGTATGGCCATTATTATACTGAGGTATGTTCCCTCTATATTCAGTTTACTGAGAGTTTTTATCATAAGTGGATGTTAAATTTTGTCAAATGCTTTGTTTGTAACTGTTGAGGTGATCATATGACTTTTACCTTTAATTTTGTTCATGTGGTGTATCACATTGATTTGTGTATATTGAATTATCCTTGCATCCCTGGAATAAATTCCACTTGACCATGGTACATGATCTTTTTAATGTATTACTGAATTTAGTTTCTTAATATTTTGTTGAAGATTTTTATATTTATATTCATCAGGGAAATTGGCCTATCTATTTTTTCCTGCGGTATCTTTGTCTGGTTTATGGATCAGGGTAATGCAGACCTTGTAAAATGTATGTGGAAACATTCCTTCATCTTCAATAGTTTGGATTAGTTTGAGAAGGCTAGGTATTAACTCTTCCTTAAATGTTTCATAAAATTCACTTGTGAGGCCATCTGGTCATAGGCTTGTGTTTGTTGGGAGTTATTTTCTTTTATTACTGATTTAATTTCTTTACTATTAATCTGTTCATATTTTCTATTTCTTTCTGACTCAGTCTTGGGAGATTGGATGTTTCTAGGAATTTATCCACCTCTCCAGTTAGTTTTAAGCTGATAGTCCCTTAAGTTTGAATGCATTCTAAAAGCACTATATTTTTGCCACTTTACACCTACGTTTATGCTTTTGTCATCATATTTTACATTTTTATTCTGTGTATCCCTTAATGTCTTATTGTAGTTGGTTTTACTACTTTGGTCTTTTAAGCTTCATACTAGCTTTTTAAGTTGCTGATACTGTGGCTTTGCTATATATTGGCCTTTACCAGTGAAATATTTTCTTTTGTATATCCTCTTATAATCTTTTCTTCTCTGCTTAAAGAAGATCCTTAAATATTGCCCATAAGGCCAGTCTAGTGGTGATGAACTCCTTTACTTTTTGCTTGTCTGGGAAATTTTACCTTTCCTTCAATTCTGAATAATAACCTTGCTAGGTAGAGTTTTCTTGGGTTGTAAGGTTTTTTCTTTCAGCAGTTTAAATATATCATGCCACTCCCCTGGAAAATTTCTGCTAAAAAACAGCTGATAGTCTTATAGGAGCTCCCTTGATGTGACTTCCTGTTTTTTCTAGCTGCCTTAAAATTCTCTCTTTAACTTTGCCATTTTAATTATGATATGTCTTGGTCTGGATCACTTTGGGTTCATCTTGTTGTTTCCTGGACCGGGGATGCCTGTTTCCCTCCCCAGATTAGGAAAGTTTTCAGCCATTATTTCTTTAAATATATTTTCTGCCTCTTTCTCTCATTCTTCTCCTTCAGGGATCCCTAAAACATGAATGTTAGTATGCTTGATGTTTTTTTCAGAAGTTCCTTCAATAATCCTCATTTTTTAACATGGGCACACCTATCTCCAGGCTAGAGTGATGTCATGAGGCTTCCATTGAATGCTCTTGTTTGCTTATTGAGCTGGTGTATTTCCCTCTTTGCTGAGTGGCCAGAACCTGCTGGTTTTAAGTACATTGACTTTTTAGCAATCAGCCTGCTTTTGTTTGTTTCTGTCACCGGTCTCAAAAATGGTTCGGTTTGAGTTTCCTTTTCTGTAGAACTATTCTTGAGCACCAGCTTCTACTCCACCATCATCCCGTCACCGACAGCAGAAATAGCCTTCCTCTGCCTTGAGGGTCTCTCTTAGGTCCTTGTCTGCCTCCTCTGCTAGCCTGTGAGCGACTTGAGGTCAGGATCTGTCTCTGATTCTTCTTTTTCTCCCTAATTCTTGGTACACCGTAGGCATGCCCTTGTGGCTCAGTTGGTAAAGAGTCTGCCTACAATGCAAGAGACTACCTGCAATGCAGGAGACCCAGGTTCAATCCATGGGTTGGGAAGATCCCCTGGAGAAGGAAATGGCAACCTACTCCTACATTCTTGCCTGGGAAATTCCATGGACAGAGAAGCCGGGCAGGCTACAGTCCATAGGGTCACAAGGGGCAGACTCGAATGAGTGACTAATCACCACCACCAGACACGCAATGAATTTTGGGTAAGGAAGGACAGAGAAGGAAAGGAGTGAGAAAGGGAGGGACATGTGATTTCCTGTCCAAGATCCACTGACTGTCTTTCCTTCCACTTAGCCTCTCAGCACAGCTTTGACCGTTTCTTGTTTAGATGACCCTGTTGCTCCCCAGGGATGTGATGAAGATCAGGATAGCCCAAGAAGGGCTACCCTAGCTCTACCTTGGTTTTTTGGTTGCTTATCTTTCAGTGTCCCTCTTCTCCCCTCCCAGAAATCTCCCCATAACCTGAAATTCATTAAATGTATTTTCTTTCTCCAGATGAAGAAACATCATCTGCTCCCATCCAGGTAATGCAAACATCTCTGAGACTTTTTCTGAGATAACAGTAGACATGCAGGCACTTCAGGTAGCAGCAAAAGACCTGCAAGACCCCTTATGACCTTAATACTGAATCCTTTAGATGCCAGTGCTTATGTCCAGGGACATGTGCAGAGTCTGGTAGCAGAAGCTATGGCCACTTCTGTTGCACAATTCATTGAAAGGAACTTATATTTATTGAGCATTTAGTTTATGCCAGGCAGTTTATGCCAGTTTATGTGGGCTGAATGCCTCACGTGCATCATCTCATGTAACTGTCACAATAACTCTTTAAGATTGGTACTATTATTTTCCTACCCATTTTATAGGAGGATTAAGTGATATTCCCTCAAAGCCAGACAGCTGACAAGATGGCAGGAGCATGGATCAAAAATAAGTCTTGCTTCCAAATCCATGCTCCTGCTCCTATCCCTTGCTGTTTTGCTGTTTATCTCCTGAGATTACACTGAAATTGAGTGAATTCTCTGTTGAGTGAATTCTCCTTTAATAATGCAAATATCTCTAGAGTCGGTGGTTAGATGTCATAACCCAAGCATTTTAAGCTGTCTTTAGATTGTTCTCTTATACAAGGATGGATGCTGTCACGGTCTTGAGACTTTGGGAATTATATAGGGAGGTCACTCGGGGACATGGGGAAGAGAGGACATGCCTGAGTAGGCTGAATTCTCTGAGTAGCATGGGAAGTCTGGCAGCTTGGGCGAGTGGTTGGGGTGGGGCAGCCCTTTAGGGAAAATAAGCAAGAGGTGAAGGGGAAGTGGTCATGGAGGACAGACTTTGCCCGAGGCTGAGCCTGTGTTGAGATGAAGTAGAAGGAGAATGACAAGAGGCCAAGTCTTAATGCTGGCTCTCCTTTACCCAGCAAGAGAAGGGTGGCCACGGCTCCTCGGAGGATCTGTGCTACACCCTCATCAATCACAGCGTCCTCGGGAGAAGGCCGTCGGGAACCTCTGCTGAGGAATCTTATGAGAACGTTTCCCTCAAGGCTGAGAGGCCCAGAGCATCGCTGGGAGGAACCGAGACTGAGTACTCACTCCTTCGTGTGCCCTCCACCCCGAAGCACCCGCCCTCCCTGGAGGACGAGTATGAACTTCTCATGCCCAACAGAATCTTCCCTCACTCCCTGAAGCAGCCCCATCCACTTGTGCCCCCTTCTCAGGCTCAGTTTTCTCATTTCTAACGAAGCGACTGGGCCAGCACTTAACTTGTTGCTGTTGCTCAGTCACTCGGTTGTCTTCAACTCTTTGCGACTCCATGGACTGAAGGATGCCAGGGTTCCCTGTTCCTCACCATGTCCCAGAGCTCGCTCAAACTCTTGTCCATTGAGTCAGTGATGCCATCCAACCATCTCATCCTCTGTCGTCCCCTTCTCCTCCTGCCTTCAATCTTTCCCAGCATCAGGGTCTGTTCTAATGAGTCGGGATCTTTGTATCAGGTGGCCAAAGTATTGGAGCTTCAGCCTCAGAATCAGTCCCTCCAATGAATATTCAGGATTGATTTCCTGTAAGATGGACTGATTCGATCTCCTTGTAGTCCAAGGGACTCCCAAGAGTCTTCTCCAGCACAATTCAAAGGCATCAATTTCTCGGCACTCAGCCTTCTTTATGGTCCAACTCTTACATCCATGCATGACTACTGGAAAAACCATGGCTTTGACTATATGAATCTTTGTTGGCCAAGTAATGTCTCTGCTTTTTAATATGCTGTCTAGGTTTGTCATAGCTTTTCTTCCAAGGAGTAAGCATCTTTTAATTTCATGGCTGCAGTCACCATCTGCAGTGATTTTGGAGCCCAAGAAAATAAAGTCTGTCACTGTTTCCAGCAATTAATACCAGCAAATAAACCCGTGAGTGGGGAACTTTGGTTGAAGCAGGTCTGGGGGACAGAGCACTTTCAGCTTATCTCCCCCTGCTCCCAACACACACATAACAGGAGGTCCCTGTAGAAAGTGGTTTGCAAACCTCAAAGCCTCCTAAATCCTCCATGATGTCCAACATCCAAATATCACCCAACTATCCCTAATACTTACTCTTTGAGAAGGAAGTGACTATCTTTGGTTCTACAAGGCTTGGGATATAGGTCATTCTACTCAGTAGTGGGAGGGACTACCTGGTCCCCGGCTCCTTTGTTCAGCTCCTTCTTACAAAATGTCCATGTGATTGTGCTCTGAAGTCACAGGGAAGCTTCACCAATGATATTAAGAGCCCCTAGGTTACCCAAAGGGGCAACCTCATTCCACATATGTCTGTGTACCCGACTCCTCGCTCGTAACCTTGTACCCAACTCCTCACTCATAACCTTCCAAGTAGGTGCCTGTGGCATCCCTCTCACTCCATGCCTCTAAGCAGTGTCCTTTGCCATGGGGGTGGGGGGGGAAGGAGAGACTGGAATGAATTGGGAGCGTAATAACGACATATATACACTACCTTGTGTAAAGCAGATAGCTAGTGGGGCCCTGCTGTATAGTGCAGGGAGCTCAGCCTGATGCTCTGTGATGACCTAGAAGGCTGGCATGGTGGGGGGGCAGGCTGGCGAGGCTCAAGAGGGAAAGGAATATATGTATACATATAGCTGATTCACGTTGTTGTCCAGCAGAAATGGACACAACATTGTAGAGCAATTGTACTCCAATAAAAATAAATGTATATTAAAAAGTTAATAATAAGTAGTGTCCTTTGCAGAGTGTCTTTGACTCATTGACCCTGGTGCCTTGGTTGGTTAAGTTACATGGGTTAAATGGGTACGTTCCAGGCCAGGTTTCTATATATACTTTAATCCATATTTTTTAACTTTGTATTTCTCCCTGGAATCTTAGGAAAAAATCATAGCATCAGAGAAAGAGAGACTAGGAAGTTCATTGGAGATTCTTTAATTCCACTCTCTCTTTTTTGGCCCAGAAAGGATAAACAAGCTCACTGCAACACTGCGAGTGGCAGAATTTTACCTAAAGCCTGATTTCCTGGCTTCCACTTTGGTGCTCTTCCAATATGCTACACAGAAGGGCTCTACTATATGGTATGTGTGTTATGTACTATGTCACGTATAAACTATGAATAAAGTGTCACACTGGAAAAACCTCACACACACACACTTTCTCTAATGAGCACGTCTCCCTCTGCCTCAATTATTTATTTCCCCTTCTTTCTTTTAGTGTTTCTAGAATTATGCCCAGCCCTTAAAACAGGGTCAGCATACTATGGCCCACAGGCCAAATCTGGCTAACTTGCTGTCTTGATAAATGAAAGCTTGGCAGCCCACAGCCTGTTCATTTATCTGCCTACTCAACTGTTGCTTCTCAACCTCTGGAGAGCTGAAATGTTGTAATTCACACTGCAGGTCCTTCAAAGCCAAAAATATTTATTTGGGGGCCCTTTTCAGGGAAAAAAAAATATTTGCAGACACTTTTCTTAAACAATCATATAGATAACTAAACAAAAAATGTGTTTTGGGTCATGGCGTAACCATAAGAGTTGGTGCTAATAAAATGGCATGGAAATATTAAACCACAACTTAGGGTGACAGAAGAACAATCAGCAAATTAGACTATTTCTATATGCACACCTGTGCTCTCAACTTCCCATTTTATTTAACCCATAACCATTGTCCTAATTTGGGGGATGTTAAAATAGTAAGAAGCTTGTTGAGACAAGTAGTAGATGCATTATGAGTTTAATCACCTTTCTGCTCCCCAGTGAACCAAAGTTAAACAGTGCTGCTATTTAAAAATGTGCTAAGTGCCCTGTTGGGATAAATCTAGTGACTTGAGGTTGGATGTATCAACACAGGTTTGATGAGGCTTCAGTCAGTCCATGGTCTTGAGCTAAGCCAATCACAGCTTAATATCACGTACTCTGCTAACTTCCTAGTTTCGGCAAAATTCTTCCACATGGAATCCTAACTTTGACCCTTGGCCGAGATACACTCAATTTCAAAAGGAGGCACGCACGGTCATGGAGAATACCGTACAAGATGTAACGAGGCTTAGGGCAAAGAGTGCGTATGCTAGAGTCAGGTGATTAATGATTTGAGTCCTAGTTCCATCTCTTCCTTGATCTGGGAACTTGAGCATGTAAGAAGCTCAGCTCCATCACCCATAATCAGGAGGATTTCATTCAATGTATGTACATCATCTACCACAGATTATGAACAAATTTTGTCAACAAGCAAAAGGATACAAAAATCTTTATCATGTATACAGAAAAATTTGCCCTGATGTGTCTGGTGATTCAGGGCCACTTGGCAGTCTTCCTTCGAGGCAGACACATAATTACTGAGGTTTACACAGGGATTTTTCACTTATTGGACCACTGTGGAAGTTGATTAGTAAGTATTTGTAGTTACCACATAATAAGTTATAGTTTGAGTCTTACCCTGTAAAAGTATTATCTGTCCCAAATATGCATTATTTGGGGAACATATTAAGTATAAATGCTTAAACAAAGAAAACTGTCTTATAATGAAATTTAAAGGAATTATGAAAGGGAACTATTTTTGAGCAAGAGAGTCTTTGAAATACCTACTATGGCTGTATTTAATGCTGATCTGTTTTCCACAGATTTCAGGATTTCTAACAAAAGCAGCCTACTCTTTTTACAGACAATGTACCTTCAGAGACACACACACACACACACACACACACACACAAATTTGTATACAATTTCATTTGGGGATGCAATCCCTAAATTAAAGAATTCCTGTTCTTGATAAGAAACTGAGCCTGAGAATTTAAAATGCTCCCTTAAGTCACACATACAATCAGAAAACTCCCCTCCCCCAGGCTGATCTTAAAACTACACATAGCCAGAGTTCACAGAGGCATATGCGGTATCTGCAGGCTGTGTGGTTTCTGCTTTATGCTCATACTAGTAGCTATAAATAATCTCTTAGTCTGTGAATAAAGTCTTACGTTAGAACACAAGAGAGGTACAAGAGAAGAACAAAGATAGGTCAAGAAAATCTACCGTTGACAACAAATAAATTCAAATGCTAATGCTTTTAAGACATCCTTGGGTGACAGGGGCTTCAACTATGGAAGGAATGAAGGGTGTAGGTAGAATAGGAAAGTTGAGGCTGCAAGGTTCCACAGGAGCCTTCAGAAGAAAAGGAGATTCTGTTTACATTTATCTGCCTCTGTTCTTTTCCAAGTCAACCTACTGAGTTCAAAAAGCTCGTTGCGAGCTGCTTGATCTGAGTGTGCCTCGGACCTGTCAACTGTTAATTGGATCTGTGTAAGGTCCACTTTCCTAACAGAGGCACCTGGTAAAGTGTTGCGTGGTCATGATTACCCCAGTCTTGCTCAGTCTGATAACCCACCTCTCAACCCATCCCCTTCCCTACGTCCTGTGCTCTTCATGAATTTCCAGAATGCAGCCAAGACTGACCCTGTAGCCTGCATGACCCTGGGGTGCCTACCAGTTGGGAGGCCATTGATCATGTGTTTCCCACTAGGCTGGACTTTGCTCCCCACAACTGTGGGATTCTGGGCTGGTCCTTCCACCTTTCCATACCTGGGTTTCCTAACTATAAGATGAGAGAACTGCCTTCTGCTGCTAAGGGGATAATGAACTCGGATCATAAAGGAAAAATTGCTGCTGGCAATGCAGTAATTGTGTGAATAAGCTTATTTTAAAACAATGAAACAATAATGGGAGCCGAGAGGGGAAGATTTATAGAGACTTCTCCCATTTTTCGCAGCACTAATCAGACTTTGAATAAGGCAGGAGTCCATATCTAAAGGGAAAAGAAGAAAACACGTGTCTCATCCTAAGACACAAATGTGGAAAAAGAAAGAAAATCTGTCTACTCAAATCCCACCATTGCTTCAAAGTTCAGCTCCAGTCCTACTTGCTAGCAAAGCCTCCTCCAGTTAAACTAGACTTTTCACCCTTTTCTCTGACCATCACAAGTCCTACTGTTTAACATCCTGTTTTTCCCGCTGTTTCCCATTTCACCTGTGCAGAGCCTGACTCGCTAAGACGACCAGCAGTTTTTGTCCTTATTATCATTCTCATCTTCATTAGTATATTCTGTAGCCTTCTGCAACTCACATCATTAAAAACAATCTGCAAAACTAAGTTAAACTGAAAGGCAGAAAAGAATGGGACATAGCTAGAATTTTCTTTGGAGACGGGAAGAGGGTGGGTTCCACTGATGTTATGTACTTTCTGTCTGTACCTAAGTGACTCCCAGTTTTTCTTTTCAAGTCCTTCAGTGAGAGATTTCCCAGTGGTCCAGTGGCTAGGACTCCATGCTTCCACTGAAGAGGGCTCAGGTTCGATCCTTGTCAGGAAACTAAGATCCTGCAGACTGCACAGAGACACACCCGCAAAATAGTTCACTTGGGAATTCCCTGGCTGTCCAATGCCTGGGTTCCATTCCTGGTCAGGGAACTAGGATCTCACAAGCCTCGCAGCCAAAAAAAATGTTGTTATATCACAGATATTTGTTGAAACCTTCTTACACACCATGTGGTATGAAGATGTGTGGTAGCCAATCAACTAATCTCCTATAGCATAACAGTATATAAATGCCATTTGCCCCCAAACACCTCAAAGTGCTCTAATCACAAAGTTCATTTCTTTCCACACCATTTGGGCAGAAGGGTCAAACCAACAGAAAAGCCTCTCTATGACTTTCAAGTGGTCAAAACCTGAGGCAAGGTGCTTGTATCTTGGTGGTTTCCAACAGACAAAGGAAGATCAGAACCAAACCCAGTCCTGCCCCAGACAGGAACCAGCCCTTCCTTCCAGCCCCAGGCCCTTCAGACACCTGGTCATGCCCACAGAGCCCCAAGGGAAGTGGAGAGAAGAGACAGCCCCTCTGCAACAGGAACAGGGAGAGGAGGACCCAGCCCAGGCAGGTTCAATCTTATTCACTCAGAAGGGGAAGCTGCCCTCATGAAAAGGTCGCTTCCAACACCAATTACGGCAAGGACATGCCAGTCCAAACCGAGGCTACAGAGCAAACATTAATACAGCAAAAATAATTTATTGTCAATATTTTAAATCCTCTCCAAAGAAGTTCTTCATTATTTTCTTAACAGTACAAACATGAAAGTTTAGGTTTGACATATAAAATATAAAGAGGAAGAAGGGAAATTCACCTGTTTCACTAGTTTGAGGAATTATGCTCAAAAATGAGACACCGAGTTACAATAAACATATCTTCCAGTTAAATAACAAAGCACATTCACATTATCCAGAGTCCTGGGTCATAAAGAGCTCCACAAATCTAGCCGGAGACGCACACTCTGACACATCCCCAAACACAGTTGCCCTCCCCTGACATCATCCACCAGGGCCAATTGAGATCCTGAGGCTATGAACCTCTCATTACATGACCACAGAACTTGCCTGGAAATTTTCCACCAACGTCATTTTCCTAGCAAGACACTCTGTTCTCTCTTGACAGGTAATTCTATGTCTGTAGGTGACCAACACAGTCCCTCTTGTTCCCCCCAACCCCCGCCTGCCAAAGGATCAGGCCTTAAACTTCCAGCAGTTTAGTTCTGAGTGGTTCTTCCTATTTGACAACCATCTCCAATAAGACACACACTCAGTGCTTGAAGACCCTGAGTCCTACAGGAAGGCTAGCGACCCCAGATAATAAAAAGTCAACATGAACTACCTCTAGCAGATGGTAAGCAGTCTTAATGATTGTCTGATGGAAGCTGATGAAAATATAAATGGACCAACTATCCAAAACGAAGAGTCGTGTGTTCAAAATTCACAGGGACCCGTGTCTCCAAAAGAGGTGTTCAGGAGTCACAGTAATTATGCAGGGAAATAATTAAGAAACACACATCTCATTTCTGTAGTGCCACCTAATGCAGTAACCCTGCCAAGGCTGGTTTCCTGAGATGTGACAAGTCAACGTGTCTTGGAAGTGGACATGAACAATGCTAATTACCTTTGACAAAGTGCACGCCTTGTCCTCACAGCCTGGTCTGGGGGTAGATCAAATGTAGGGTTGAGAGAGAGGAGAGCGACTGGCTGAACTCTCCCTCGCTTGGCCTCTCCCTGTTCTCTCTCCTCCAGCCCAGGTTGGCAGGATCCCACCTGGAAGAACCCCTGGCCCTAAAAAGAAAATGTCCATTGTGGGTGGAGGGACCTCTCCCTGCAGGTCTGCCAGCCGCCCCATCATGACACCCTATCCGGACCCAGCTGGGGCAGAGCTGGAGTACTGTTTTGTTAAACACTGAAGCAGACTCTGTAACTGTGCAGAAGCTGGAGAAAAAGGACCGCCTCCACGCCTCTAGTCATTTTGAGTCCTTCTATGTTAATTCTCAGGATCTCTTCTGTAAAGTGGAACGAACTCTCTGCATCCCAAAGTTCAGCAGAGGGCTACTGTCAGACATAGATCAACCTTCATCATTCTGAAAAGGAAACACAAAGAAGAGTCACCGTTTAAAAAAAGGCATAACTATTTTAAACATTTATGTTTTTATTTTATTTCATTGGGTTTGATTATGAACTCCAACATAAAACTGGAATATTTGTAAACTCTTAACAGAGGAGGTTTACTCTCCAGGTAACACACACACATACACACAGGTTCACAACTCCTGAATTCCTTTCAAAAGGAAATAACACATTGTTTGCTTATTTACTTTGGCATAATTCATGATAAATAACATTTTGATGAGGACTTTTGGATGCAGAGGAAATTTTAACAGTCTTTTTTCCATAGTCTAACCATAAAAATATTTCTAAATTTTCATTTTTTTAAATATAAGCACAATATACAGAGAGAAATTCTAATGAGGGATATGGTGCAGAGCTGGCCTAAGGCCGAGGCACTTGGGCAATGACTGAGGACAAGACATGGGGAGCCCACGTACTCCACAGTGGGGTTCTGGTGGTTGATGTTTGAGGCTCGATCTTCCTTTGCTGTCAGACTCTGTCCTGTGCTTTGTAAGAGGTTTAAAGAATCCCGGGCCTCTGGCATCAGATGCTAGGATCCCACATACACTCCCAATTGTGACAATTGTCTCCGGACCTTGCCAAATACCCCTGGGGGACAACAATGCACTGATTGAGAAGTAATGTTCTTTGGATAAACTCTGCACTTCCTGGGGAATCTGTAAACAACCTCAACGGCTGCCCTTGACACCCCAGGTGGTCGTTTCAAGGGCAGAATGCACACACTGGCCTCTCTGCCAGCAGCCCATAGTTTACCCCAAATTTGTACAAACAAGATTCATCATTCTCATTGCCTGGAACTTCTTCCTCATCTCCCTCACACTGATCAGTTTTTGCTCTTGTTCCTTACTCAGTCTATTGGTTGACTCCTTCACAGGTCAGAAAACAGTACAAAGTAATGACCCCACGTCGAAATAACTCACAAGGTTCAAAATAAGTTATACAGCTGTTTTACATTGTAAAACAGATTTCCCCTTCTTATCTCAGGACCCTACCCTCCTCTAGATGAAGAAGCTCAAGGAATCGGGGGATGGGGAGGGAATAATCCATCACCAAAAAACAATTCCCTTAACTTTGAGGACACTATGCTAAGTGAAATAAGTCAGAGAGAGAAGGACAAATATTGCAAGATTTCACTTACACGTAGAATCTCCAAACTCATAAAAAAAGAGATCAGATTGGTGGTTGCCACAGGCAAGGTGTGAAGGAGGAGGAATTGAATGAAGGTGATCAAAAAACACAAACTTCTTGTTATAAGATAAATCAGTCCTGGGAACAAGTTCTCACAAGGGGAAAAATAGTTTTGTAACTTACAAGGTGATGGTGATGGACATTAACTACACTTATTATGGCAATCATTTCACAATATATGGGTTGAGTCACTATTCTGTAACCCTTAAACTTACACTGTCTTATTTGTTAATTATATCTCAACACTGCAAGAAAATATAAATTTAAAATTTCCCTTATGACTATAATATTAAAGGAAGTTTTTCTTCGTAGAAGGCATCAAAATGCCTGCATTTTGGACCTTTTGGCCTGCAGTTAGGTCAAGCAGTTATAGTCTCCAATTAGAGAATGAGAAATACACAATCCCTAGGGATCCAAATTACAAGCAAATTTACAGTTCAGGTTCTCTAGCACACACGTTGGAAATTCCAAGGAACTGCAGACTGGCTCCAGGGAATCCTTGGAATCCCTGAAATTGTAAAATTCTGTCCAGGGGGAAGAGTGTGTGCAGTTTTTCCAGGGAGAAATTACATGGCTGTCTCCAAATTCTCTAAGGGGCATTTGAACCAAGCAATTTTAAAAACCACTGCTCTTTGTAGAACAGACTTGTGGCTGCCAAGGGGGAGAAAGAGTGGTGGAGCGATGGATCAGGAGTTTGGGGTTAGTGGATACAAACTATCGGAGAAGGCAATGGCACCCCACTCCAGTACTCTTGCCTGGAAAATCCCATGGACAGAGGAGCCTGGTGGGCTGCGGTCCATGGGGGCATTAAGAGTCAGACACGACTGAGCGACTTCCCTTTCACTTTTCACTTTCATGCTTTGGAGTAGGAAATGGCAACCTACTCCAGTGTTCTTGCCTGGAGAATCCCAGGGACGGGGGAGCCTGGTGGGCTGCCGTCTATGGGGTCACACAGAGTGGGACACGACTGAAGTGACTTAGCAGTAGCAGGATACAAACTATAATATATAGAATGGATAAAGAACAAGGTCTGACTGGATAACACAGGGAACTCTATTCAATATCCTATGATAAACCACAATGGAGAAGAATCTGAAAAAAGAATATATGCATATGTCATGCTTGTATGTTCCTCGGTTCTTTGTCTCGTCACAACAAAGATTTGGAGTGACGGACATTAAAGCCCCCTCGGCGCACAGCTCTCAGGTCTTGGATAGACCGTGTTATAGCTCTCAGGTCTCGAATGGACCATGTTATAGCTCTTAGACAAATTAGTGCTACAGCTCTATTTTATTTAGAAGATAGCAGGAAAATCCATCTTCAAGGCATGAGGGCATGTCGAACTAAAGACGCGAGAAGAGTGCCCCAGCACACAGGAGAGAGAGCTGGCTTGGCCCCTCTATTTATATGCTTATCTCTCCCTGGGCCTGTCCTATGGAAACTGGGCCAGCCAGGAGTGTTGTTTGTTCTACCTGAGGTCCTCACTCCGGTCCTCAGACCTTTTTTGAGTGTCATTTTCGCGGGCTTTCCCCTTCCTTGTCTTGTAGCCACTGCCATTGTGGACTCCTTTTCCCTGTTCTACCTGCCTAACACATACAAATAGGTAGATAGGTGCTGTGCTTAGTCACTCAGTCATGTCCAACTCTTTGATAGACAGATAGATACAGGTGTAACTAAATCACTTTGCCATACAGCAGAAATTAGCATGACGCTGTAAACTGACTATACTCCAATAATTTTTCTTTAATGGCCAAAAAAAAAAAAGAAGCAGCTTTGCTCTTTGAAGAATTAGAACATGATCTTTGTGGGAAACCTGCTGCCTAGCTCATCACAGAAGGGGTTACCCTGCCAAGCCCACAGTGCCTGGGAACATGGGAGCTGGCCTCAGAACCTCCAGGCCTTGCTGGCCCCTCCTGGGGGCCTCTCTGGTTCCTGCCACCCGTCTCCACCCTCCCTCTGGACTGTGCCTGGAGTTGCCCTTCCCTCTGCCTCCCTGCCCTCTAGACTCTCTTCGTCCTTTCTTGCTTTCCAAATGGTCAGTGTCTTCCCTTCCATTTGAGAGGAAACTGATACTCACAATCCTGAAAATATCAAACACTGTCCAGGTTCTGCAAAGAGGGTGTGGGGTCATGGAGACACCCCCCATCCCCTGCCCCCCGCCCAGGAGAAATGCCTGAGAGAAAGAGTGCGGTCTCCAGAGAAGCAGAAACGCTGTTGCTCACGGCTGCATCCTGGGGGCCACGCAGCCTGAGGCTCAGCTCCAGGTCTGTCAGGCCTCACAAGCAACCTGCTGTTTGTCACACTCTGTGTGGACTTCCCAGCTTCATAATCCTCCTCAGCTCTTTCTCACCCTCCTCCTAATCCCTCATCTCCATTTGGAAAGAGCTGGGCACCACAGTTGCAGAGAGGAGGCTCAGAGAGTCAAGGCCAGTCAACACACAGCAGGCCGGAGGGCCTCTTCTCTCTGTCCGGGGTACACAGGGCGGGGCTGAAGGAGCCTTTCTTCCTCCTCCTCCTCTCCCTCCTTTCTTTCTTTCCTTCTTTCTGTTTAGAATTCCTGTGGAGGAGGCAGAACCTTTTCACTCCACACAATACATTATTGGTCTGGCCCACAGACACACTCCATCTGTTCAGATGCTCAGTGAGGAAGCCCTTCACTGTGTGACTTCCCCAGTGAGCTAAGCTAAAAGTCGGCCCTCTGAATGCAATGCCACTCCTTTTATTCATTTGGGGAAAAGAAGGCTTTAAGAACCGCTTTCTATAACTCTCTGCCCGCCCAGGCCAAGGTTCGTCCACTTCCACCTCTCGTCCCCAAGAATCAAGTGTCATCGCAGTGAACACGTCCTCTCACACCGCGTGGGGCTGTGTGGGCTCTATATCCTGATCCACTCTTCTGACCCTCGGCAGCTGGCCCCACGCCTGCCGCTCACCACATCTCCCTCGTGACTGCCTTTTTCATTCATTCAACTAGCATTTGCCACTGCTGATGTACAGAGTGCTTCTGATGGACTGTGGATAAGGAACCATCCAAAATCGTTAGCACTGTGGACTAAACCAGATCCAAAACTCACCCAAGTGAGCAATCAGAAGTGGAACACGAGAACGGAAACTAAGGCAGACAGACCACAGGGAGGAGGTCTCGGAGGCAGACAGACCACAGGGAGGAGGTCTCGGAGGCTAGCGGTGATCTCAGCTCCACCTGCCTTCCTGATAGGTTTTGTACAGCGTTCTCAGATTCTGACAAGTGGGGTATCGTCTATGCTTATTAAATAACGTCCAGTTCCTCATCCCACTCTTAGTTTTAAACATCGATGCACATTTTGCTCATAATCTTCTAAGAAAGAGACAAACTTGCCTTTTTATGTCCCTCTGTTAATATCTTAGACTAGTGGCCTTCAACAGAAAAAGATATTCTCCAGATTGAACCGTCTTTCATCAATTTAATATACCATTTACTTCAAATTCTTCAGTATTTGCTTCTCCGGTGAGACCACGGCGTTTCTATGAAGGTGTCTGATGATATCGTGACGTGGGATTCAGAACTTTGAATGTGGGTGAACCACAGCGAGGAAAACGTAGCAACTCTCATTTTTATAGTTTGCTTCCATGAGTTTTTTTTTCCCCAGTTTCTCTATCTGCTCACAAAGGGTAGGGATGGGGTGACCTCCACGGACATGGAAGCTAGCCTGCTCAGAAGTCAAATCAAGCTCTCTGCCCCACCTGGCTCTCCCATTTACCGTCACAGCTCTGCCTTCCAGACGTGCTCAACTTATCGTAGAAGCAGAGGGATCCTGGATCAAGCCCCAGAGTCTCACAACCAGCTATGTTCTGATCATGGAAATCCTGCTGCAAAACGCCCAGCACGAACTCCTCACTCATCACATACTTCATAAAACTGCCATCTTCAGGAGGAACCCTGAAGTGCAGGCGGAAGATTATTGTGGCGTTTTCACCACTGAAAGGCAAACCAGAGACAATAAACATATCAACAGAATCACACTGCAACTCAGGAAATGGATTTCAGCAAAAACATCTTTTGAGTTCTACATGCTCTCCCAATATAAAAAAGCAAAGAGTGTACTACCCGAGAAGATTGCTCGTCAATGCACCCATCACACAAAACTGCAGTTATCCCAACCTCCTCCTTTCACCTAAAACCCAACTCCGAGAAGCCAGCCGTGAGAGGCCATGCAGGAGAGGCTCCAAGAGCTGCCTAACACCACGCTTTGTCCAGAGGCAGGCCAAGGCAGCCCTTGTCTCCCTGGTCTCCCTTCTCCCACAGGTGCTTGTCAAAGCTATCCAGTTTAACCAGTTCATCACTTAAGCTATAAAATGGCCCAAGTAGGGCCCAAAGCTCCCTGCCATTGGCAGGATACACAATCCTAAACTCCCCAGATGGCCCTGGGTACCAGCAGCATGTCTTACCTCCCTGGTTTGTCCCCAAAGTGAGAAACTCTTTCTGTCCTTTTTCTACTTCCCACGGTTTTGCAACTCTCAGTAAGGGGACCTAGGAAAGGGACCTAGGAAAGGGAGTTTTTCTCTTTCTAGAACATATTCTCCTACTTCTAAAAGAAAAATAATCATATGGCTATCCTCAGCTAATCAATGGTCTACATAGCTTGTTAAACGTTACCTCCCCATTTAGAATTCTCATAATTATCCTTTGGTTCAAGAAGGCCAGATTTTTTTTTAAAAGGCCTAGTTTAAGAGGTAGCAATAAAATATTTAAGAGTGGTCACATCTGAGACTCTCACCCAAGGGTAAGTTTTGCAGTCAAGCCAGCTGCTGCTGCTGCTGCTTGTGCGACCCCATAGACAGCAGCCCACCAGGCTCCCCCGTCCCCGGGATTCTCCAGGCAAGAACACTGGAGTGGGTTGCCATTTCCTTCTCCAATGCATGAAAGTGAAAAGTGAAAGGGAAGTCGCTCAGTCGTGTCCGACTCTGTGCAATCCCATGGATTGCAGCCTACCAGGCTCCTCTGTCCATGGGATTTTCCAGGCAGTCAAGCCAGTCCCAGTAATGATTCAGAACATTGTCCCTGCCAACGACTGGCAAAGAGCTCCCTCTTGTGGCCAGAGATCATATAGCCCAAACAACGGAGATCATTCTGTCCTTTTTGAGATCACATCCAAGTACTGAATTTTGGACTCTTGTTGACTATGATGGTTACTCCATTTCTTCTAAGGGATTCTTGACCACAGTAGTAGATATAATGGTCATCTGAGTTATATTTACCTATTCCAGTCCATTTTAGTTCACTGATTCCTAAAATGTCCATGTTCTCTCTTGCCATCCCCTGTTTGACCACTTCCAATTTGCCTTGATTCATGGACCTAACATTCCAGGTTCCTATGCAATACTGCTCTTTACAGCATCAGATTTTACTTCCATCACAAGTCACATTCACAACTGGGTGTTATTTTTGCTTTGGCTCCATCTCTTCACTCTTTCTGGAGTTATTTCTCCACTGATGTCCCATAGCATATTGGGCACCTACCAACCTGGGGAGTTCATCTTTCAGTGTTCTACTTTTTGCCTTTTCATGCTGTTCATAGAGTTCTCAAGGCAAGAATACTGAAGTGGTTTGCCATTCCCTTCTCCAGCAGACCATGTTTTGTCAGAACTCTCCACCATGACCTGTCCATCTTGGGTGGCCCTACCCGGCATGGCTCATAGCTTCATTGATTTAGACAAGGCTGTGGTCCATGTTCCAAATAGGAAAAGGAGTACGTCAAGGCTGTATATTGTCACCCTGCTTATTTAACTTATATGCAGAGTACATCATGAGAAACGCTGGACTGGATGAAGCACAAGCTGGAATCAAGATTGCCGGGAGAAATATCAATATGCAGATGACACCACCCTTATGGCAGAAAGTGAAGAAGAACGAAAGAGCCTCTTGATGAAGGTGAAAGAGGAGAGTGAAAAAGTTGGCTTAAAGCTCAACATTCAGACAACTAAGATCATGGCATCCAGTCCCATCACTTCATGGCAAATAGACGGAGAAACAGTGGACACAGTGGCTGACTTTTTCTCCAAATCACCGCAGATGGTGATTGCAGCCATGAAATTAAAAGATGCTTACTCCTTGGAAGGAAAGTTATGACCAACCTAAAAAGCAAAGACATTACTCTGCCAACAAAGGTCTATCTAGTCAAGGGCATGGTTTTTCTGGTGGTCATGTATGGATGTGAGAGTTGGACTATAAAGAAAGCTGAGCGCCGAAGAATTGATGCTTTTGAACTGTGGTGTTGGAGAAGACTTGAGAGTTCCTTGGATTGCAAGGAGATCCAACTAGTCCATCCTAAAGATCAGTCCTGGGTGTTCACTGGAAGGACTGATGTTGAAGCTGAAACTCTAATACTTTGGCCACCTCATGCAAAGAGTTGACTCATCTGAAAAGACCCTGATGCTGGGAGGGACCTGAGGGCAGGAGGAGAAGGGGACGACAGAGGATGAGATGGCTAGATGGCATCACCAACTCAACAGACATGGGTTTGGGTGGACTCTAGGAGTTGGCAATGGACAGGGAGGCCTGGCGTGCTGTGGTTCATGGGGTCGCAGAGTCAGACACGACTGAGCTACTGAACTGAACTGAACTTTGTGCTTTGGGGTTAGGGAAATCCTTTTGGGTAACTCATGATGACTGTCAACCTCCAGAGAGAGATTGTAATACTCTACATTCTTACCTGACGTCCATGACTTCAACTGAAGTGAAATACCGGTTCAGAGCTGGTGAATCACTGTACACGTGTGTCACCTAAAACAAACAGGGACAAGTTAACAACCACACATCACAGCCAGATCATACTGCATATCACCTGACAAAGCAAAACTACTCCTAGGTGATGGAAATTCCCAGGGAGGAATGAACCTACCAAGAGGCTCTGGATGAAGAAACAGGAAAGGGTGGGCCCCACACCAACCTAAATTCAAGTTGGCACTCATTTAAAGGGACCTCATTTGTAAGGACCAAATGATCAGGCTGGGATTTTCAGCATCTCTTACACGTTACACTGTGACTTGTGGTCTGACTGGTCAACAGCCTTAGCCCACACAGACACAAGCACCACAGCAAGGAGGGAATCTCTAAAGGGCTTCAAAGATTGAGAACAGGCGACTCAGGGGCCTGCATATCACCAGACAAAGGAAGGCCTCTTCTCTCCTTTCCCTGGAACTTCACTCCAAGGAGACACAGCCATGCTGTTTCTGGATAATGCAACCAGATGAGTGGTACAATTGCAAAGACACAAAGTTCTTATTTTAGCCATCAAGTGTTGCAACCATGAAAAATAAGGACACCTGTGTTCCCACTACCCAAGTTTTCATGCCTTCACATTTTACCATATGTCGCTGAGCCCTTTACCTGAAGAAACACAGCAGAGCTAAAGTTATTCTCACACACGATTCTGCTGTCCTCTCTCCCTGCCCACTACTAACCACTGACCTGAAGCTGTCATGTATCTTTTCCGTGCATGTTTTTATGAATGTAACACTCCCTTGTGTGGTCATAACTATATATAATTTTTGTTTTGTTTTTGGCTGCTCCACACAGCATGCTGGATCCTAGTTTTCCAACCAGAAATAGAACCCAGGCCCCCTGCACTGAACGTGTAGAGTCTTAACCACTGAACTGCCAGGGAAGTCCCCAAAGACTTGATCTTTTTAGAAATACATATATAAATTCAATGTGTGTTTTCATTCAAATAAAACATACCATATTTTACACCTTTTCTGACTTGATTTTTTTTCACTCAAAATCACATTTGCAGTTTACCCACAATGGTCCCTTGGAGAGTAAGGAGATCAAACCAGTCAATCCTAAAGGAAATCAACCCTGAATATCCATTGACAGGACTGATGCTGAAGCTGAAGCTCCAGTACTTTGGCCACCTGACAACTCACTGAAAAAGAAAAGACCCTGATGCTGGGAAAGATTGAAGGCAGGAGGAGAAGGGGGTGACACAGGACGAGATGGTTGGATGGCATCACCGACTCAATGGACGTGAGTTTGAGCAAGCTCCGGGAGATAGTGAAAGACAGGGAAGCCTGGCGTGCTGCAGTCCGTGGGGTGGCAAAGAGTTGAACACAACTGAGCAGCTAAACAACAACAACACAATGCAGAGGAAGGTCATCCAGTCTGACTCCTAACTCTGCAGAGATTCCGTGAAATGACAGCTCCGCCCCTTTCCTTCCCCTCCTGGCTGCCGTGTGCTTTGCTTCTGACTGTCTCCTGCCACGACTGTGCTGAGGTGATCTGCTTGAACATCCCTAAGCCTCTCTTCTCATACAGGTATGAGATTCCCTGGGGCATACACCAAAAGGTAGACTTGGGTCTAAGAGTTAGCACACCTCCACCTTAGCTCTTTCTGAATTGCACTCCATTTCACTGCCTCCCAGCAATGCACAAGCGCTCTCTTGCCCACAGCCTTGCCAGCATTTAAGGTTACCAGACTTTTCAATTTTTGCCAATCTGATGAGTTTTCATTGTCTTTCACACTGTCACACTGCATTCTAGTGAGGTGGAGTGTCTTTTCATGAAAAGACGGAAGGATGTCTTTCATGAAGATCCTTAACTCTGTGGGATTTCTCTCCTTTGTTCTTTTTTGCTCACTTTCGTCTGTTAGTGTTCTTTCTCTTGGGTTACACTTTTCTTACCCAAACTGATTTACACTCGGGATACTAGCTGCTGGCTTTATGTCGCAGATACCTTCTCCCACTCTTTGGTTAGTCTTTCTATCATGTTTCAGAGATGTAAATCCTAACCGATAGTACCCCAGAACTTGTGGCTGAACGTATTTATACTGCATCTCTTTAAAATTACTACTTTGAAGTTTAAATGCCTTGTTCTTAGCAGCAGGAGGACAGTGCTGGGATCTGGGTACACCCCCAGCATGAGTCCAGCTCTGAGGCTAGAAGCAAGCCTGTAGCTAGATCCACTTCTGCCGGCCTGAAGTCTCAGCCTTAATGTCGTTCTGGAAATTTCACCCCCGCGGTTCCTCTGTGCTGAGTTCGGTGTGCCCAGCTGCACGCATCACGGCTTGTCGCCTCACTGCTTTATTCCGCAGCAAACAGCAGAACTAACCCCAAGGAAAACCTGCCCGTCGTCTCCCACCCACCCTCAGCAGAATCTCAAGGCGGCTGCAACCGCTGTTTGCTCCCACTGCACTCACTGGTGACAATCCAGTTTCTCCAAGGTAGAGCAAGGGGTTTCAAGCACTTCCTCTAACCCTGTCACTACTGCTGTCCTCTGCACAAGAAACCAACGTGAGAGGCACTGCTCCCTCTACTCTCTGTCCCCTTTGTGCTGAATAAAAAAAGAAAAAATCTAGGCATTCAGGGAGGTTACAAAACATGCCCTAGGTCACTCTACTAGTAAGGAATCTAGTCCTAGATATCACAGACACTAAGCCCAGCGTCCTCACGTTTTACCACACAACCCGGTGGAGATGGAGCGAGGAGGGAAAGCGTCTCCTGAACAAGGACGAAAGTAGCATAAAGTGTTAAGAACTCTGCAGGGAAAATGACTGGGCCATCTTAGAGTTTTTGAGCCCCAGAGAAAGTTGCCAACAGGCCAACACTCATTTAGAAAACCCGGAGGTTGGAGCAGTCCCAGGACTGCCCAGAACAGAGAGGAGGATGAGGATGCTGGAGAGGGCATTTTTCTCTCAAGTGCTGAAAATAACAACTATATCCCTCTCTTCCTTTTATTTTTTTATTTTAACTGCAGGATAATTACTTTACAATATCATGATGGTTTTTGCCAAACATCAATATGAATTGGCCATAGGTATACATGTGTCCTGGTCATCCTGAAGCCCCCACCCATCTCCCTCCCCACCCTATCCCTTCAGGTTGTCACAGAGCACCAGCTTTGGGTGCCCTGAGTCATACATCAAACTCTACCTGGTTATCCCTCCCTTCCTTTCAGACTAAGCTTCTTTTGTCAGAAGTTATGTCTGTCCTTCCTTCTTTGTTTCCTCCCTCTCAGTCTTCCTTTCATTAATTCTTAGGGGCCTAAGCAATGTGTTTTGCACATTGATACTCAGAAAAAGTTTTAAAATTTCATGTTAAGAGATGTAGTGGTATACTAGGTCAATTTCAGTGTCCACTCTAACATTTTTGTTTGTGGCACCATCACCTACTATGATTAGGAAATATTTACATATTTAGGAGCTGTCAACCACACTACTTTGGGATCAAAAAAGTGAAAAGAGGCGCTCCTCACCCCTTGCTCTGGTGTTTCCCAAACTGTGCCAATGAGGTTGAATGCAAACTGAGCTTTGAGCCCAGTGAGCTGATCACCAGAGGCAGGCACAGTGGCTCATCAGAAACCAGTTACCATTATTTACAATGAGGCTTTCCAGGTGGTCCAATGGTTAAGAATCCGCCTGCCAATGCAGGAGACTCAGGAGACAGGGGTTCAATCCCTAGGTGGGCAGATCTCCTGGAAAAGGAAATGACAACCCACTCCAGTATTCTTGCCTGGAAAATTCCACAGCCAGAGGAGCCTGATGGGCTGCAGTCCATGGGGTCACAAAGAATCCAACACAACTGAACACACACACACAATTATTTACTATAGCCAAGATATGGGCACAGCCTAAGACTCCATCAACAGATGAATGGACAAAGAGATTGGTATATGTAGACAATGGAAAACTACTCAACCATTAAAAAGAATGAGATTCTGCCATTTGCAACAACATGGATGGACTTGGAGGGTATTACACTAAGTGAAATAAGTCAGAGAATGACAAACACTGTGTGATATCAATTACATGTGGAATCTAAAAAATAAAAGTGAGTAAATATAACAATAACAGAAAAGAAACAGACTCACAGATGAAGAGAACAAATTAGTGGTTATCAGGGGAGAGCCAGAAGAGGGAGGGGCAAGATGCGGGTAGGGGGTGAAGCAGTACAAACTACTATATATAAAATAAACGGGCGATAAGGACATATTATATAACACAGGGAATATAGCCAATATTCTTTAGCAACTATAAGTGGAATGTGACCTTCATATACCTGAAACATATACTAGTGTGTGTATCAACTATATCTCAATGTTTTTAAAGTGATAATGTTAAAAAAAAAAAAAAAATCTTCCAGAGAAAAAGGATACATCGCCTGCATTATCAGAGGGGCCACCGCTGACTCTGGCATCAAGCAGGTAAGCTGAGCTATGACGCTGATTAGATACCGGGGTAGCTTAAGCTGAGTTATCAGCCCAACCCAAATAGAAGGAAACTGGGAGTGAGATATGAGAGGAGCCAGGAAAACTGTGCTTAGAAAAGGAAGACAATAAAGCAAAAGACAGGGTGTACTGTTTCAATATCCATTCCTATTTACTTTCCAAACCTGAAAACTGGCCTAAGTGGAAGAAAAGGGTTCTCAATCGGACAATAAGATAGTAATATCTCCAAGTTCCCCATTTTTCTTTTTCCTGAACATTTGCTGGAAAACCAGAGAGCAGAAGTTTCTTCACCTCACTGCACCTCATGTTTATCATCTGCAAATAAGATAATTCATTTTTAAAATGCCTTACAAAGTTCTTTATATGCAACTGTGGGTATACAGGGAAAGTGAGGTGGTTTCCATTTATCACAGTAGGAACCAACTCAGAGAGGCCTGTGAACTTGCCCCAGAGACCCACCAGTCCCTGTTCCTCAGCCATTATACCACGATGAACTACAAACACCTGGAGAATCTGCTCACACCTGCCTCTGTGACCAGAGANTACAGGGAAAGTGAGGTGGTTTCCATTTATCACAGTAGGAACCAACTCAGAGAGGCCTGTGAACTTGCCCCAGAGACCCACCAGTCCCTGTTCCTCAGCCATTATGCCACGATGAACTACAGACACCTGGAGAATCTGCTCACACCTGCCTCTGTGACCAGAGACGGCTTGTAAGTGAGTGAGGACATCCATTTCCCTCTGACACAGAGGCCAGTCTGTAACAGCAACACCTGTGGATGCTGGCTTACTCGGCTTCTCCTCGGCCAGTGCAAAATCCCTCAATCCGAAAAGTAAAAAAAGGGAGGACTTCCTGGCCATCCACTGGTTAAGACTCTGCCCTTCAGGAAATAAGGGGAACTCACCCCATTCAACCTATCTACCACAGGGACAAGAGTAGCAGAGAGCAGGCTGGTCATGCTTAGATTTTGTTCTCAAAAACTTTCCTGGGTCTGACTGTGAACCACTCTGTCTTTGACAGGATAACCAGGGCTGCTCCAACCAACCCTCGTGGTCTTACTGCAGAGCCCCCGTCACACACAGAGGCTTCTTCTCCTGCATTCCCCACTCCAGGAATGACATCACCATCCACCCATGTGGTCACCCAACCGGAAGTCTGGAGCCATGCTCTCCCTCAGCCCACATCCTCCCAGCCATGAAGTCCTATTGAGGGAACAGGCCTCTGAAATCTCACCTGATCTCCCCTGACATTGCCCTAATTCAAGGCTCCCTCACTTGTCACCCGGATTATTGCAATACCTTCAACTAAGCACTCCGCCTCCAATGTTTTCCCATCACCAAAATGAGAAACTGGCCATGTCAGCCTGCAGATTACAATCTTCTAGGACCTCACCAAAGAACCAGAAGCCTTCACGAGCTGACCCCTTCCTTTCCATTCAGCCTCACCTCTGCATTTCTGCTACATAGCATGTGGAGGTCATGGCACACTGCTGGGCAGATACCCTTGTGTTTTCTGCTCTCTAATCTGGAATACCCCTACTTTACATTTCAAGACTCGTCCTGAGTACTGCCTCCTCCAGGAGGCCCTCCAAGCCTCCATCCCTCCTCTGGGCTGTAAATCACACTGTACATATCTCGGTGATGGAACATACCACACTGCTCATAACTATTTAATTGCTTCCTCTACTTGGACTTTGAGCCCCCATCACTAAGCATGTTGTCTAGCACCTCACAGACCCTCAATAAAATTTCAGGTTGAATCAAACCTAAGACCAGAGTGAGAACCAGAATACTGTCCTCCAGGACACATTCAGCTGGAGGCCAGGGCTCCTCCTTCCAGCTTTGCGCCACAGAAAATCTATTTCTAAGCACTGGTTTCTGCCAGTATCCAAAGAATCCAAGCTTGAAGCTACTTCTTGGCTAGCTCTAACCCAGATACTCGAGAAGAATTCACACTCTAATGCTAAGAACTCAGTAACAATACATAAGGTAACTCACCCGCTTCTTGAGCATGTCAGGTAATTCCTCTTCAGAAACACACTCCTCTGGAATCTTTAGCAAGACCGAGAAGGTTTCATTTGATGACAATTCAAGTATTTCATTTTCATCTTCATCGATGTAAGTTACTAAACAGAATGGGGCGGGGTGGGATAAAAAGTAAAAGTAAGCACATGCATAAAATAACAAACATTCATCCCATCTGCTGCTATAAATGAACAATGAGTAATCACCAGGCCTCGTCACAGTAAGCAAGTATGAGCAGAAATGCTTTTTCTCAGGTAGGCTGAATAAAGACAGAGGCTTGCCTCCATCACGATAAAATTTTGTTTCTTTATCTGATGCCAGAAGGGGCTCAGATTCCATTAAACAGACTGGGTGAAGGGCAGCTGGAAGAGGTGGGAAGAACATGAATTTCTTTGTCAAACTGACTCTTGCAGCTTAGCTACTTTCACCGATGTCAAGGCAGGTGCTAGAGATGGCCAACAAACAACAGGAGATGGGGGACAGGAGCACAGCAAGGAATTTCCCTGAATCCCCTGTGGTTGTGTACCCACGATGGGGACGTGACACCATCGAGAACCGCTCCTGGGTTCGAATCTGAGCTAGTGAGCATGAAGTCATCACTCTCCAGGGTGTCTCACAGGGGGAATGTTGACACACTTTGTTTGTAGAAGGAACCCAAACTGCACTCAGAGTCCCAGGGCCCAGGGGACTTACATTCCTAAGACAACAGTTCTGTGCTGCTTGCATTCCAAAGACTGTGAGCTAACTGATTTTTAAGTAGTTAGAGCCAAAGGAAAAACACACAAAGTCGGCAGCCAGGAACTTGAAGCTGGCACACTGGCACTAATTAAGCTGCCCTGGCTTCCTGCCAGCACCACTTGGGGACCACCTCTCCAACCCTGAGAAAAGCGTGGGTGTGAGGAACCAGGTGTTTGTGGGCCATGGACTTCTCTGTAATCCCATGCCTCAAACATAACATTATCAGTCTCTTTACTGGACTTTGCAAAGGCCACCGTGGCATCGATTCCGGGTTTATGATGGAAGTGAGAGTCCAGATCCTTATTCCCTGGGGAAGTCTGAAATGTGAGCCACAAGGATCAAGGGAAGTTGCAGAACAGTTAGCAGAGCAGGTCGGAGGCTGCCAGCCTCGGCAAGGCCAGTGCAAGGTTGACCCCTTACTGGAATCTGGAACTTGGATTCCCAGCGAATTCCCACGTTCCCTGGTAAGAGTGGCTAGCTGTGCCCCAACTGTTTACAGAAATAGCATGGCTTGTGCTGAGCCTCTCCTTTTCTTCTGGGAATCTGGGGTTTTAGTTGGTGCCAGGCAGAGCCTGCCCATGTGACCAATACCAATATAAACTGACTCTCTAATGAGCTTCCTTGGTGGACAAGACTTCACATGTCGTTGTCACAATTCATTGCTGGAGGAATTAAGTACACTCTGTGTGACTGCACTGGGTGAGGATTCTTGGCAGTTTGCCCCTGGTTTCCTCTATATTTTGCTTTATATCCTTTCAGTTCAGTTCAGTTCAGTTCAGTCGCTCAGTCGTGTCTGCTCTTTGCGACCCCATGAATCGCAGCATGCCAGGCCTCCCTGTCCATCACCAACTCCCGGAGTTCACTCAAACTCATGTCCATCGAGTCGGTGATGCCATCCAGCCATCTCATCCTCTGTCGTCCCCTTCTCCTCCTGCCCCCAATCCCTCCCAGCATCAGAGTCTTTTCCAATGAGTCAACTCTTCGCATGAGGTGGCCAAAGTACTGGAGTTTCAGCTTCAGCATCATTCCCTCCAAAGAACACCCAGGGCTGATCTCCTTCAGAATGGACTGGTTGGATCTCCTTGCAGTCCAAGGGACTCTCAAGAGTCTTCTCCAACACCACAGTTCAAAAGCATCAATTCTTCAGCGCTCAGCTTTCTTCACAGTCCAACTCTCACATCCATACATGACCACTGGAGAAACCATAGCCTTGACTAGATGGACCTTTGTTGGCAAAGTAATGTCTCTGCTTTTGAATATGTTATCTAGGTTGGTCATAACTTTCCTTCCAAGGAGTAAGCATCTTTTAGTTTCATGGCTACAGTCACCACCTGCATATCCTTTAGCTATAATAAATCATAATCACCTTTACAATATATGCTGCATATCATGAGTCTTATCAGCAAATTGATGAATCGGAATAATCCTGGGGACCCCAACACAGGGAATTATCCCTGCATCATTATCTGTTGTAAGTCATCATGTTATTTTGTCTGAGAATAAAAAGTTATGCCCTCAGGAATTTCCTGGTGATCCACTGGTTAAGACTTGGCACTTCCACTGCTATGGTCCTGCATTCAATCCCTGGTCAGGGAACTAGGATCCCACAAACCACTAGTCAAAAAAAAAAAAAAGACTTATAGCCTCAAAACAGAAAACCTGCAAAGTATAGAAAACTGCAGCAAAGCAAAAAAAAATCACTAATAATTCTTTAATCAAAAGGTCTCCCCCCATATTTTATATATTTGAGGTCTTAATGAAAAGGTAATTTGTATATTGCTTTTTATTGTTTGCTGCCCTCATTGCTTTGGAGAAGGCAATGGCACCCCACTCCAGTACTCTTGCCTGGAAAATCTCATGGATGGAGGAGCCTGGTGGGCTGCAGTCCATGGGGTTGCTGAGGCTCGGACACAACTGAGTGACTTCACTTTCACTTTTCACTTTCATGCATTGGAGAAGGAAATGGCAACCCACTCCAGTGTTTTTGCCTGGAGAATCTCAGGGACAGGGGAGCCTGGTGGGCTGCCATCTATAGGGTCGCACAGAGTCGGACATGACTGAAGTGACTTAGCAGCAGCAGCAGCCCTCATTGCTTATCTGTCTTGATTCTTTTGTTGCTGTTATTAACATATCAAAAGGCATTTCCCATGTGTTCAAAATTCCTTGCAAAGATTATTTTAATGGCTACATTATTGTTCAAAAATAATTTAATGTTTTCAGCTTTCCAAAGCTATAAATAATGCTGCATTGGCTATCTTTGAGCTCTACACCCACCATGTGCANCCCTCATTGCTTATCTGTCTTGATTCTTTTGTTGCTGTTATTAACATATCAAAAGGCATTTCCCATGTGTTCAAAATTCCTTGCAAAGATTATTTTAATGGCTACATTATTGTTCAAAAATAATTTAATGTTTTCAGCTTTCCAAAGCTATAAATAATGCTGCATTGGCTATCTTTGAGCTCTACACCCACCATGTGCATTTCCAGAGTAGATATCATTACCTCGAAAAAGAATAGGGATGCCAGAGAATGGATACAGGAGTCACAGAACTGCTGAATTCAAGGGCACTAAGAAATGCCAAGCTCACCATTGTATATTCTCGCCTCCTTTGCCATAGGCTAATTGACCATAATTGCATGGGTTTATTTCTGGCTTTCTATCCTGTACCATTGATCTATATTTCTGTTTTTGTGCCAGTACAATACTGTTTTGATGAGTATAGCTTCGAAGTATAGTTTGAAGACAGGGAGCCTGATGATTCCTCCAGTTCCTTTTTCCTTTCCCAAGGTTGCTTTGACTATTCAGGGTCTTTCCTGTTTCCACACAAACTTAAAAATTTTTTGTTTTAGTTCTGTGAAAAACGTCCTTGGTAATTTGATAGCGATTGCAGTGAATCTGTAGATTGTTTTGGACAGTATGGTCACTTTGACAATATTGATTCTTCTGATCCAAGAACACGGTACATCCTTCCATCTGTTTGTGTGTTCTTTGATTTCTTTCATCAGCGTTTTATAGTTTTCAAAGTAAGGGTCTTTTACCTCCTTAGGTAGGTTTATTCCAAGGTATTTTATTCTTTTTGGTATGAAAATAAATGTGATTGTGCCCTTAACTTCTCTTTCTGATCTTTCATTGATGGTGTATAGAAATGCAACAGATTTTTGCATATTAATTTTGCATCCAATAACTTTACCAAATTCATGAATAAGCTCTAGTAGTTTTCTCATATGCAGAGCGACAGTTTTACTTTTCCAATTTGGATGCCTTCTGTTAAGAAATGTTGAGATCAAAACAAGGTCTCCAGTAAGAGCTCTACTGTAGTGACTTGTATTTTCTGAATAATGAATCTGTACAAGAACTGGCTAAAGAGTTGTGTTTGTTAAAGTAGTAACAACAGCCACAACCAGCTCACCCAGTCAGCAGAATCTCTATGTTATTAATGAGACTTAATCTGAGCAGTGTTTCCAGGTAGAGAAAATGTCTTTTAAAAATCATAGTACATACACAAAATACACTGCTCTTGTTCAGTGGCCTAGTCGTGTCCCACTCTTTGTGACTACATGGACTGCAGCATGCCAGGCCTCCTTGTCCCTCACCATCTCCCAAAATTTGCCCAAGTTCATGTCCATTGTTGAGATTTAATCTGGGCAGTATTTCCAGGTAGAGAAAATGTCTTTTAAAAATCATAGTGCATACAAAATTACATTGGAAATACACAAAAATAGCTCTTTGGCAGGAATATAAGAAATGAGCCCAGAGAGGGAGGCCTTAAAAGCCAGATGTCTTCAGGAGATAATGGAAGTTGTTAAATGTCTCCCAGGAAGGAGACAGGGAAAAATCTGTTGGTGACAGATGGGATGAAATGGAACTGGGGGAGAGTGGAGGTAAAGAGGCCACTGGACACAAGAACAGGAAAGACAGATTTCAGTTGACAGCAGTGAGAAGAGGAAAGATTTCAACTGGCAGCAGTGAGGAGAGGGAAGAGAAAGCCCAGGATGGTGGAAACAGAGTTGACTGTAAAGGCAGCCAGCCTTAGTTTGAATTCCACCTCAGCCAGTCACAAGCCATGTGACTTAAGTCATGTAAATCTCTGAAGCAGTTTGCTCAACAGAAATATCAATGCCTACACTGTAGAGGATGGTAAAGGTAAGAACCACCACATCCAGCAGGGAGCCTAGAAGTAGGGGGGTAGTCAATGCTGAAAGTCACTATCAAGACACTGCCAAGGAATGATTGCTAAGATCTAGTCATTATCTAGCTATAGGAGAGAAGAAGAATTCAAAAATGTTCCAAAGAATCAAGCGTGGGTAACAGGAAGAATAATAGCTGCTATATTGAGCGTTATGCACAGACATCCTGCTATCCACTTGTAGTTTTTAACCTCATGTAATCCTCCAGTCAACCTTACGAATTAAATATTCATGTTTTCATTTAAAAATGAAGACATTCTTAGAAAAAAGGCATAATTTGCTTAGGTCAATTGAGCTAGTTAAGTAGGAGGGTCAGGGTACATTTGTAGACACAGATTCAGAAATCACTTATATTTTACAAATGAGGAAACTGAGGCCAAGAACATTGAAGAATTTGCCTAAAGTTACACAACTGGATGATATAAACCGAGCTTAATGATTCACCATGAAAATATAAAGGGTGAAGAAGGGGATTCCCACAAATAGTAGTTTCAGATGAATAATGATTAAGACAGTGATAGTTATTTCCAGGTAGAGAACTCCAGCAAAAAGCATGACTAAAACTCAGGGAAAACGTGTGCATGAACTTCTTGGAGTCATCTCCAAGGTGAGGATGACTGCGGCCTTGGGACTAAACAAACTTCTCAAGGGAAAGAACGAATGAGAAAAGTCAGAAACCTGAAGATATGCCTCCTGCAGCCACAACACAGAGGCCAAAAGCAGAAATAAAGTCTGGGCCTTCTGAAGGCCTAGAAGAGCACAACACAGCTGAGAGAGCTGGCAGCTGCAAAGAGGGCAGAGAGGGAAGGGAGACAGACCTCGGGTGTCACTAGCAGACACTTGCTGTTGACCTTGGGAAGAGAATTTGGGACCAATGGATACAGTGGTTTAGGAGTACAGATCTCTCTTTCTAGAAGTTTGCCAGTAAAAAAGAGAGAAATATCTAAATGAAGTAGCAAGATGCTGATGGAAGACTGCTCTGAAGGAAAGACTATGAACACATTTAAGAGGCCCAAGAGGAGGCTTTTAGAGAGGCTGTGCAGTATCTGGAAGGCCACAGGTCGGAAGGAGCTGGAGAGGATCTTATGCAGAGCGCAGGTGAAGAGGCTGGTCTTAGGAAGGCAGAGAATCATATGATACATGAGGGAAAGAGAAGCAGGGGAATGCAGAGAAATTTCAAGGTTCTGGCCTGTGAAGCTCCTGCTCCCAAGGACCTTGCTGTCTGCCTAGAATTCTCCCAAAGTCACCCTATACCAGGGAGCAAACTGTGCGACCTGTTTATCTACCAGGACTGTGTGATGTTGTAAGATGCGGTTCTTATTCCCAAGATCTGGTAAGAGAGCTGGGAGACATCACATAAGGGTTTCTAAACTATTATAAACGGTCCCCTTTCAATCACATTTCTAAGCATCTACCTACTTGTCACAGTTTGCATTCTGTAACATTTAAAATATTTTTGCCCAAACCAAGGAAGGGTTTCACTAGTTAAGGTGTTCCTAGGATCTTTCCTCTGCCTGGTTGGGACAGATTAGTAAAGAAAGCAGAGTCCTTGAGGATGCTCAACTGATTCTTAACTGATTCTTCAAATTATCCAGACAGGAAAGGACTTAGAGAGAGGAAGGGAGGGAGACAGAGGGGAAAGCTTGCCCTCCCCACCCCACCCCCANATGAAAACTGACCTTTTCCAGTCCTGTGGCCACTGCTGGGTTTTCCAAATTTGCTGGCATATTGAGTGCCCTTACTATACAGTAAACCCTGTTGTTTATCAATTTTATGTGTATTCACAGTAGTATCTCTTGGTCCCATGCTCGTAATTTGTCGCCCACACTCTCCCCGCTTTGGGAATTGTAAGTTCGTTTCCTATGTCTGTGCATCTGTTTCTGTTTTTTAAATGAATGTATTTGTATTCTTTTTCAGATTTCACATATAAGTGATATCATTTAATATTTGTCTTTCTCTGACTTACTTCACTCAGTATGATAATCTCTAGGTCTGTCCATGTTGCAGCAAATGACAATATCTTACCCCTTTTTGGGGCTGAGTAATATTCCATTATATGTGTATATACTTAATCTTTATCCATTCATCTGTTTATGGACACTTAGGTTGTTTTCATGGGAGACTTGATATTTTTTAAAATGAACTTTCTTCCTGAATGGATATCAAGATTAAAACCAGTCTCATTTAAATATATAAATTCTGAGAGTTTTCATTTTTTAAAGAAACTTACAAGCTAAAAGCTAATTCTAAAATTCATTCAAAAATGCAGTGGAGCCTAGATCAACCAAATCCATTTGGAAAAAATAAGAAAAAGTGAGAGAACCTAACTTACTTGGTTTCTGGTCTTAATAAAAAGATACAGTAATAAATGTGATACTGGCACAAAAATCCATATATATATTTATCATGGACTAGAAAAAAAGAAAAGCAGTAGATCTTCAGAGATATGGTTCATTGAGCTTTTATAGAGCTATTCGATATATAGGCAATGCTATGAGGGAAAAGATAATCTTCCTCACAAACTGTGCTTGTACAGCTAGAAAACCATAGGACAGAAAAGAATCGCAAACTGTACTTCATTCCAGGTGCCAAAATTGAGTTGAAAGGGATTTTATATTTAAATGTTAGAGCTAAAGACATAAATACATCAAATTTCTAGAACAAGGCTTAAGATAAATTCTTTCAGACCTTGCTTTAGGCAAAAATGTCTTAGTGTACAAAAAGCAGAAGCCATAAGAAAGAACATTGATAAATTAACTTCATTACAATTAAATACTTCTTCAAAAGACTATAAATAACATGAAAATATATAAGATATCGTTTAGCAGAAACTTATTTTTGAAATACATGCATGATAAAGAACCTTTGTCCAGAATGTAAAGAATTCTTAAAATTCAGAAATATCAACCTGACTAGAAAATGGGCAAATGATTTATACCAACACTTTTAAAAATAAGATATACAAATGGCTAGTGTGTTTAGCGTCCTTGGTCATTAGGGATTACATACTAAAACCTATACACCCAATAAAATGTCTAAAATGGAAAATACCCATAATATCAAATGTCATGGGAGATATGGAGTAACTGGAACATACTGATGATAATGTGAAATGGTACAATCATTTTGGATCACAGCTAGTTTCTTAAACATGTACTTTTATCAACAGGTTAATGGGTAAAAAAAAAAGGTGCATTTATTCGAATTCTACTCAGCAATAACGTGAAATAAAATACTGATACATGTTAGAATCGTGATGAATCTTGAAAACCTACGTAAAGTGAAAGAAGTCAGACAAATGCCAAAGACTATATGATTCTGTCTGTATGGAATTCTTTAAAAGGCACAGTCATAGGGAGAGAGATCTTTTCAGTGGTTATTTGGGGCTTGGGATAAGAGAGATTGTCCATTGCAAAGGGGCAATAGGAAACTGTTTAGAGTGATGGTTACATGACTTCTCAGTTACCAATATTCATCTGACTATATGCCTGAAATGAGTGTGTGTTATATGTATGTAAATTATACCTGAAGTTATTTATTTTTATTATTTTTTTGTGGGGGCATTTGATATCTCTTTAATATCCTGATTTCAGTTCTTTTGTTAAATAGCCAAAGGTGGGATTGATGAGTCATGTGGTAATACTTTATTTTTTTGGTCAATCTTTCTTCTGTTTTCCATAGAAGCTGTACCATTTTGTATTCACAATAACAGTATACAAGGATTTCAGTTTTTTCATATCCTTGGCAATACTTTATTAAAATATCCAGCCTAACAGATGTAAGGAGCTATTTCATGTGGTTTTGATTCACATTGCCCTGATGATTAATGATACTGAGCACCTTTTCATGTACTTGTTAGCGATTATGTTTTTCTTTAGAGAAGTGGCTGTCTGTCATTTTAAAATTGGGGTTAATAGTTTTTTTATATTGAGTTGTTAAGAGTTCCTGTGTGTTTTTGAGATTAACTCCTTAATAAAGCTACTTTTAAAGGGATATATAATTGTTACCCACAAAAACATCATTATTCACAGTGATAATAATAATATATAAAGGACTACAGTTTGTAGTCCTTTATAAAATCCTTTATAAAGCAAAAACTATAGTGACACTAGGCAGACCAGTTGTTGTCAGGAATCTGGGTTGGGTTGGGTTGAAGGAATTGACTTCATCAAGGCGGGAGGGAATTTTTTGAAGTGATGGGAATGTTCTGTATTTTAATTGTGACCATTTCATGGATCTAGGTAGTTTTCAAAATGCATCATGCAAATTTCAAAGGAGTACATTTTATTTATGGAAAATATATGTCATTAAAACTGATTTTTTAAAAAATTTAGGATGGAGCTAAAGCAGTGCTTAGAGGAAACTTTTTTTACCTTTAAATGAATATATACTAAGATGAAAGATTTAAAATTATTGATTCACATTTCTATCTTAAGATATAAAATGCTGATCACATTAAATCCAAGGTATATAAAAGAAAGTAAATGATAAAGATAAAAGTAGAAATCAATAAAATAGAAAACAAAGAAATAGCTATCCAAATTTTTTTTGGAAAAAATTTTAAAAATTGAAGAAGTTGTCAAGTCTAATAAACACACACTTGCATAAACACACACTTGCATAAACAAACATTATTAATGTTAGCAATGAAAGAGCTTATATTTCTGCTTATTCTGCCGATATTCAGAAGAAAATAAAGGAATGTTGTGGACAATTTCATGCCCATAAATTCGACAAATTAGATGTTGAGGACAAATTTCTTGAAAAAGCATAGCTAACTAGAACATAAAGTGAGGGAGAAATCTGATTAGCTCCATATCTAGTATAGAAGTTGAATTCATTGTCAAAACCCTTTCTGTCAGGATTTCTTCAGGTCCAGATGGCTTCAGTGATGAATTATTTCATAAACATAGGAAGAAATAATACTAATTTTTTACAAACTCAGAAAATATAGGAGACAGAAGAGAGAATAATTCTGAACTTATTCCTCTGAGGTCAGCATAAAGCTTCGCATCCAAACTAAGGATATTTAAAGAAAATTGTGGATGTTATCCCTCATGAAAGTATGCAGATCCTTACCTAAATATTTGCATGTCAAATCTCCAGCAGTGTTTAGAAAGTATTACATATCATGATTCATCACAATCGAGTGGAGATTTACCCATGAATGGAAGGTTTATTTAGTATTTGAAAACCAATCAGTATAATTCATCATACAAGCACAATAGAAGACAAAGCTTACCATATATATGATTGTTTCAATAGAAGCAGGAAAAACATTAAAAGAATTGAGTACTCATTCATAATAAAACATTCTCTCCTCCTTCGTTCCCTCCCACCTCCCCAAATAAGGACTGTAAGTAAACTTCCCTAATTTGATAAAGATCATCTTCAGAAAACTTACCGGAATAATATTGAAACAATTTCCCCCTAAAATTGTGGACTTGACAAAGATGTTCACTCTCACCATTTATATTCAACATTGCTCATTGTTCAATAAGATGAAATAAAGAAAAGGCCTAACTGGTGGCTTCCTAGAAGGCTCAGTAGTAAAGAATTTTACTGCCAATGTAGAGACGTGACTTTGATCCCTGGGTTGGGAAGTTCCTCTGGAGGGAGAAATGGCAACCCAGCCAACCCAGTATTCTTGCCTGGGAAATCCCATGGACAGAGGAGTGTGGTGGGCTGTAGTCCATGAGGTCACAAAAGAGTCGGACATGACTTAGCAACTAAACAACAACAACAATCTACAAAACAATTGCTAGAACTAGCTAAATAAATTTAGCAAGGCTTCAGGATACAAAGCCAGTATGATAAATATAAATTTTCTTTCTAGTAGTTTAGTGACCTTAAGTGGAAAAGGCATTAAGTAAATTCCAATTTCAACAGTTTCTAAACACATGAAATACTTGGGATTAATTTAAGAAAACACATATAAGACTCCTAATTGGAAACTCTGAAACATTGTTGAGATAAATTTAAGAAGATAAATCAGTAGATTGGATTCTATTTTATAGAATTGTCAACATTCTTGTTTTAATTTGTTTAGTATAGCTTCAAACATAATACTCCCCGTGGAAGTTTTTGGTAAAAGTTAAGGGGATGTTTCTAAAATGTATATAGAAATTCAGAGGACCTAGAACAGTCAAAAAATTTTGAAGGAGAAAAAACCTGAAAGATTATATTCTGATTATATTATATTCAAAATTTATAATGTTTTAGAACCAAGTCAGCATTGTATTAGCATAAAATATATAAATACTGTAAGTCAATGAAACAGAATAGAGAATCCAGGAAAAGACCAAAACTTCAAAGTTAAGTTGATTTTTGCCCAAGATAACAAAGCAATTCAGATAACAAAAACAATACTTTGCAAAGCCTTTGACTGTGTAGATCACAACAAACTGTGAAAAATTCTTCAAGAAATGGAAATTACTAGACCACCTGACCTCTTTCTTGAGAAATCTGTGTGCAGGTCAAGAAGCAACAGTTAGAACCGAACGTGGAATGATAGACTGGTTCCTAGTTGGGAAAGGACATCGAGGTGGTATATTGTCACCTTGTTTATTTAACTTATATGCAGAGTACATTGTGCGAAATGCCAGGCTGGATGAAGCAAAAGCTGAAATCAAGATTGCCAGGAGAAATATCAATAACCTCAGATACGCAGAAGACACCCTTATGGCAGAACGTGAAGAGGAACTAAAAAGCCTCTTGATGAAAGTAGAAGAGGAGAGTGAAAAAGCTGGCTTAAAACTCCGCATTCAGAAAACTAAGTTCATGGCATCCACTCCTATCACTTCATGACAAATAGATGGGGAAACAGTGACAAACCTTATTTTGGGGGACTCCAAAATCACTGCAGATGGTGACTGCAGCCATTAAATTAAAAGACACTTACTCCTTGGAAGAAAAGCTATGACCAACCAAGACAGCATATTAAAAAGCAGAGATATCATTTTGCCAACAAAGGTCCATCTAGTCAAAGCTATGGTTTTCTCAGTAATCATGTATGGATGTGATAGTTAGACCATAAAGAAAGCTGAGTGGCAAAGAACTGATGCTTTTGAACTGTGACGTTGAAGAAGCCTCTTGAGAGTACCTTGGACTGTAGGGAGATCAAACTAGTCAATCTTTAAGGAAATCAGTCCTGAATATTCATTGGAAGGACTGATACTGCAGCTGAACCTCCAATACTTTGGCCACCTGATACAAAGAACTGACTCATTTGAAAAGACCCTGATGCTGGGAGAGATTGAAGGCAGAAGGAGACTGGAATGACAAAGGATGAGATGGTTGGATGGCATCACCGACTCAACGGATATGAGTTAGAGCAAGCTCTGGGAGTTGGTGATGGACAGGGAAGCTTGGTGTGCTTCAGTCCATGGGGTCGCAAATAGTTGGACACGAGACTGAGTGAGCTGAATTGAACTGAGTGACGTTAGAATCCTAGAAGCAACAATCAGCTCTAGATAGATTAAAAGTCTCAATTAAAAGTTAGAATTATAAAGATTTTTAATAAGATGTTCAGGAGAATATCTTCACCACCTTGAGACAGGCAGATACTCAGTACAGAGGAAGCAAACAGTAGTCATAAAAGAACAAACTGATAGACTAGACTTCTTCAAAGTTAAAGGGTTTTCTTCATCATCTGCTATACAGAAAATGAAAAGGCAAGTGACACATTAGGCCAGAATACTTACAAAACATTTATCTGACAAAGGATGTATATATTAAATGTCTAAACAGTAGTCTACAACTCTATTATAAAAATAGTGTTACTTGTGTGATTAGGTTTTGAAAGGACTGAAGTTTCTATTTTTGTATGTGATCTCTCTTTGGACCTTATCTCTCTCTTGAATAACTGGCTTTGGGGGAAACCAGCTGCTGTATCTTGAGGACCTTCCACCAGCATAATGAGAAGCCTATATGGAAGGGACTAAGGCCTGCCTACAGCCATGGGAGTGAGCTTGGAAGCAGATCTGCAACCCAGACTTGGCAGATTCACTGCAACCTCAAGAGAGACTGAACCAGAGCCACCTAGCAGCTAAACTCCTAAATTCTGACTCAACGAAAATGAGATAATAAGTGTTTGTTGTTTTAAATTGCACTTTGGGAGTGAAAAGGATTCTTAACATGTTTGTACCTAAAGGAAAGAGTGTTGAAATATGAGGAAAAATCTTTAAAAATAGAACTACAAGGAGAAATAGATGAAACCACTATTTCAGTTGGAGACTTCAACACCCCCTGTATCAGAAATGCTCAGTTCCAGTGGCAAAATAGTAAGGGCATAGTTGAATTCAACATCATCAGTCAACTGGATTATAATGGACATCTTCATCTAGAAAGTGTACGCATTCTTCTCAAGCTCACAAACTGGAGCATTCACCAAGATCAATCACATTTTATACCATAAAACAACACCTTAACAAATTTTAAAGACTGAAAACCATACAGTGTCTATTCTCAGACCTCAATGGAATTAAACTAGAAATCAGTAATAGATAATTGGAAAATCCCAGTATACTCGGGAATGAAACAGTGCATTTCAAAGTAACACGTGAGTCAAAGAAGAATTTTCAAGAGAAATTTTAAAGCATTTTACACCATCTTCAGTAGCTTAAGGGATGGTAAATTGGAATTAGGATAACATTTATTTGTTCAGATATGTACTTCTCATCCTAGCAAGTACATTTTTTTCTTCTCTCAGACTGTCTATAGCTCTGTTATAAAATACTACAAATTATCATTTATTAGTACTCACAAGATTTGGAATAATTTTTTCTGTTTAGAAAAAATGTTTTAAAAGATATTATTTTTCAAACAAACAGTTATAGTTTAATAAGAATAGAAGTTTCATGTTCATCATGTATTGGCTTTAACAATAGAATCATATTTAGCTTGTGTTTATTATATGTAGTAGTATGTGATAAACAGAGTCTAAAGTTATACAAAAAGCAAAAATCTTGTATCTCTAAGATAATCTTAGGAAATTTAGTAAATCTGTGCTGTACTGAAGTAAATCTTTGGAATGTTCTTCCTATTGTGATACTCCTTCAGTTTAATTAAAATTTCTCCCTAAGAAAAGCCCAACAAACTAGATCATATGTCTGAAGCAGCTGGTTCTTTCATTGTTGAAAGAAATTATTTTTTTTTCCAGCTAAAGCATTGGATGAAGTTGTTAATATATTTTGGGTTCATGTTACTTGAAAATTATAACTTATGGCTTAGATATTTGAATAATGCACAATACAAAGATTTTTTTTTTCCCCTAAAAGGCCTTCCTGAATTGAGGTCAGCTACATGAAAAAGAGCTCTTTGTTTCTCATCTTATGCTTATTTCAGGATATAATCCCACTGAGTGGATTATTAAGAATTGCCCACACTACATTCATGGTGTGTTTTCTGCCACTATCTCTGTATTTCTCTCTCTCACACACACACCCCACCCCTATACCTACACTTTGGTGTTGGCTAGAGTCATTTCGTTTATAATTTTTGAATTTCAATGCATGTGTTTTTGTGCTATCCCCTCGTTCTAACCTTGAATGGTTATTCTTTGCTTCTGATTCACATCCTCTTTCATTCCTATCAGAGAACTTTTGNATCTTATGCTTATTTCAGGATATAATCCCACTGAGTGGATTATTAAGAATTGCCCACACTACATTCATGGTGTGTTTTCTGCCACTATCTCTGTATTTCTCTCTCACACACACACACCCCACCCCTATACCTACACTTTGGTGTTGGCTAGAGTCATTTCGTTTATAATTTTTGAATTTCAATGCATGTGTTTTTGTGCTATCCCCTCGTTCTAACCTTGAATGGTTATTCTTTGCTTCTGATTCACATCCTCTTTCATTCCTATCAGAGAACTTTTGGCTTCTGTACAGATAGCAGGTTGATTTAAATAACAGAATTAGTTTTCTGGTTCTAGAATGTTAGACTTGTCTCTAGAAAACAGAGCTATGATAAATAATATGAGTTGTACGATTACGCAGTAGCGCTGGCAGTGACTTCATGTTTGTATGAGAAAGTTAAGTCCTATTTTAGAGCAGGCCAAAATTTCCACATATAACTTCTTGCTTCAGCTAATCACAACTGTACATAGATTGCAAAAATGTCAATTTAGATCCTATATTCACAGATCTGTACTTTTTAGAATAAGTTATTTTAAAACTAAATGTAGCCATAAAATTATCTACTTTCTAGGAAGAAATAAAACCACTTAGTATATATTAACTCTAAGAAAAAAAAGAAAGTAGGGTATTACTTATAATTTTGGTTTTTCTAGACCCTTTCTCTTCTCTTGGGATTCAGTATTTTCCTTTCTGTTCCTTTAATTTACTGCCTTTGCTTTTACTCTGGTTTTCTGTTTTGCAGTATTTTTTAAAAGTATTTATTGATTGCTTTGGCTGTATTGGGTCTTAGTTGCAGCATGCGAGATCTTTTGTTGGGGCACACAGTCTGTCTAGTTGTGGTGCTTGGGCTCAGTTGCTCCATGACATGTGGGGTCCTAATTCCCTAACCAGAGATTGAATGTATGTCCCATGCATTGCACAGCAGATTCTTAACCACTGGGCCACTAAGGAACTTCCCCCAAATTAATATTTTTTAATATTTTCTTCAGATTATATTTGATTTATTTTTCCTTTATAACAGTTTTACTGTATTTGGTAACTTTGAAATTTTTAAATTTAAATATTTTATAAATTAGTTTTACAATACAAATAAATCAAATTCAACTTTTAATTTACTTCTTCTTAGTAGAAGCTTCTTTCCCCCCTCACTACCAGAGTTGGAAATTTTAAGAAGCAGAGGAAAAGCATACCTGCCTAATTCTTGGAGAAGGCAATGGCACCCCACTCCAGTACTCTTGCCTGGAAAATCCCATGGACGGGGGAGCCTGGTAGGCTGCAGTCCATGGGGTCGTGAACAGTCGGATACGACTGAGCGACTTCACTTTCACTTTTCACTTTCATGCATNGCCTCTAGATTCAACAAGAAGGATTCTCTGAGCTATGCCCCTACCCCCAAATTGCCCATTTTAAGAAGGTCTCAAAAAGAAAAAAAAAATAATAATAGTAAAGTTTCATTGTCTCCGTGAGCCTGGAGGAATGTTAGCCTCTGCTCCACACAGCCCAGGGTCAATGCCTTAAGCTGAGCTGTGATCCTAACTTGCCATCACTTCAGTGGCATACCAAGGGCAGAGTAGGGGGACAGCTCACCCCAGGTGCAGGCAAGAAGGGGTGCACGGTCTGTACAGAATTAATAATAATGCAACTGACCACAGGATGGTCTGCTTGTATTATCACTACATCATAGCCATTCTTATCAATATCAGTGACAGCTCCCCCAGGCATCTCATTCTGGGTACCCTATTGTCCCCTCCCTAGAACTGGATACCCTTCCACACTGGGATACAGTTAACGTCCCCTCTTTGTCCACTCCAGCTCCACAGCTGTTATCATCTTCATCTCTGAGCTTCAGTCTGGGGACTGAAGAGCCCTGAGACAGTAAAGTCAGGAGACGGGAGGAAGGGAATGGCAAACAAGGTCCTGAGAAACTTCACTTCTGAAAGAAGAGACAGCATCACTTCTTAACAGATGTATACTCATTCCTTTTACATATATATTGAAGTATAGTTATCATACAATATTATATGTTATGAAAAGAAAGTGAAGTGAAAGTGAAGGTCAGTCATGTTCAACTCTTTACAACCCCATGGACTATACCGTCCATGGAATTCTCCAGGCCAGAATACTGGAGCGGGTAGCCTTTCCCTTCTCCAGGGGATCTTCCTGACCCAGGGTTTGAACCCAGGTCTTCTGAATTGCAGGCAGATTCTTTACCAGCTGAGCCACAAAGGAAGCCCAAGAATACTGGAGTGGGTAGCCTTTCCCTTCTCCAGCGGATCTTCCTGACCCAGGATTCAAAGCAGGGTCTCCTGAATTGCAGGTGGATTCTTTACCAACTGAGCTATCAAGTGTACAATATAGTGATTCACAATTTTTAAAGGTTATATTCCATTCATAGTCATTATAAAATACCGGCTACATTCCCCATGTTGTACAATATATCCCTGTAGCTTATTTTATACCTAAAAGTTTGGATTCCTTTCCCCCTTCCCCATATATCGCCCCTCCCACACTCACTAATGAAGGCACAGCCTTCGACTTTCCCAACTGCCCTTTCCCCAGGCAGCAGCATTTCCCAGAGAGAGGTTCTATCAACATTCGATTCATATCAATGGACCTGGCAATTGAACAATGGCTGATTATTGCAGACTATCATCCCAGACACACCCACAGAGCTGGGTGAGGCTGGGAAGCCCAGAGGGAGTCCTGTCCTTCCTCCTTCTTACCTACTGTACCCCCCCACCACCCAGACTAGACTCTCCCCACAGGCCCAAACCCTTGAAAGTTCAGGTGCCGAGTAAAGTAAAAAAGTATTTCCCTGATTTAAAAAAAGTGAAAGTTTGAAAATCTCTTGGAGTATCAACACTTTTAAATAATTCTATAACCAAATTAAAAAGGAAGTTTGCACCACAAGTGTTAAGAAAAGGCTCTCTCCCCTGAATCTGATCCTGTGAACTCTCATGTCCCCTGAGGAACTATGGCAGGAGATGGAATCCTTTCCTCTACAGGCTATTCTTCATGATTTGAAGTCAAATGACTCTCTGAGAATGAAAGACAGCTCTTGGGTCTTGAGTCTTTGGGGTGTTGTCTGTTTTCTTTTTTTTGGTCTGTTTTTCCACACACTTGGCGGGATCTTAGTTCCTCCACCAGAGATCACACGCATGCATGGAGTCTTAACCACTGGACCACCCGGGAAGGGCCTGGGTCCAGGGCTTTAGAACCCTGAATATCGAACCAACCAGATCTTTGGCATCATGCTCTATTATAGGCTCCTGATGCGAGCAGACAGATCAGCCAACTTTCAGGCCAGCACTGGCTGGTTGTGACAGGACCAGTGTGACTCAGTTCAGTTTCAACATCTACACGTGGGAGTTGATCGGAAGAGGGAGTACCAACACTCACACTGAACCTACTGTCCTCAGTGTGATGGAGGAGGGGCAGTGGCACCCCTTATCAGCTTCTGCCTACCTCAGGACCAGTCTGTGGCCACAAAGCCACAAAGTGTTTGGCCATCCCACCTAAACACTGCCCTAAGTTACTAAGCAAACATGGTGGCCGCCTGGCAGGCTTAGATGCTGGAGGTTGGCACGCTTCATCAGAGTTTTCCTATACCTTCAAGCACCATAAAACCTTGAGACAGGAGATGAAAGGGATGGGACAAGGTGGAACAGGAGGTGGATAATGAATGCAGTCCCTTAGGAGAATTCCCAGGGCCCCCTCTGGAGAAACTCAGGGGCCGCCATTCTTGCTCTCATTCTGTGACTGGGTTTGCTATGGACAGCCCGGATCAACCTTAATCCTGTGGTGACCGGATCACTCTCGTGATCCACTTCAGGGTGAGTATGCCCGCTTCAAAAGAGCCCCCTCACACCGCTGCAGCCTGCAACCACCCCTACACATAAACGAAAGCATTTTTCTTCTTACCTTTTTTGAAACAGAAATGACTGAGTATCCCCGCTTCAGAAGAGCCCCTTCACACCCCTGCAGCCTGCAACCACCCCTACATAGACATGAAAGGATTTTTTCTTTTTTGAAACAGAAATGATTGCCCACGAGGGGGCGCTATACTTGTCATCATAAAAATCTTAATACTGATAATCATAAAAAAAATAATAACAACTACCTAAAAGACTTTTTCGGAGAAGGCAATGGCAACCCACTCCACTACTCTTGCCTGGAAAAACCCATGGATGGAGGAGCCTGGTGGGCTGCAGTCCATAGTGTTGGACACGAATGAGCGACTTCACTTTCACTTTTCACTTTCATGCACTGGAGAAGGAAATGGCAACCCACTCCAGTGTTCTTGCCTGGAGAATCCCAGGGACCGGGGAGCCTGGTGGGCTGCTGTCTATGGGGTCGCACAGAGTCGGACACAACTGAAGCAACTTAGCAGCAGCAGCAGCAAAAGATTTTTTAAAAGTGTGGAAGAGTACATCATGCAGTAATTTAAAATATATATATGTGTTCACACATAACTTTGAATGAATTGTCAAAATGATTGCAATGTAACATTAAAATCTTAAAGTTAAGCCACAAAATTATTAAAAAAAAAAAAAAACTGATCTCAAATTATCCTTAAAATGCAAGTAAGCAAAAGACTAGAGAAAAGTGTAACAAAATACTAAAAATGTGGATGGGCTTTATGGGTAACTGAACATGTACTATTTTCATATTCAGAATAAAAGATAAAATGAGATAAAATATGTAGAATACATAGGCAACACCAGCACCATATGAGTTTTTATTTTGCACACCCATGCAACACAAACATAGTGATTTCTAAAAGAAGTTAAGATAATGACAGCTAACAGATACATGGCTCTACAGTTTTTAAAGTCACTACAATGTGTACCAGGTATATCAGATAAAGTTGGCTTTATACAATAATAACCCTTCATAATAATTATCTCTACTAAGTAAATTATTTTAAAAAATGTTCAAACACACATGTGTAAGATATAATAAAATATCAATTTATGTTTAAGTAAATTAAAATTTTAAGAAATCTTCATCATCCAGTGCATAGAGTTTAGGGCAAAACAATGGTCCCCATACTTCTACCAGAGTTTATAAAACAAACAAACAAACCAAAAGTAAAATTTAAAAAAAGCAAAAATCATGTATATCACCCATCTATACAATATACCCCCAAAGCAGTTTTAAATTCATAAGTGATGAAGTAGTAGTGAGCACATCTTCAATTTCAGCATTTAAGTCATAAGCATTACATAAGTTCTTAAAGTACATCAACTTAGTCACATTTAAAACTCTCTTACCTCCAGTTAGACATAAGCTTATGATGACGACTAGAATGAAACTCAGGAAAACAGAGGCAAGGACCATCCAGAGTTTGCACTTTCCAATCAACTTCTTATTACAGGAGCTCCAAGGGCTTTCCTTGTCAGCCTGGAAAGCAGAGGAATGCAGTCATTTGGTTACAAGAAACATTTTTTAATGCTTACAACGGGCCAGTGACACAGAAACGAAGGCAGCAGGATCCTGATCTCAAGGAACTGCACTCTACTGAGTCAAGTTCACAAAAGAACAGATGGAGCCTCATAAAGATGTTAAGGAGAACATGCTCTGGGGACTCTGAGGTGGGAAGAACCGGCGAGATTTTGAAAGATGAACAAAGAAAGGCTTTCCAAACCCAGGAAAGAACATCCTCAGCATTGATTCGTAATGAAATTGGCTAAAAGATTCATCTGATGGGAATGCAGGTTTCAGAGGCAAGTAACGACAGTTAAGATTGGAGAGAATGAAAGGGTGGAGCATCCCTGAAGAGGGTCTCGAATGCTGCCAGAGTGGTGTAGACTTAATCCGGTCTGTACTGGGAACCCACTGAAGATTTTTGGTACACAAAAGCTGAGTAGAAGACTAAGAGAAAAATAATGTATAGTTTAGACCAAGAAAAAGCTAAGAACCTACTGCTGTGGCCCACACTCTGTGTAATAAAGAAGGAATACCAGGAAATAAGCCTGCAGTGTGTTCACTGATGCAGAGGGTGGGGTCAAAGTATATAATCACAACCCCTAAGGTCTACAGAACACTATTTCACTTATCTAAACAGCCCTCCAAGGGAGGTGTTGGTATCGTTACTTGGTCACCAATTAGTGTCCAATTCTTCTGCAACCCCATGTACTGTAGGCCTCCAGGCTCCAAACACAAAAAAAATCTTGAAGGCAGCTGGAGGAAGCTCATTTTACCTACCCTTATGGATTTAATGGTTTTGTCCCTAGATTCATATGTTGGTGTCCTAAATGACCTTACCCACCATCCCAGGGTGGCTGTATTTGGACATGGGCCTGGGAAAGAAAGAATAGAGAATGAAGTTCTAAGGGTGGCATTAGTGTCCTTAGGGGGCTTCCCAGGTGGCATTAGTGGTAAAGAACCTGCCAATCCAGGAGACATAGGAGATGCTGTTCCCGTCTCTGAGTGGAGATCCCCTGGAGGAGGGCATGATAACTCACTCCAGTATTCCTACCTGGAGAATTCCATGGACAGAACAGCCTGGCGGCCATAGGGTCACAAAGAGTCCAACACTACTGAAGTGACTTAGCACACACACACACCATGCAGGGCCCTTATAGGAAGAGATACAGACAACTCACACTGTCTCTCTCTCCCTCTGTGAACATGCACCAGGAAAAGGCCACAGGACGATACCCTGAGAAGGTGGCCTTCTGCTGCCAGGGAGAGAGCTCTCACCAGAAACCAACCATGCTGGCACCCTGATCGTGGGCATCCAGTCTCCTGGACTGTGAGAAAATTAACTTCTATCGTTTAAGCCACCTGCCCTGTGGTGCTCTGCCACGGCAGCCCGAGGGGCTACAACACCTACAAAGGAACAAAGATAAGTCCACTTCGAAGAAGCAGTTCGGGAGAGGTTGCCCGGGTTGGGGTTGCATCCCGGCTGAGTGTCACGTGCACTCTCCCTCTAGTCCACAGCCTCCCTGCATCAGCTGGAGCTGTGGAGCTCCAGCTTATGTGTGCACCCAGCTCTCTCCTCTCTCAGTACTGTCAGTTCAGTCCAGTTAAGTTCAGTCGCTCAGTCATGTCCGACTCTGTCCGACTCTTTGAATCGCAGCACGCCAGGCCTCCCTGTCCATCACCAACTCCCGGAGTTCACTCCGACCCACACACATCGAGTCAGTGATGCCATCCAGCCATCTCATCCTCTGTCGTCCCCTTCTCCTCCTGCCCCCAATCCCTCCCAGCATCACAGTCTTTTCCAATGAGTCAACTCTTCGCATGAGGTGGCCAAAGTACTGGAGTTTCAGCTTTAGCTTCCAAAGAAATCCCGGGGCTGATCTACTTCAGAATGGACAAGTTGGATCTCCTTGCAGTTCAAGGGACTCTCAAGAGTCTTCTCTAACACCACAGTTCAAAAGCATCAATTCTTCGGCACTCAGCTTTCTTCACAGTCCAACTCTCACATCCATACACGACTACTGGAAAAACCATAGCCTTGATTAGATGGACCTTTGTTGGCAAAGTAATGTCTCTGCTTTTGAATATGCTATCTAGGTTGGTCATAACTTTTCTTCCAAGGAGTAAGCGTCTGTTAATTTCATGGCTGCAGTCACCATCTGCAGTGATTTTGGGGCCACAAAAAATAAAGTCTGACATTGTTTCCACCATTTCCCCGTCTATTTCCCATGAAGTGATGGGACCGGATGCCATGATCTTCGTTTTCTGAATGTTGAGCTTTAAGCCAACTTTTTCACTCTCCTCTTTTACTTTCATCAAGAGGCTTTTGAGTTCCTCTTCTCTTTCTGCCATAAGGGTGGTGTCATCTGCACATCTGAGGTTATTGATATTTCTCCCAGCAATCTTGATTCCAGCTTGTGCTTCTTCCAGCCCAGCGTTTCTCATGATGTACTCTGCATCTAAGTTAAATAAGCAGGGTGACAATATACAGCCTTGACATACTCCTTTTCCTCTTTGGAACCAGTCTGTTGTTCCATGCCCAGTTCTAACTGTTGCTTCCTGACCTGCATACAGATTCTCGAGGCAGGTCAGGTGGTCTTGTATTCCCATCTCTCTCAGAATTTTCCAGTTTATTGTGATCCACACAGTCAAAGGCTTTGGCACAGCCAATAAAGCAGCTCTTCTCCTATGTCCTACATGAAAACCATGGGAAACAATAGAATATGATGGATAAAAAATGTGGATCTGGATCTGGATCCCAACCCCAGTTACACCATTTAAAGGCAGGCTGACTATCAGCAAACTACTTAGTGAAACTCACTGGCCCCGAGGTTCACAACTGTAAAACATATTAAGTAATAAATCTGGCTCACAGGACTGTTGTAAACACTAGAGATCACGCAGACAAAGCACTTGTGGGACAAGGGCAGAGCAGAGGTCGCACTGTGGCACCCCAGAGCACACTTGACATTGGCTCTCAACATGGGAGCCAGTGGGTTTCACTGAGTGTTCACCTTCCCACCAAGCAGCAGCAGGCGCCTCCTGGATTGACGCCTTGTTAACTTTCTCTCCCGTGGTGACTTTAGCGGGAGCCATCAGGAAAGGAAACTGTCCACATGTGGACAATTCAGTTCTTCTTACTGAGTGGGTCCCAACCCTCAGAGTCTCCTGAAGGGGAATTGAAACAACACACACCTAGGCACAGATTATAGGGGAAATGGACAGCCCCAGTTTGAAAATGTAAATCTCCCAACGTGAATCAACTGCTTTACCAGAGGTAGGTGGGGGGCCCTGGTCTGGAGCCTCCTACTCTCTGGAAACCAGGTAAAGTCTCTCCCTTTTGTGGAGGCCTTACTACCAGGCTGCCCTCAGAGAGCACCCAGTGTATGAGCTGTCCACACAGCTCATCTGCTGTGGCCACCACCTGCCTTGTCTGGTTTCAGGTCCAAATATAAACAGATACTGGCCTTGTTTTCCTAGGGAAAGTGAAACCACCCAGAGTGAGGAGTGGCCCTTATAATTCCCCTGTTCTTATATCCCACACCTTATACAGGTAAGAGGCATTTAATAAATGTGTGTTCCTGAGTTACAATGGGTGCCCCAAATACTGAAAACGTACTTTGAAAAGTTCTAGAGTAGAGGTCACACTTTGGAGCCCCTGCGTGCACTGGCCCTTCAGATGGTGTGTGGTGAGGGGCCGGCGTAAAGGCCCCAGCAACATCTAGACAGAGGCAAACTCTCTTAAGGGTGTCTTCACTTCTCACTCTCACCTGAAACCTGAGCACCGCTCCAAGGTCACCAAGGCTAGGGACTCAACAAGGCACACGGCAAAGAGGAGCCCAATACAAGAAGCCTTGAACTTCTCAGGGGATAGAAACCTATCTTCCTGTTAACAGAGGTCCTGAGACATAGTTTTAGTTCTCAAGAGACAGCAGGGGCCACAAGTCAGTTCAGTTCAATTCAGTCATTCAGTCCTGTCCAACTCTTTGCAACCCCATGAACTGTAACACACTAGGCCTCCCTGTCCATCACCAACTCCCGGAGCTTACTCAAACTTGTTTCCATCGAGTCGGTGATACCATCCAACCATCTCATCCTCTGTCTACCCCTTCTCCTCCCACCTTCAATATTTCCCAGCATCAGGGACTTTTCAAATGAGTCAGTTCTTCACATCAGGTGGCCAAATTATTGGAGTTTCAGCTTCAGCATCAGTCCTTCCAATGAACATTCAGGATTGATTTCTTTTAGGACTGGATCCCCTTGTAGTCCAAGGGACTCTAAAGAGTCTTCTACAACACCACAGTTTAAAAGCATCAATTTTTCAGTGCTCAGCTTTCTTTATAGTCCAACTCTCACATCCATACATGAATACTGGAAAAACCATAGCTTTGACTAGACAGACTTTTTTGGCAAAGTAATGTCTCTGTTTTTTAATAAGCTGTCTAGGTTGGTCATAGCTTTTCTTCCAAGGAGCGTGTTTTAATTTCATGGCTGCAGGTACCATTAGCAGTGATTTTGGAGCCTGAAAAAATGAGTCTTTCACTGTTTCCGTAGTTGCCCCATCTCTTTGCCATAGGACCATATGCCATGATCTTATTTTCTGAATGTTGAGTTTCAAGCCAACTTTTTCACTCTCTTCTTTCACTTTCATCAAAAGGCTCTTTATTTTCTTCTTTGCTTTCTGCCATAAGGGTGGTGTCATCTGCATATCTGAGGTTATTGATATTTCCCCTGGAAATCTTGATTCCAGCTTGTGTTTCTTCCAGTCCAGCATTTCACATGATATATGGTGCATATGAGTTAAATAAGCAGGGTGACAATATACAGCCTTGACGTACTCCTTTCCTGATTTGGAACCAGTCAGCTGTTCCATGTACAGTTCTAACTGTTGCTTCCTGACCTGCATACAGATTTCTCAGGAGACGGGTCAGGTGGACTGGTATTCCCATCTCTTGAAGAATTTTCCAGTTTGTTGTGATCCACAGTCAAATGCTTTGGAATAGTTAATAAAGCAGAAGTAGACATGTTTCTGGAACTCTCTTGCTTTTTCGATGATCCAATAGATGTTGGCAATTTGATCCATGGTTCCTCTGCCTTTTCTAAATCCAGCTTGAACATCTGGAAGTTCATGGTTCAAATACTGTTGAAGCCTGACTTGGAGAATTTTGAGCATTACTTTGCTAGCATGTGAGATGAGTGCAATTGTGTGGTAGTTTGAACCTTCTTTGGCATTGCCTTTCTTTGAGACTGGAATGAAAACTGACCTTTTCCAGTCCCGAGTTTTCCAAATTTGTTGCCATATTGAGTGCGGCATTTTCACAGCATCATCTTTTAGGATTTGAAATAGCTCAACTAGGATTCCATCACCTCCACTAGCTTTGTTCGTAGTGATGCTTCCTAAGGCCCACCCAACTTCGGATTCCAGGACATCTGGCTCTAGGTGAGTGATAACACCATCGTGATTATCTGGGTCATGAAGATCTTTTCTGTACAGTTCTTCTGTGTATTCTTGCCCGCTTCCTAATATCTTCTGCTTCTGTTAGGCCCATACTGTTTCTATCCTTTACTGTGCCCATATTTGCAAGAAATGTTCCCTTGGTATCTTTAATTTCTTGAAGAGATCTCTTTCCCATTCTATTGTTTTCCTCTATTGCTTTGCAATGATCATTGAAATTTTAATTTCTCCTTGCTATTCTTTGGAACTCTGCAGTCAAATGCGTATACCTTTCCTTTTCTCCTTTGCTTTTTGCTTCTCTTCTCAGCTATTTGTAAGGCCTCCTCAGACAAACATTTTGCCTTTTTGCATTTCTTCTTCTTGGGGATGATCTTGATCACTGTCTCTTGTACAATGTCATGAACCTCTGTCCATAGTTCTTCAGGCACTCTATCAGATCTAATCCTTTAAATCTATTTGTCACTTCCACTGTATAATTGTAAGGGATTTGATTCAGGTCATACTTGAATGGTCTAGCGGTTTTCCCTACTTCAATGTAAGCCTGAATTTGGTAATAAAGAGTTCATGATGTGAGCCACAGTCAGCTTCCTGTCTTGTTTTTGCTGATTGTATAGAGCTTCTCCATCTTTGGCTGCAAAGAATATAATCAATCTGATTTTTGTATTGACTATCACATGTGTAGAGTCTTCTCTTGTGTTGTTGGAAGAGGGTGTTTGCTGTGACCAGTGTGTTCTCTTGGCAAAACTCTGTTAGCCTTTGACCTGCTTCTTTTTTGTACTCCAAGGCCAAATTTGCCTGTTACTCCAGGTATCTCTTGACTTCCTACTTTTGCATTCCAGCCCCCTATAATAAAGAGGACATCTTTTTTGGGTGTTAGTTCTAGAAGTTCTTGTAGGTCTTCATAGAACCATTCAACTTCAGCTTCTTCAGCATTACTGGCCAGAGCATAGACTTGGATTACTGTGATATTGAATGGTTTGCCTTGGAAACAAGCAGAGATCATTCTGTTGTTTTTGAGATTGCATCCAAGTACTGCATTTTGGACTCTTTTGTTGACTCTGATGGCTACTTCATTTCTTCTAAGGGGTTCTTGACCACAGTAGTAGATATAATGGTCATTTGAGTTATATTCACCCATTCCAGTCCATTTTAGTTTGCTGATTCCTCAAATGTCCATGTTCACTCTTGCCATCTCCTGTCTGATCACTTCCAATTTGCCTTGATTCAAGGACCTAACATTCCAGGTTCCTATGCAATATTGCTCTTTACAGCATCAGACTTTACTTCCATCACACGTCACATTCACAACTGGGTGCTGTTTTTGCTTTGGCTCCATCTCTTTATTCTTTCTGGAGTTATTTCTCCACTGATCTCCAATAGTATATTGGGCACCTACCATTTGGGGAGTTCATCTTTCAGTGTCCTATATTTTTACCTTTTCATGCTGTTCATGGGGTTCTCAAGGCAAGAATATTGAAGTGGTTTGCCATTCCCTTTTCCAGCAGACCACGTTTTGTCAGAACTCTCCACCATGACCATCTTGTGTGGCCCTACACAAAACGGCCTGGAGTCTCAAATGAGCCAGAGAATGAGGGTCATGTACCTCTCTGGTCTTTTGGGCCTTCATATATGCTGTCCCCTAGAGACCACAAGCAGGACCCTAGAGGTTTGATGAGACCAATATTCTGATTTCCTGGGTGAGCTCGGCTCAGAATTACACAGCCCTCCTCTGTAGAAAATGCCTCTTCCAGTCCAGCTCATCACAGCCATCCTACATGCAGCCCCCTTCACCTGCCTGCTGTCAGCTCCAAGGCAGAGACCACTATCCCTTGAATGACTCATCTTCACATCCTTTAAGTCATAGTAAAACGGTCAGTTAGCCACATACAAGACAACTGAGCACAGGGCTTCTCAGCTGTGTCTACATTAGAATCAACCCAAGAATTCTTTTTAGAAGTGCCTCCAGGGGATTCCATTGGACCTTGAGGGTGCAGAGCCTCTGACACAAAAGATGTGTGTTACTCGTGCACACTGGGTCATGAAAACACACTGCCTCTTTCACTGCCTTCTTTAGTCTCTCTTGCCCAAATTCTAGGTCACGAGGAGAGGCCACGCATCTTACATTCAATGACTGAAGTATACGGCCCAAGAATTTCTGTGATTTTCCTTTGCCTATTGCCCTAGATTTTCACATCCCTCTTCAGATAAGGTTCAAATACATGACATAACGGTCCTGCAACAATAGCAGGACTACATAGCTCTTGGATACAAAAGGCTTTTCTTCTTTGGCTCAAAGAGGAGCAGACATTATACGTGTGCATGCTCAGTCTTTTCAGTCAGGTCCAACTCTGCGATGCTATATACTGTAGCTCACCAGGCTCCTCCGTCCATGGAATTCTCCAGGCAGAAATCCTGGAGTGGGTAGCCATTTCCTCCTCCAGGGGATATTCCCAACCCAGGAATCAAACCCATGTCTCCTGCAGCTCCTGCATTGCAGACAGATTCTTTACCACTGAGCCACCAGAGAAGCCCAGATATGATATAGATGAGGGGGAAATTTTCTTAGCACACAGTAAAATCTATACTTTAATGTTCATTGTGGGCCTTAATCTACTTGTTGACTGAAGCGCAAAAGAGCCAATTGATCCTAGTCCTAAACAACACATGGCAGTGGGCTAATTTTGATCTTATTCAAATCTGTCTTGCCTGCCTCAAAACTCTCCATGTACTGAATTAATAGTTATTATTATTATGAGGCTACTATCCTTAAAAATGTCCCTGGGACTTCTGTTTAAAAACTGAAGTCAGAGTCCATGTAATAAGCCATAACAGAAAACTAGTCTTGGGACTTCTTTGGTGGTTCAGTGGCTAAGACTCCATGCTTTAAACACAGGCAGCCCAGGTTCGATCCCTGGTCAGGAAACCAAACAGGCTGCAAATGAAGATCTCATATGCTGCAATGAAGATCAAAAATCCCATGTATCACAACAAGACTAGGCACAGGCAAATAAATAATTGATTAAAAAAAAAGAAAAAAGCTAGTCTGGCTCAATTATTCCTGATGGCTTTTCCAGTTTTGACCCAACTTCACTGCCCTGTTTACACTGACAGTAGGCAAAGTGAAATTCAATGGCTTACAATTTTTCCTTCAATTTCCAAACCTAAATTAAGAAAGGGAAAGAACTTCTTCCCATGACCCTTGAATACTCTCAGATATCCCTTCCAAGTAGGAAGATAATCCATGATATGGGACGTCTTCTTCCCAGTGACGCCCAAACTGTTCCCTGCTCCTCACCCGTCCACCCATCTGCCTGTAACTCCCTCATCAGTCCCAATACACCACTCAGCTCCTCGTATTTCACCTATGTTCCATCACTCACAAAATCAGTAATAGTATATAACTTAGGCAATTACACACAAATGAATATAAATTGTGTGATTAGGCCTATATATTCAAATTAGATGTACATATTAATGTGGATACACACACACACACACACACACACACACACACATATGTGCTTCCCTGGTGGCTCAGATAGTAAAGAATCTACCTGCAATGCAGGAGACCCAGGTTCTATCCCTAGGTCAGGAAGATCCCCTGGAGAAGAGAATGGCTACCCATTCCAATATTCTTGCCTGGAGAATTCGCTACAGTCCATGGGGTCGCAAAGAGTCAGACAGGACTGAGAGACTAACACTTTCACTTTTCATATATATGCACACATATAAAATAAATCAACAAAAGCAGCATAAGTTTGAATCCTAAAAAGCATGAGTTCAATCTCAGAGCCAACAAACTTCAGTATTTTGGTAACTTCTCTGAGCTTCAAGTTCTTCACTCTTTGTCAAACCAGAATGAAGTTAGTTGTGCTAATTAAGTGCATTTATGTAGCAGAAGTATTTGACACATGATAGGTACAAAACATATGGTTAATAAAACCACATGGTCTTATGCTACACTTCAAAACTGGAAATCTTAACATACAGTATAAAGAGACCTACACACCAAATTCTTAAGAGTCTGTATCTCATGCTTATGCTACACTTGTTGACTTTTCAATTTAAAATACACTTCCACTGATGCTATGGAACCAAAGAGAATAATCAACACATTAGATGAGGATTTTTTTCTCTTTTCTAAAGTTTTTCCTCTTCAAGCATTTCTAGAGTGTTCTCCAAATGTTGACGTAACCCTCATCTGAACACCATTCTGTTCCTCACACAGCTTTCCTATTCAGTGGCCTACAAAGCTAGTTCACAAGGAAGTCTCAGATATCTGTATACACCTGGCTAACAAGGAAGTAATTAAAACATGAAAGAGCAATTTCTACCAGGTAGGTACTAAACGATAATAAAATACTGACACCCTATATATGTCCGGCTCCTCCACTGTCTTAATGTGCATTCCCAGGCTCACAGAGAAGACTGGTTGGCCACATTACATTACCGTCAGTTGACAGCTGGGAAAAGAAAACATAGACCTTAGTTCCTTGCCTCGGGACACACCTTTTAGTAGGGAAGGTGTCACCAGAACTCAGATGTCTGGATTCAGTCCTAAACCATGGAGTCCCTGGGGTTCCTGGGTCTACCCAACATGAGGCAAGTACTCCCAATTCCCACTCCCTGACACTGCCTTGGAGGACCCATACAAGTCCACCCAAGCAAGTCCACCATTACAACCACATACACAGAGATCAGATCATCTTTCTTCAGCATTCACTGCCCTATGGTATTCATTTTCATTCAAATATAAAGTACCAAATTACTCTCCAGGGTACCTATAAAAGCAGATTTTACATTATTTCTAGGAATCAAGAAGAAAGCAAAAGCAATGCTTTCAACTTCTGAATTTCCTGTTTACCCCTCAAATTAACAGCTGAACAGTCAAAGAAATAGGAAGTGGAGGAGAGGGACCCAGAAAGGTCAGGTTGTAAGCATATGTATATACATGGGGAGGTCCATATACCTAGTAAACATCAAGCCAGTTTGAAGGGTTAATCAGAAGGTAGAATTCAAAGTCTCTGCTGTTTTACAAGCATTTGATGAGAATGAATAAGTTTCCTGTCACTGTTAGGGCTGAATCAGAAAAGAGTTCTGTCTAAACATCACCAGTGACTTTCTCAGAAACTGAAATGAGGCCAAAGTAAATGATCATAGACTAGTTCTTTGAGACACGAACCTGGAAACTGAGTTAGGCAAGGCAAGTTCATTCCCATCCCCACCCCAGTCCTCTGGGCTAAGTGCTCAGTCGCTTCAGTAGCAGACTCTTTGCGACCCCTCGGACTGCAGCCGGCCAGGCTCCTCTGTCCGTGGGATTCTCCAGACAACAATACTGGAGTGGGTTGCCATTTCCTTCTCTTGCCCTTTTCTCCCTTCTCCCCTACATCTCTTTCTGCGAAACCAAATGGCCAGATCGGGCTAAGAAGACATAAAGTGTGGAGCCAGGGGATGGTTGGCCAAGATGGATGATAGCGGGCAGTGGGTGAAGGCTGGGGGTGGGAGGGTGGTAGGGGAAAATGTGGCAAGGCAGTATAGAAAAGAAAGGCTAAGAGAGTCTCAAGAATCTAATCATTCTAATTCCTTGCACCGGGGGTGGAGGTGGGGGGATTTTTGAAAGTTAAAAAAATTTTCAAAGCCACCTCTGCTGCTGCTGCTGCTGCAAGTCGCTTCAGTCGTATCCAACTCTGTGCGACCCCATAGACGGCAGCCCACCAGGCTCCCCCGTCCCTGGGATTCTCCAGGCAAAAATACTGGAGTGGGTTGCCATTTCCTTCTCCAATGCATGAAAGTGAAAAGTCAAAGTGACGTCGCTCAGTCGTCTCTGACTCTTCGCGACCCCATGGACTGCAGCCACCAGGCTCCTCTGCCCATGGGATTTTCCAGGCAAGACCACTGGAGAGGGATGCCATTTGATTCTCTCTCTGAAGAGAAGAGCGCACACTTCCCTGGTAAAACTCCTTAATCCCTGAGTCGGAGGCATCCGAGGGCAGGCTCAGGCTGGAGGGCATTTCTGTGTCTGCTCCATTCAGAATGTTCCAGAGAGCACCGCGGGCGCTGGGGGTCGGCTGCGCCCCAGGGGCTGCCTGGAAACCTGAAACTGTGCCCTACCACGCCCGGGTCCTGGCCTGCAGCCTGGCTCAGAGCCAGGATAACAGCGGCCAGAGCCAAGGAGACCTTACCTGGACTGGGCAGGGCTCCTCGGCTAAAGAAAGGATGCCCTGGACGGCTCCGTTTAGAGGCGTCTGCTCGTCTGGCTGCCCTTGGATCACCGAGAGCTCCAGCTCATCTCCTGGAGATGGGGGACTGGCCCCCTCCATGAACCGGCAGAGGGGGACTAAACAGCCAGCCAGGAAGCAGTACGCAGACACCCGCGGGTGCAGAGTCCAAAGTGGCCTAGCGAGCTACTCACTCCACCCCCGGGCGGGGAGGCCTCGGGTGGTAGGCGGGGCCCGACGGGGCGGGGCGGGCAGGCCGCTGCCTTTAGCGCAAGGGAAGCGCGCCTCGCTCCCTCCAGGCGCCACAGGCATTCCCAGCTGTGAGCTCAAGAGCACGGCGGCAGAAGGCTGTTTTTCTGGTTTGTTCAGGGCGCTGCCTGCTCTACCGTTTTCAGTTCGCACAATTCAATACAAAGCAGAAGCTGAGTGGGTGGCCTGATTGGGCTTTGGGCTTTGACATGGATGGACATTCCATTCTCCCCAAGCTGTTGTCTGTTGCCAGAGCTTGCTCCAGCTTTCACTGCCTAGCAAAATTTCATTCACTTAATCCCATCACTTAATGGCAAATAGATGGAGAAACAATGAAAACAGTCAAAGACTATTTTCTTGGGCTCCAAAACCACTGTGGACCTTGACTGCAGCCATGAAATCAAGAGACTCTTGCTCCTTGGAAGAAAACCTACGATAAACCTAGACCACATATAAAAAGAGACATTACTTTGCGGACGAAAGTCCATATAGTCAAAGCTATGGTTTTACCAGTAGTCATGTATGAATGTGAGAGTTGACCATAAAGAAGGCTGAGTGCCAAAGAATTGACACTTTTAGACTGAAGTTTGGAGAAGACTGTTAAGAATCCCTTGGACTGCAAGAAGGTCAAACCAGTCAATCCTAAANGCGGACGAAAGTCCATATAGTCAAAGCTATGGTTTTACCAGTAGTCATGTATGAATGTGAGAGTTGACCATAAAGAAGGCTGAGTGCCAAAGAATTGACACTTTTAAACTGAAGTTTGGAGAAGACTGTTAAGAATCCCTTGGACTGCAAGAAGGTCAAACCAGTCAATCCTAAAGGAAATCAACCCTGAATATTCATTGAAAGGACTGATGCTGAAGCTGAAGCTCCAATACTTTGGGCACCAGATGAGAAGAGCAGACTCATTGGAAAAGGCCCTGATGCTGGGACAGATAGAAAGCAGGAGAAGGGGACGACAGAGGATGAGGTTGTTGTATGGCATCACTGACTCAATGGAGGTGAGTTTGAGCAAGATCTGGGAGATGGTGAAGGACAGGGAAGCCTGGCATGCTGCAGTTCATGGGGTCGCAAATAGTCGGACACGACTGAGTGGCTGAACAACAGCCACAATGAACATATAACTGTCTGAGTGCCAGCCATCGTACAAGGTACTAAGCAAATGAAGGTGACTAATACACACAAACCCTCTCCTTTCTTATGAGTCTAGAGTCAGACAAAGACACGTTGATGAGTAGAAGGGGGGACTGCAGGCTCAGGAACCAGGATGCCTAGACTAATCCCCTCTCACTGTGAGAGGGGTTCCGAACTTCGAGACCTTGGGCTTCAGCTCTCTGTGCTGAATTTTCTCATCTGGAAAGTCGACCTAATGTTAATACCCATCTAATGGAGTTGTTGCCAGGATTAAAAGAATTGATGTCAGCAAAGCAGGCAGATATACGTAGCAAACGTTCATAAACCTTCGCAATTATTAAATGCCTTTGAGAAGAGGAGTCACAGGTACTGAGAGGGTAACAGGCAGGAAGGCCAGGGGTCTCCAAACGGAGGAAATAGCCTACAAGTATCAACAACAACCTTTCAGTACCCCACCATCACTCCCACCAACACCACTGCCACATATATACATACACACACACACAGTCTTAGGAAAAAATTATGCACCAACGCACAATCCAAGTCCGTGGTTCAGAACTTCTGGTCTTATGAGCCTGAAATTGTTTGCTAAGCAGGATGTGTGCTGAAAGCCAGCTTTCTTCCCTACTTCTTTTACTCATCCCTGTCTCCAACAAACACACATAATGAGATAAGTTTGCGTTGTAGACAGGTTGCATAAAAATTAGCTCCATTTCAGAAGACACTGACTTGTGTCCAAAAATCCAGCATCCTTGCTGCCTGCTCTTCAGACACTGCCTAGATATCCGATCTCTCTAATTGTTTCTTGCCTGCTACCGATTTATTTGGACTTGGGATTCCATCAGCCTGCCAGACGGGGTCCAGCTAACCGTAGCCGGTCAGCTGCTGGCTGGCACTGGCTTCTGCTTTTTCTACCCTAAAAGGCAGATCTTGCAAGACTCAGTCTGCATTCTCAGCTAGAATTCTTTAAGAGGATTTTTAATGAAGGAGCAAGGGTTAAGGGAACCAAGAAGGGGTGCTGAGGCACGCAAGGACTAGCAACAGCAGAAAGCCCTCTGTACCCTAAGGCCTAAAAGGGAGTAGAGCCTGATTAAAGACCAGAGCCCTTAAGTTGTACCATTGTGACAGGATCTGCATTTGTAGCCACTGCCAGGACCATGGTCTAGCAGTGCGTGCATGCATGCTAAGTCGCTTCAGTCATGTCCAACTCTGTGCAACCCTATGGACTGTAGCCTTCCAGGATTCTCTTACCCTGGGATTCTTTAGGCAAAAATACTGGAGTGGATTGCCATGCCCTTCTCCAGGGTATCTTTCCAACCAGGGATGGAACCTGAGCCTCTTACATCTCTTGCATTGGCAGGTGGGTTTTGTTTTTGTGATTTTTTTTTTTTACCACCAGTGCCACCTGGGAAGCTATATGGTCCAACAAGAAGGAAAAATACTCTGATTTTCTTCCCAACTGCCAGGAGCCTGCCTGTAACTCCCACTGGAAATGGGTGATGGAAGATGGGGATCAGCCTCCCAGGCTCAGAGCAGAGAATAAATTAGAGGTGCAAATAGGGAAGAACCCACTCATATACCTTTCCTTGCAATAACCAACTGCCAGTTTATCTTCTCAGACATTCAGGAATCAGTAGACTCCTCTGGCCTAACCACATTCCTCTTCCTGGTTGGCTCTCACCCTCCCCCATTCTGTTGCTTCCCTACTTCTTTGTGAACGGTGTTCCCTCTGCTTGAAATGTTTTTTCTTCCACTCCAGCCCATTTCTATATGGAGAACTTCCATATATCTTTAAATCTTAGCTGAAACACACTTTTTCCCACTAAACTTTCTCTGATTCCCCTCCTCCACCAAAAGTTATCCACACGGTTCTCTGCTACCAATACATGTTGTTTCTGGGCTAACTATGTCACATATCCAGTCTAATTTAATTCAACCTGTAGTACTGAGTGATTTTTTTTTTTTTTTTTTTTTTTACCACCAGTGCCACCTGGGAAGCTATATGGTCCAACAAGAAGGAAAAATACTCTGATTTTTCTCCCCAACTGCCAGGAGCCTGCTTGTAACGCCCACTGGAAACGGGTGATGGAGGATGGGGATCAGCCTCCCAGGCTCAGAGCAGAGAACGAATCAGAGGTGCAACTAGGGAAGAAACCACTCATATACCTTTCCTTGCAATAACCAACTTCCAGTTTATCTTCTCAGACATTCTTCTGGGTGCTTCAGATGTGTCTGAAGAGATAGCTGAATAAAACAAACTCATTGCCATTTTGAGGTTAATATTTATCGATGGGAAGCAAATGTAAGTAATATTTCTAGAATATTCTAAGGTGCTGTGTGCTGTGGAAAAGACAAACAGAGTAAGGGAGGCTGGAGAGCTGAGTGGGGCAGGTTGGGAGCTGTGATTATAAATTGAGTGGCCAGCTAAGGCTTCATTAAGAAAATGAAATTTGAGCAAAGAGTTAAAGATGATAAGGGAATTAGCTGTAGAGATTTCTGAAAAAAAGAAGGAACTCCAAGACAAAGGAACTGAGGCTGGAGGCTGTTTGACTTTTACTGTCTGAGAACCACGAAAGATGCCAGAATGGCTGAAAAGGAGTATGAGCAGCAATATTTTTTTCCTTGTCTGTCTCCTCCATTTGTTTAAACTCCTGGAATCTATCCAGCACAGGGCCCTCTATAAGTGTTGATTAACTGGGCTAGTGTCCGAAATGATAATTTGCTAGACCCGAGGCCTAAGACCCCAACTGGACCCACTGTTGTATTGTTGTTTAGTCGCTAAGTCACGTCCACCACTTCGGTTACCCCAGGGACTCCCTGATGGCTCAGCAGTAAAGAATCTACCTGCAATGCAAGAGATGCAGGAGATGGAGTTTCAGTCCCTGGGTCAGGAAGATACCCTGGAGAAGAAAATGGCAACCCTCTCCAGTATTCTTGTCTAGTAAATTACGTGGACAGAGGAGCCTAGTGGGCTACAGTCCATAAGGTCTCAAAATGTCAGGCACATCTGAGCTCGCACAAACACTGAACTATTGCCCACCAGCTCCTCGGCCTGTGGGAGTTTTCAGACAAGAATACTGGAGTGAGTATGTCCTTCTCCAAAGGATCTTACTGACCCAAGGATCAGACTCTCATCTCCTGCATTGACAGGTGGATTCTTTGGACTGAGCCACCAGGGAAGCCCTGATTAGAGCCATTAAAACCTTTCAAACCCCAACTCCCATTCTTACCCAGCCCCAGGGAACTTTTCCCATAAAAGCTCAGTCTCAGTGAGAGATCCCCTCTGTCGTGTCAGATGGATTGTAGCTATCTTCCAAGCCTGGTTTCTCCATGAGCAGATGTCTAAAAATCTCCTTCACTCCTCCAGAGAATCAAAAAGCTACTGTTTCCTGTCACATGCATAGTCTACACCAGATTTCTCAATGCCTTCTGAGTGCAATGAAGTGAGGCTTATATATTCTCTTACCTAGATTCTAATGCATTTCCAGAGTTTCATAAACCTAGCCCCTGTACACTGTTGACAACCCTATGGCAGTATAGGTTTTGAAAAGAGTTAGGATCAAATTTAAACCCTCGCTATCTGTGTGTTCTTGGGCAAGTTGTTTAAAGTCTATGAGCTTCTCTCCTCCTTATAAAATGATTCCTACCCAGTAGAATTAGGAGGATTAAATGAGGCAATTAAAGAACACATTTATCCCTGTGCCTAGCAAAAGCAGAATCTCAGTAAATATTCCCAATGTTCCTTTCTTTTCCATGACTATGAGTATCTCTGTAACTAAGACCTGCCCACCCCAAATTCTTTGCCCCCAGAAATAACCTTTATACGGAATATATTGACTTGTGTGCNTAAAGTCTATGAGCTTCTCTCCTCCTTATAAAATGATTCCTACCCAGTAGAATTAGGAGGATTAAATGAGGCAATTAAAGAACACATTTATCCCTGTGCCTAGCAAAAGCAGAATCTCAGTAAATATTCCCAATGTTCCTTTTTTTTCCATGACTATGAGTATCTCTGTAACTAAGACCTGCCCACCCCAAATTCTTTGCCCCCAGAAATAACCTTTGTATACGGAATATATTGACTTGTGTGCCTGTCCCATCATATTTTCTGGATTGCTGACACTTGCTGACACCTCACAATATACTCACAATGAACTACTTAAATTCTTACTTGTCCCTTGTTCTGATTTCTGATAACTGCAAATTTCTTCATCTCCAGCCAGCTGACCTAGAATGTATATGGATGTTGCAATTTCTATTTGAGGACTTTTTTCACTCTGCCAGTCTGACTCTAAACTAAGGATTCAGAAGGAGTTAGAAAGCAGTATTTCTCCCTGGAGGTAGAACCAAATTTAGATCAATTCTTGTTGAAGGTTTAGGATTTGTAAATGAGGAACCCAATTCTACTTAGATTTGTTTTTGCATTTTCTTCAAAACTTCTATAGGGGTGGCTTTTTAAAGGATATTGTTCTTTCATAAATACTTCTTTAAATATGCTTTCAAAAAGTACACTATTCTTGCACAAATAGTTCTTTTTAATATAATCTAAAAATTATTATTGATTCAATTACTTTAGTTCGTTCAAGTTGTCAAATGTAAATAACATTCAAAAATTAAAACATGCTTCTTGCCAAGACTTGCTGACAAATGTTCAGTTTTGCTTTTCTCGTCATAAGACTTGGTCTTCTTTCTTCATCTCATGTAAGAGCAAGTAATTTCCCAAATGGTTATCATATAAAACAAAAAGCAACACCGTTAAAGTGACATCAGTAAACCATCTCATTAGCTTCAAATAGATTTATGCCTTTTCAAAACACCACAATTGTACCCATATGTTGTCAGATGGCAAGCAGCACTATGCTGACCATCAGCCGTTGGGTCAGCCGTGCAGAATAATCAAGCAGAACACAACTGAGAAATGGTTGGCTTGTAGTGTTTCATTTTGCAGTTATTGAGGCATTGTGAAGGAGGCCAGGAGTCTCTACAAATTCTCCCCAGTAGTCTGATACATGGAAATGCTCCAGTCTTTGTTTTTGGAGACCATTCCCCACTGCTAAATAAACCAATCTTGGAATTTGCCTCTACTTACACTTTTGCAAGAATGAAGTAGATATTTCCACACTGTTCAGGTTATAAAGGCATCTTGGCATGAAATAGCCAAGTAAGTTAAGCTGGTGTTTCTCAACCTTTCCTCCATCTCTGCACTATTGAGGAACATGGTACACTCACATTAGCACCAACTAGTGCTTAGAATGGTACCAAGTATGTGTGGTTTGAAAACTCTCTCTGATGAATCTGAAAGATCATGCCAGCCGTCCTTCATTTCCTAACTGAGATCATAAACTTATATAAAGCTGTGAAATATTCTGTTGAATAACAAATTTCCTTAGAAATGGTCATAAATAAAAGGTACAGTTCACCATGTACCTAGATCCCAGCATTATGAGACAAAACAAACCTTGGTTCTAAGAACTGTCTGCCTAATTCGCTCTTCTCTGCAGTAGATTCAGTAGCTAAGCTCCTATTTGTGGATTAAGTGGTGACTTGGCCCTCTGAATTGTACTATGCCACAGCCAGATAATGAATCCGGAAAGATCTATTCAGAGGGTATCATTAAAATCAATATTTTAAAATGGATATCAGAATGGATATTTCTGAAGGAAATAGTCTTTTAGTAAATAAAAATATGTTTTGCAAACTGGAAAATATTCACTATCTCAGGGAAATCACATTCAGAGTTCAGTCTTACTATCTGATTCTGGTTATGACACCTTTTGTTCTCTCTTCTTCTGCTGTTACATTAAGATTTTCTGAAGTCCTATGAAAACTAGTCCCACTATTTTGAGCCCTACCAAAAAAAATAGCATTGCTATTACTTTTTTGACTTAGCCCCAGGGAAAAAAATAATATCATTCTTCTTTCTGCTTTTCTTATCTATTTGGTGATATTGTTAAGTCCAGCCTCTTTTAATGAAAAGTTTATTCTGAGATAAACTGTGAAACACACTAAATCAGGACAAAATAAATCAATAAATGTGATGTATTGAGCATGTGCTATAGATTTACAACTATGCTAGATATTATAAGGCTCTGAAAATAAAAGAAAATCTTGGCCATTTGAGTTTTATAAAAGGATCAGAAGTTAGATGATTTCTGAAAATTTTCCCTTTCAAAACAATCATCCAAAAACTCTTTTGTCTTTCAATTATTGGCCAGCCTTGCCACAATTTTTTAAAATCCCATGTAAATGTTTTCAATCTTCCTACCACAATGCTTCATTCTATCATTTTAATGAAAAGTACTAATTGTTAGTTTTGTTAGCTGTTTGATGGTTTCTCTGTACCCAATACTACCGTGTTATTGCTGAAAAAAAGTCCCCATGATATGGTTAAACCAAATATTGGAAAATGACAATATAGGTATTTCCTCTGTCAGTAACAGAGTTTGCCTTTATTTGCATTAGTGAAGGAGTCATTTTTATACATTCCATTAGAACACCAAAGATCAGGTGTGGTTTTTTTATGGAACTTATTTCAATAAATTATATTTACCTGGATCTTTATAAATATCTGCCCTTGAATAGGAATATAAATTAAGATGTGGATTCCTGAACATCTCACCTATTTATCTTATTCTAGAGGCTTGGTTCATGACATTACTTTGGTTTTCTTCCATTCCTGAATCAAGAGCCCTTTGATCCTTAAGAATAAATACAGCTGTATCCTAGATGCAATTTTTCATGGAATAAAATACATATTAATCTTTGTATCTTTCAATAAATACCAAATGTATGCAATCTGAAATTTCCAGAAGAAAAAAATTATCTCATTTTATTGACAATTACTGCATCCCTTTTAAAAGAATCTATCACATAAAACACAGTCAAAAATCAAACTTGAGCAATTACAAAAGAGAAGGGACATATTTATGAATCCAGGGAACAAAGTTTGACACCCTTGTGTAAACACCAGGAAAGTTTGGTCTTCCACATCCATGACCCCAGCTAACAATGCCAGTCAAAATCCATTTTCCATCACTCTTTCTTCGACAGGATAAAGGTCCACCTGAATCTCCCTATAGAAGAAGATAACATTAAGTAAAAAGCATTTTTGTTCCATGGTTGTCAATTTTGTTATTAAAGTACCTAATGAATTGTGTTCAAACTCCCAGTCTGACAGGGTTCTTAGCTAATTCCTATGCATTTTGGGGAAGTATCAAGAAATAATGTGAAACTTCTAATGTCATTTTAGAATTATTTTTCCTATAATCAAAAGGGTACATTCATCATAAGAAACTTGATTCTTTAGGCCAGAAATAACACTTGAAGTTTCCTGCAAAGGGATCAACTTTCACATATCTCCAAACAAATAGCAAATCTCAATAATACAAATAATAGTAGTAGTAATGGTAATAATAATAGCTAATATTTATTTAGTGCTGGGATATGCTAAGCACTATTTTAGGTCATTGAATCCTCATAATAACTTTTTGCCTCTTCATGGTTCACAGCCTCGTCATGGTGAAGGGGCTTGTATAACTCAATGGAGCTATGAGCCATGCTGTGCAGGGCCACCCAAGATGGCCAGGTCATAGTGGAGAGTTCTGACAAAACATGGTCCACTGGAAGAGGGGATGGCAGACCACTCCAATATTCCTGACATGAAAACCCCATGAACAGTCTGAAAACATGAAAAGATACGATATCAGATGAGCCCCCCAGGTTGGAAGGTGTTGCAGTATACTACAAGGGAGGGGTCAAGAAGACTTTCACGACTGAGTGACTTTCACTTTCATTTAGCAGTCGTCTGTGCTAAGCACTGTTTTGGGTCATTTAATCTTCATAATAACCTTTTGAGGCATGGTTATCTTAGAGGATTGGTTGACTTCTACCTCTATGCCATGCAACTTCAGTGTTGGCTTATGGTCGTGAGGAAAAAAGGAAAGGAGACCCTCTTTAGCTGGCAAGGTCCAGTGACACAACCCCCAGGATCACAGGCTGATGGTTGTTACAGAGAAATGGCTCTCACTTGAGAGCCCTTTCTAGTATCTTAATTCCAAAAACAAAGGCTGAAATAATTCAATGTTTAAATAGAATTTCTACAGTGTTCATTATTTAAAGTATAACACCTGAAATTTTATTTTCAGCTAAAGGTGTTTGTGAGTGCTGAGTCATGTTTGACTCTTTGCAACCTCATGGACTGTAGTCCACTGACGCTTCTGTCCCTGGGATTCTCCAGGCAAGAACACTGGAAGTGGGTAGCCATTCCCTTCTCCAGGGGATCTTCCCGACTCAGGGATCGAACTTGGGTCTACCTGCATTGCAAGCTGATTGTTTACCATCTAGGGGAGCCACCAGGGAAGCCCTAAAGCTGCCTACTCAGAGGCAGTTAAAAAAAGCATTCCAGATTTGTCCTTGGATGCCACCCCCACAATTCAAAACCTGATTAGGTAAATTCTAAGTAGTAGAGAGACTGGAATCTTTTTATTTTAACTGTTGGCACACCAACTCTCTGAAGCCTCATTTAACCTCTAAACACTGGTAGCTATGGAGAACAGGAGTATGTAACCAACTACCTGCAGGTAGCACCCCAAATACAGCAGCTTTCAGAGATAAGAGTTCAAATCCCAGCTCAGCTAGCTCACTTAGGCTCTCTGTGCCCCAGTTTCCTCTTCTATAAAATGTGGTTGAAAGAATAATTTGAATGAATTTGTGTAAAGATCACGGAGAAGGCAATGGCACCCCACTCCAGTACTCTTGCCTGGAAAATCCCATGGATGGAGGAGCCTGGTGGGCTGCAGTCCATGGGGTCATGAAGAGTCGGACACGGCTGAGCGACTTCCCTTTCACTTTTCACTTTCATGCATTGGAGAAGGAAATGGCAACCCACTCCCGTGTTCTTGCCTGGAGAATCCCAGGGACGGGGGAGCCTGGTGGGCTGCCGTCTGTGGGGTCGCACAGAGTCGGATTTAGCAGCGACTTAGCAACAGCAGCAGCAGTGTAAAGATCCTAGCACCGTCCTTGCCACAAAATAGGAATTCAGAAGATAGAAGTCCTTTTTATAACTGAGTTTTTGTAGCACAGTGTCTAAGGTTATGGAAAGATGTGGGAACAATTCCTCTGCCTGCACATGTGCTCAGTCATGTCTGACTCTTCACAACCCCAGGAATTGTGGCCCACCAGGCTCCTCTGTCCATGGGATTCTCCAGGCAACAATACTAGAGTAGGTTGCCATGCCGCCCTCAAAGGGATGTTCCTGACCCAGGGATCGAACCTGAGTCTCCTGCACTGGCTCATCCTCTAAAACATCTGCTCACTTTTTGGTAATCATATAGGTATCTGCATATACTGGAATCTGAGACGCATAGAAATATCCCCCCAAAGGTGACCTTCAACTTCACCACTGTCAGGAGGCCTCCAGTCACCTTTCCCACTCCTCTTTTCTTTCCCCCAGCCTGTATGTCAAAGGAGTAAGTGAATAAAATACTTGTTATTTTAGAAGGTACACAGCGATTGCTAGAGAAATGGGTAGCGATCTTAAAACACTGTGTGTGCGCGTCTTGCTGTTTTTTAGTTTCTGGTTATAAGACAATCATGGCAGAATGATAAATGCTGACCCCATTCTAATTGTTGGAGAAAAATACATGGGACTAGAAAATGAGTTTTACAGATCCAATTAGTATTTAATCACCTTTCCCTCGTCTCAGACAAGTGGATTATAATTAGTATCTGAATTAAGGCAATTACCTGCCTGAGTTATTGCCATTACTATTATTATCATTACCATTATTATTATTGCCCAGATGGTATAGATTAAACATGAAAGCATTTATAGCAAGTACAACATGTTAGACAAAGAAAACATAAGATGACTTACTCTGCAAGCATCTTTCTTGCCTGACAGGACACCCGCACAGAGCATCCTCGAAGTGATGATGCCATAGGTGGAAACACAGAGGGTTTGGTCAATGAGTTCTACCTCTGCTTGCTGCAAAACGGGGGAGCCTTTGTTGTCTGGAAAATACACAGAAGTAGAAATCAAGGCAATGATTACATTTACCTTATTAGACAATTCATTCATTTTCTCCTTTTACTCTATAACAATTTTTTTAAAGGTCAATTCTATTATGATCCTCATTTTTGCAAATGAAGATGTGGAGGCTTAGGAGGATAAAGGACTTATCTAATGGCACACAAATAGCAAAAAATAGAGCAGGATTCAGACCCAAGGTCTGACTCGACCATCTGAGCCACCTGATGGGGCCAAGGTCAGACTCGACCATCTGGGCCATGGTGCCATGGTCCTTCTCCACATACCTCCTGCCTTTGAGACTGTGAGTCAGCAACAGCCATTGCCAACACTCCCTGGTCAAGAGGGCCCCTTAAGTGGAACATGATAACTGACATCTGGGAGTATCCTAGGAACCATAAAAACATAAGAGTTTGGATACAGCCCTTTCATTTCCTTTTTAACCCATATGGCTAAGATAATTCACTGATGCACTCATGCTTGTAAAGAAAATACCCATCAGCAGTGCCAGGCTGCCCAGGCTCCCGGAAAGGTGTGGGAGTGACCTGTATCTGCTCACAGTTGCGCGGCAACTGCAGTGGTGGTCACGTCCACCTCTGGGGCTGGGGAACACAGCAGCGTCAGCGTCATGCAAAGTTTTGTACTTTACATGAATGTTAAAAATGTTCTTTGTGTGTAGTAAATATTTAATAATACTATCAGAAACATTAAAGTCAGCAGAATGATTTTTTTAAAAAAAGAAAACGCCCCATGATAAAGTGGTTGAAGAAACTCTTTCCTCTTATGATATACGATGATGTAATGAAAGCCCTGAGCACTGTCCTGATGGTTTATAGGTGTTCGAGGAGTGATCTGCCTTCTCCCAGAAGGCCCACACAGGTGGTGAATTTCATGAGTTCAATAATTAAATGTAGGTAGTTAGCACTGGAGAAGCTGCCCCTAATGAATCTTTAGAGAGTGTCAAAGCAAGGCCAAGATACAGTTCAAGATTTAAAGATAATGTACCTGTTCCAAGCACTTAGAAATGACTATAAGGGAATCCAAGATAAAGACTAGGAGATCAAGGGATAGCATCAACCCTTCCCTCTGGGGAGATGTTCACAAAGTTTTGGATTATTCTCTTTACTGTGTATTTAGAATCCTAAACCATAAAAACCTTGGCAGNTCAGATGAGATCATATATGAAAACCCTCTCCATGAACCCCAAAGCACCACATCAACACAAGTTACTGTGGTCTGGAGGGGAGTGGAGGGCATTCACTGACACACACACCTGCTTCATGCCTGCGCCCCCAGCCGGTCACCCAGCACTTCTCTCCACTGCGCACTTTCTGGCCGGCAGGAGGAATGCATATTGGCTGGATGAGCTGCTTCAGGGTCTCAGGCCAGGCGACTCTGAGCTGTAGCAAGGCAATATCATAGTCAAAGGTCTGGCTGTTATAGTATTCATGGACCACAATTCTTCTCACGGGGGAGACGAACTTGGCATTCCCCTGCACAGACATGCCAAGGTGCGCAGTCCACGGTGTGGGATCAGACAGCCTGGTACGAAAGGAATGAAGCAAGAAGTCAGAGGCTTGTAGAATCGTACATGGTTTGAAAGAGCACTCCACAGAGAGAGGGGCTCCAGGAAGGGAGGTCTGACTTTCACTCCCTATTGTAGTAACTGACTGTGCCTCTGAGCCTCCCTTGTCTCCTTAGTAAAACCAAAGATAATGTAAGGTACAGTAGGGGTGGCAGATGAGAGCTGGGCTCCAAAACATTTCCTCAGTGAATTCCAAGGACATGCTGGAAATTTTCTTGCCATCAGTATCTCAGGAACCACCCACAAGTCAAGATTATTAGTGACTGGAGTTTATTTGGTACCTTCTCCCATTCATGCTGACAGTGGTATTTGACGGAGACAGACAGGGCCAGTAGGACAGTGATCTGGGGATCCTTTTACCAAATTCAAATGATACCAAGATAGATTAGAAATCAAAGTGTTCCAAGCAGGAATTTAAGATTTCTTTTTGCAAACTACTGGAAAGTAGAGTTGCTGCTCTAACTGCTCAAGCTTGACTATCCACAGGGCCCCACTCCCTATGAGCCCCCAGTGGGCTGGCATGAGGGCTTTGTAATCTCCATCTGAGGTTTCCTGTCTCCACCAGCACAGCAGCCTTGCTCTGGTGGGGTGAAGAGAATGTGGACGCTTTGGAAGAAAAATCAGGACAGATCCCAAGGTGCTTGGCCCCTAATCTCACATGCAGTACAGGGACCCAGGGCAGTATTAAGGGTCATATATTACATAAAAGACTAGTGATGGAACAGAAGCATAGCCACTTCAGTCATTAACATGAATCCGGTAATTTCCAGGAGAAACAAATATTCTAATTGTATAAATTCATTGAAATACTTTTAAAAATTCTAAGTGAGAAATAATTGATATATTTTTGTACCTAGGATTCAACTGGTTCCAAATAAGGTTACATTTTAAGTGAAGTTGTTGTCTGAGCTTTTCTTTCACCCTTAGCGGGGAGAATGTCTGGCCCACAATAATCCTATCGGTAAGGGAAGGCAGAACTCTCCCAACAATTACCCTAAAGGACTTGTTTGTGATCCTTCTCTGTGATATTGTGATTTATAACAAAAAATATACATTTGGTCATCCTTCCATTCCTGGCACAGAGCTCCTAAAACTCGTAGAATTTCCTAAGTGATGAGAGGGACCAAAGTGTCTTTTGTTATGTCACTGAGGTTACTTTGGGACTGCAACTAAGGCTGAAGGGGCTAGAGGATGAATCTGTGTCCACTGACCAAGGATTCAATGAATCGTGCCTGTGTCAGGAAGCCTCCATAAAAGCTCAAAAGGTTTGGAGAGCTTCCAGGTTGGTAGACACGTGAAGATTGGGAGTGAAACTGTCCATGCATGGAAAGCTGCACTCTTTCTCATACCTCACCAAATGTATGTCTTTCATCAGGCTGTTCCCAAATTGTATCTTGTTACAATAAACTGGCAAGCCAGCAAGTCAAATATTTCTCTGAGTTTTGTGAGCTGCTAATTTACTAATTTGTAGCAAATTAGGAGAAGGCAATGGCATCCCACTCCAGTACTTTTGCCTGGAAAATCCCATGGATGGAGGAGCCTGCTAGGCTGCAGTCCATGGGGTCGCTAAGAGTTGGACACGACTGAGCGACTTCACTTTCACTTTTCACTTTCATGCATTGGAGAAGGAAATGGCAACCCACTCCAGTATTCGTGCCTGGAGGATCCCAGGGACGGGGGAGCCTGGTGGGCTGCC
>SJYA01000062.1:1014638-1061207 GCA_006410615.1 Neotragus moschatus | reverse complement strand
ATGTACGCGAGACAGCAAGAGAGACACAGATGTGTAGAACAGCCTTTTGGACTCTGTGGGAGAGGGAGAGGGTGGGAGGATTTGGGAATATGGCATTGTAACATGTATGATATCATAAGGGAACGGATTGCCAGTCTAGGATCGATGCAGAAGGCTTGGGACTGATGGGCGGGGATGATCTGGAGGGATGGTGTGGGGAGGGAGGGGGAAGGGGGGGCCCAGATTGGGAACTCAGATACACTTATGGCTGATTTATGTCAATGTATGGCAAAAAGAGTACAGTATTGTAAAGCAAAACAAACTAAAAAATAAAAATTTAAAAAGAAAAAGAAAAAAAAAAACCATACTGAAGAATATACAAGCATGTAAAATGTTTTCCTGTGTTTTCTGCTTTAGTTATTTTAGTATGATATGAACACTTAATTAAAAATCCCTTGTATTTTTGAAAAAGATATAGACATTTTAAGGAACTTATTAGAAATTAATGTGTTAGGTCATTAAAATAATGACAGTTATAACTACAAAAATGTGAACACTAGTCAACACATAACAAAATCTGATCTGCAGTTTTATGACTGTTTTAGTGGAAAGAGAACAGATATTATGAGACCTAAATATTCCTCTCTAAAATTTTCATCAGCGAGTCTATGACTTTCTTATTTCTCAGGCTATAGATAATTGGATTTAACAAAGGGATTATGACAGTGTAAAAGAGAGAGTCCATCATATCGTGATCATCTGATTGTGTGGATCCAGGACGAATATACATGAAGAGAAGAGGCCCATAGTATAAAGAGACAGAGAGAAGGTGGGCTCCACAGGTGGAGAAGGCCTTCCTTATACCTTGAACAGACTTCTTTTTTAAAATTGTAAAGAGAACTAGTGTATAAGAGATAAGCACAGTCAGAATGGTGAACACCTGTATTGAACCAGAGAAAATAAAAACCATCAGAATATTAATAAAAGGGTCAGTACAAGAAATTTTGAACAGTGGCATAATATCACAGTAAAAGTTATGTATTGTGTTGTAACTGCAGAAGGTTAATCTAAATAAAAAACCTATATGAATAAAGGCATGAAGAACACCACCTACAAATGATGAGATCAACAGTCGCATGCATAGTCTATTTGTCATAATCACTGGATAAAGTAAAGGGTTGCATATGGCCACATAGCGATCATATGCCATACTTGCCAAGAGAAAGCATTCTGTGGTTGCACTGACTGTAAAGGAAAAAAATTGTACCATGCATTCAGAGAGAGATATCGTTTTGCTTTTGATGAAGAAGTTGACCAGCATATTGGGAGTCACTGTGGATGATATGGAAGTATCCACAAGTGCCAAACTCCCAAGGAATAAGTACATGGGGATGTGAAGTTGAGAGTCATTCCAGATGAGAGCAATAAGTCCAAGGTTCCCCACAATGGTGATGAGGTATATCACCAAGAATACCAGGAACAAGGGGATTTGCCACTGTGGTTGATACTTAAGTCCTGTGAGAACAAACTCTGTCAGCAATGTTATATTTTCCTTTTCCATATCTTCACTGGAAGTCTCCTGAAATAAAATGCAAAAAATGTAGAAAGAACATTCATTAGGGTTTTATGAATTGAAAGCTTGGAAAGTAGAGTCAAAATAAATCATACTTCTACCAGAATGTCCTTTTACTTTCATGAAATATTACTCTAATAAACTATTTGGCAGATCTGAAGAGATGCCAGTCAGTACAATAATTTCAGGTCAAATAATGTGCTGAAATTAATAGATTTAAATAAAAGATACATTCTAACCATTTGCTAAATTTGTGGGGACTTGATAGACTGTGGTAGGGAAATTCTGAGTCTGGGACATAGATTATCAATCAAGGGAACAGATGTTTAAAAGAAGCAGGATTATAAAATGAATTGAATACTGTGTGAAGGATCTTGAACGCTTTGCTTCAGGTAATATGTACATAGTGAAAGTTTTCAAGACAGGGAGAGACACTGGAGAGTATTTTAATTTAGTTTTTCATTAGTACAGAAAATGGATGTTATGGAGGAGAAACTGGGGTCATGGATACTCTTCAGGAAATGTTGCTATTGTCCAGGGGATTTCTAACCAGATTATCCATCAGAATTGTTTGTGGAGCTTTTTATGCAGGATATATATTGTGAGATATTACTGTAAAAATTTATTCAGTGGATCAAGATGGAGTTCTAATGATCTGCACTTTAAAAAATGCTCCACAAGTGATTCAAATGCATGTATATTGCCTAGTCCGTTGGCAATATAACTTTGGTAGTTATAAGAGAGACAAAGAGATAGATGCAAAAGAATTCAAAGTGCAGTCACTAGGACCTGATGACATTAGATATGAAAGAGTGGGTTAGTGAAGGAGAGAGGAGGTATGCAGTGACTGACTAGATAATCATCAAAAATTGAAATCAAGATCTCAGCTGCAAAGGCCAGTTTGTGAAGCGAGCATCCTCTGAACATTAAGAGGAAATGTACTTAGTAATATGAGTCTACTATACCTTAATATAAGTAATGTCTTAGGAGTTTGGGGAGTAGCTGAAGGCACATTTATTAATAACCTGTCGATTGAAGAGTGTGCATAAAGAAGGACGTGGAAAGAAACTTGAGGAAGTTATATTAAAGAGGCTGAACAGTGGATACACAGCATATATTTGATAGCCAACATCTGATCGTTTTTTCTGCCACATAGTCTTGGTGGCTGGTAGAGGTATGACCCATTCAAGAAGCCAAAAGATGATAGCCATAATGACCTATATGGGAAAAGAATTTTAAAAGACTAGGTATATGCGTATGTTTATGTATAACTGATTCACTTTTCTGTACAGCAGAAAATAACACAACATTGTAAATCAACTATATACCAATAAAAATTAATTTTCAAAAAGAAGCCAACAAAGCTAGAACCTGACTTTTCCATTCCTGTTGCACACAGAGTGAGGGAACTTGATTTAGATTTGGCAAACCAAATCCACAAAACCTCCATTTAGAATATGGAAATAAAAAGAAAAGTTACAGGAACAAAAGAGAATACTGGTTGCAAAGACAGTGATATCAAGACTCCAGCAAATGCATCCTGCATCCATGGTCGTGGCACTGTATCAGCTGGCATTCCAAATTCAACAGTAGTGACAGCAGGTCTCATTGAGCTGGTGTTGGGACATGATTTTGGCCATCGATTGGCTCCTTTGCTTCCTTCCTCTGTTCCAGATTGTTTCTTCACCCAATTTCTCCGTTCTCTCTTGCATTTCTATGTTAGAGCCGTTTCCATTCAATTAACTCATTTCCTGTGGTAACCAAGAGTCCTAGTTCACAACAGAGAAAGACTAGGGAGAGACAAGAAAAGAGTTCTAAGCTGAAAAGTAGGAAGGAAACTGGAAAACTGAGTGCTGTGAACTTAAAGAGAGAAAAGATGCTCGAAAAGAACTACGAGGACAGAAGGACATGTCAAACGCCAAAATACCTGGTCTAATAGGACAAAGGATGATCAGGTTTCATTGAGTGTGAAAATTAAGGGATTTTTAGTGGTTTTAGTGAGAGCCACTTGCATTTTGTAACTGAACTGAGGCCAGACGATAGTTAAGAAGTGAGTGAGAAACGAATGGGTGGGAGGGTGTGGAGTACCCCAAGAAAGGCAGAGAACCATTGACATTTCTGTACTTCTCCTAGACACTTACAGGGTTTTCTTTTTTCTCTAGAACATTTTAATGAAAGTTTTCAAAAAATGGGAGAAGAAGGAGTTGAGAGGAGAAAGGAAACAGGAAAAGTGGGAAGGCAGTATATATTGATCAAAGGAAATCAGCAGAGAGGTGGTAATAGATGGGAAATATCAGAGGCATAGATGGATAAGTATAGGAAAGACAACCCAAAGAAGAGCTGACAAGGAACTATCTGAGAGAGGCAGTATCCAAGAAAGACCAAAGAGAAAATACAGGTATGCCCCTCTATTCAAATGTTTGCTTTACTGCCCCTTCTCTTGTGTGAAAGAACTATATTAATAACTGAGTGAGATCTGAAGAGGAATTTTGCTATTACCAATAAAAAGGCAAAAGCAGTGCTCAGCATTTCTTTTTTTTTTTTTCTTTACAATACTGTATTGGTTTTGCCAGTATTTCTTTTGCAGCGAGCAATTATAGAGACAACACATACCCCCAGCAGCCAGAGTGACGCCACCAAGCTCCTTTCTCAGGGAGCTATATTTATTTTTTCAACATCAAGTCATCATAGCTCTGAATTGTGTTTGTGAACATCTGTACTTTATCTTGATTTATTTTGTGCATCTGTTAGGAAGACGGGTCCTAAGGTAATAGCCTCTTCTGTTTATACCATTTCAGCTTTTAAAAGGTTTCATAGGAATGTTCAGCTTTCAGATAGCAAGGGGAAGCTGTAAAGAGAAAGGCTCAGAGACTCAGGAGTAAGTGTTTTAACTGTTGTGCCCTGAGGTTATCTGTCCTGAAAACCTTTATTTATTCAGTTTATTTTCCTATAGACTTTGTGTATGAAAAAGAGACTTCAATTTTAAATTTTATTTTACAAATTTTGTATTGATAATAAATATATTGGTACTGTCAGAAAATTCCATATTTAAAATTGCTTTCTCTTTGTTGTTAGGGTGATTAGAATTGACCTTATCTAGAAATCCTGCTCATTTAACTTGAGAGCACTTTACTCTCTACCAATTGTGGGATATTTAGTTTTGACAGGGAATCAAAAACAGCCAAATAACTGGGTCTTGAATACAGGCAATATAAATAATGATCATCAATAATTTCACTTAAGTAGATTTTTATATGAAATGTCCTTCCTTGTTCAATCCTAGTCAATAAATAATTGAGAATTATAAAATTTAATATCTGTGTGGGTACTTTGCATGCGTGTTCAACCTCACAGTCATGTCCAGTTCTGCAACCCCATGGACTACAGCTTGCCAGGCTCCTCTGTCCATGGAATTCTCCATGCAAGAATACTGGGGCGGGTTGCCATTTTCTACTTCAGGGGATCTTCCCAACCCAGGGATTGAACCCATGTCTCTTGCATTGCAGGCAGATATTTTACCACTAAATCATCCCACAAATACTTGTTAATTCATAAATACTAGAAAACACAATAGAGAAACTTTGTCTATATATTTTATAACATACATATATATATGATTTACTTATATATTTCATATGAAGACATGTTTTCATATGTAAAAACATAGATTTTTACATATATTTATATATATTTCATAACATACATGTATATAATATATTTTTTTCATTTGTATTAAAATTATTCTCATAAGTAGGTGAAGGAATAGAGGAATTAATATTTAAGTGATTTACCTTAAAAGTTTTAATCAGTATTTAATTAGAGTGATTCTTTTTGTCAGAATCATTAAAATGATTTATTATATAAGAAACATATGACCTGAAACATTAAACCTAATTTTAAATTATTTAACTTTCTGGCTCACCAAAATTTACCTTATAAAATCTTTATAGTTAAAAAATAATAAAACATTTAACTTAAAGGGAACAATTCTTATAGCTATTTTACATATCTAACTTTTAGTCACAAAAATACACAATTAATTCACTAATTTTTTCTTCTCTACCTGGCTATTTCAACATCTTTTGAACACAATCTAAAATTATTNTTTAAATTATTTAACTTTCTGGCTCACCAAAATTTACCTTATAAAATCTTTATAGTTAAAAAATAATAAAACATTTAACTTAAAGGGAACAATTCTTATAGCTATTTTACATATCTAACTTTTAGTCACAAAAATACACAATTAATTCACTAATTTTTTCTTCTCTACCTGGCTATTTCAACATCTTTTGAACACAATCTAAAATTATTATAAGGCAATGGCAACCCACTCCAGTACTCTTGCCTGGAAAATCCCATGGATGGAGGAGCCTGGTAGGCTGCAGTCTATGGGATCACTAACTTTACTTTCACTTTTCACTTTCCTGCATTGGAGAAGGAAATGGCAACCCACTCCAGTGTTCTTGCCTGGAGAATCCCAGTGACGAGGGAGCCTGGTGGGCTGCTGTCTATGGGGTCGCACAGAGTCGGACACGACTGAAGAGACTTAGCAGCAGTAGCAGCAGCAGCAAACAGTATTTTAAATTTTTATACAAAGAATAGCTATTATTATACAAATCATTTCTCTCTTACCCATAACTTATGAGAAATTGTGCATATCCTTTCAATACTTTAGGCTTTCTAGAGTAGAAAATCCTACAATAGAGCAGAAATGACAATCACACAGACAGCAATTCTTCACACACTGATTCATTTTGAAGACTCCACTTCCCAAACTCAAGAAATTGTAGTTTATATTAGTTTCTCCGAACATAACAGTCAGCCAGTTACACAGGTGTATGTTTTTGCCAGAAGAAGGAAGAATGAAGGACTAAAATTCCCCTGATACCACCCAAAGATTTCCTTTAGGACAAAGCTAAGTGTTTACTGTATATGGTGGACATGGACACGTATGAGAAATACAGTTGTCCCATGGAGTATTGTAGGCCCTACAATTATAAACATCAATCATTGTAGATAGCTCCAGTTTTAACAATAAAAATCATACTTTATGCCATTACCTTCCACCACAGGTGACACTTCTGATACTTTTATGAAAATTTCCATTTATCTATAAATTTTGATGCTCTACTTAGTATCCTGGTGTCTGAGCTAATCGGACATGGTTTTAATGATTCTAAGTTCTAGATTCCATTAAGGGGAAAACCCCAAGTTGTCCTCGTGTTGACCGTAGCTCACATTTTAGAATCACACCTAACCTCTAGCTTTAAGCTGAAATTTGATGAGAAATCTTACAAAGCAATGTTCAGAGGAGAAGCAAAAGAAAAACAAAACAAAAGACCACAGTGGGAGGAGACCTAGACAGTACTTTTCAAACTTTATTGCCTGTAAATCTCCTGGAAATCTTATTAAAATGCAGATTTTGTTTCAGTAAGTTTGCCTGGGGCCTAGGCATATTCATCTGTAGCAAGGTGATTATTGCATGCAGACAGGTGCCTTCCACAGTGCCTTCATTATTAGAGGGAATGTCAGGTTATCAAAGAGCCTAGATAATTGAACAATCACAACATGGCAAATGTGGTTTACAAAAAGAGAACTGAGGAGGAGCCACGTGGGGTCAGAGAGGCTGGTGCATGTAGGTAACATGTGACCTTGGAGGGCAAGTGAGGGACTTTGTTTTTTACCCCCAACTGAAAGAGTGACTATTGAAGGAGTTTGAACAAGGTGGTAACAAGTTCAGAGTTTCTTTTTGTGCATTAACAGACTTATCCATGAACATTTACATATTATATAATAAACCTTAATTTACTTACTTGTGACATCTTGGTTTTATATCTAAAAGGTTAAAAAAACTCAAATATGGCTGGCAATATAGGAGGGAAAAAGGCATATTGTTTGATAGACTCATTAATCCATATTCTGCTTTCTTAGAATTTTGCTAGTGAAAGGCAAAGAAGTAAAGAAAAACCATCTGTTTAAAATATACTTTTTTCTTCTTCTTCAATCTAGATGCTATGAAGAAAAAATAATTTAATGACACTTGCTGAAGCTGATAAAGAAGACCTTTTTCAAGGGGAGAATATTTTAGTAGATATGTGGGTGGCTGGGTGGCTCAGCAATAAAGAATCTGCGTGCCAATGCAAGAGACATAGGTTCAATCCTTGGGTTGGGAAGATGCACTAGAGAAGGAAATGGCAACCCACTCCAGTATTCTTGCCTTGGGAATCCCATGGACAGAGGGGCCTGGCAGGCTACAGTCCATAGAGTTGCAAAGAGTTGGACATGACTTAGTGGCAACAATAACATTTTAATAGGTATAGGGACCACTTCAATGGGATCATGCAATGGGGCAGAGATGTTGAGCTCATCACTGAATATAGCATAAGCAAGTGAGTACTTACAGCCAATAGTGGGGAGGGAGGCAGTGAGTGAAAAATTACCAAGAGGAAATATCAGGAATAAGGGGAATTTTGGCTGAAGCTATTTCACAGTATTGCTGAAGGCAGGTTAGAGTGATCAGACATCACCTGGGGGATGGTGGAGGATAAGGAACCTAACTATGTTTCAAGGAAGATCAGATACCAAGGGTAGGGGTAGTACTGGGGTCAAACTGACTTAGCAGGGTTCTTGCTAAAACTTGTCATTTCATACATCACGTTAACATCTCCTTACTTTGGGAGAAAGATAAAGGTAAATGAAAAGGGAATCAGAGTAGGAATTTAAACACCTTTCTCTAGAGTTACTACTACAAACACATTCAACAGGAACAACAGGTTGCAAAACTGCATAATTTTCTTATCTGCAAACATAATATTTCTTTCTTATCTGTAGATGTATGTATATTTGTATAATATATGAAACACAAATTTTAAAGATTTATACTAAAATATTAGTAGTATATATTTTTGTGCTGTGGTGTGCTTAGTCGCTCAGGTTGTGTCCGACTCTTTGCAACCCCATGGCCTGTAGCCCGCCAGGTTCCTCTGTCCATGGGGATTCTCCAGGCAAGAATACTGGAGTGGGTTATTGTTTGATAGACTCATTAATCCATATTCTGCTTTCTTAGAATTTTGCTAGTGAAAGGCAAAGAAGTAAAGAAAAACCATCTGTTTAAAATATATTTATTTCTTCTTCTTCAATCTAGATGCTATGAAGAAAAAATAATTTTTCTCAGGGATGAATATGAAATTCAGGGATGAATATGAAAGTTCAAAAATCTAGCCTGGTTGAAAAAGAACTCAAGGGAAACTGAATAGAGTTTGGTCAGTGACAGACTCATTGTCGGTATCTTTTCATTCACTCACTCTGAAATTATTTTATTTCACAAATACAGCTGTCCATTGCAGAAATATTTGAAAATATTGATAAACATAGGAAAATAAAATATTTTATAATCATCTATAATATATACTGGGCTTTCCTGGTGGCTCAGACAGTAAAGCATCTGTCTGCAATGGGGGAGACCTGGGTTCCATCCCTGGGTTGGGAAAATGCCCTGGAGGAGGGAAGAGCAACCCACTCCAGTATTCTTGCCTGGAGAATCCCCATAGACAGAGAATCCCCATAGACTACAGGCCATGGGGTCGCAAAGAGTCGGACACAACCTGAGCAACTAAGCACACCACAGCACAAAAATATATACTACTAATATTTTAGTATAAATCTTTAAAATTTGTGTTTCATATATTATACAAATATACATACATCTACAGATAAGAAAGAAATATTATGTTTGCAGATAAGAAAATTATGCAGTTTTGCAACCTGTTGTTCCTGTTGAATGTGTTTGTAGTAGTAACTCTAGAGAAAGGTGTTTAAATTCCTACTCTGATTCCCTTTTCATTTACCTTTATCTTTCTCCCAAAGTAAGGAGATGTTAATGTGATGTATGAAATAAGATTCTGATGGGACCACAAGGATTGGCTTAAGGGATATCTAAACCTCAGACTGTGGACTTTGATTTACCACAGTCTGATTTGTCTCTCTCTTTTTTATAAATAGCAATGCTAAGTAGTCCTTGGGCATGCTCCCTTTAAAACAGACTAGTCATCTTTTGTTCCTGACCAGAGAAATAAGCTCACCCTGGATTTTCTTTCCAAACATGGCCAACTCCACATCACTCTCATTTCCAAACTGGCCACCAGGCTTTGGTCTGGCCAATGCAGGCCAGCTTTATGCACCAAGGGTTAACTTTTGCACACCTTTGACTTCATCTCTTCAAGTACTGGAAATCAGTATTCATATTGAGCTTAACAGAGAAAAATTCCTGGGACCTCTAACATAAGCCATAATATTGTCTTATTTTGACCAAAGCTCAGATGCTATATATTTTACTTTGCTGCCTTTTCCCTGCACGTATATCTTTCCCTAGAATGTCTAAAAGAATATTTTGAAACTTCTCTCAAAAAATTCCCAGAAGATGATTTAGCTATTCCTGCTTATCTGTTTTATATAAAATATATGTACTTGGATTTTTTCTGAAAACTTTTAATGAAAAATCCAAAATTTTTTAAAGTGTACAAATATTCAGGCTATCTATTTATTCTTAAGAGGCTTCCCAGGCGGCTTAGTGATAAAGAATCCACCTGTCAACATGAGAGCCGCAGGAGATTCAGGTCAATCCTTCTATTCTCTGTTCTAGTCTATCTTCTAGTCTTCTGTTCTTTCCTTGCCTGTTTTTGGAGTATAGAAACTTTATTACTCCATTTTATACCTTTATTTGGCTTAGTTATACATTGTCTATTTTTGTAATTCTCTTAGGATATACAATATATTACTTTGATCACATCTACCTTCAAATACTATTATATCACTATATTTGTAGGGTAATAATCTAATAAGAATATACTTGCAAATTCTCCCTCCAATCTTTTTGCTATATTGTCATATATTTTATCTGTAAAAGTATGATATATTGCACTCTTTTTTGGCATTCAGTTACATCTTAGATTAATCCAAAATAAGAAAGATCCTTTTATATGAACATTTTAACTATTTTCAGTAATATTTGCTTGTGTACCACCAAGATTCTCTTTGGTATCATACTCCTTCTGCCTAAAGAACTTCCTTTGATGTTTTCTTTTCCTCTGGGACTTCAGATAATGATTTTTTTTTTTCAGTTTTTGTCACAAAAGTTTTTATTTTATATTCTATTTTTTTTTATTGTGTCCCAGGTTTCTTTAAGAACAAAGCAATGATTGGCATGGGGTTTTAAATCAAGAGTGTCAATGAATTTTACCCTCCTGTCAGCCATTTTCCTCAAAACTCTCTGCCCCCATTTTTCCTGTCCCCAAATTACTGTTTCCTATGTATTGATTGAAGAACCTAACTCCAAAAGCCCTGGCACAAATCCCAGGGTCTTGTTCCCTCAGTCTCTCTGCCTTTCCTCTTTCCCTGCCTCAGTTTGAAAGCATGGGAAAGCTTAGAGTGGTGACCTGGACAAAGGGGAGCACTTCACATTCAAAGATCAAGGTGACCAAGGAGTACAGAGTAGTGAAGTGAGAGTCCCCAGTCTAAGCTACTGCAATGGGCTCTGGTGCACAGGGAAGCACACTGACGCCCCAGTAAAAGGGGACTCTGCAGCCTCAGAATCCTCTCATTGGAAATATTTCTGGCTTGACTGACTTTCCTTCCCGCAGCAGGCACACAGGCACACTCAGACCATGAGCTCGTCAATGCTAAGCCGCTTAGTTCTCAGTGCTCCTCTGCTCTCCCCGTTGAACCTGCTACAGGAGGGAATCCTCTTTGCCTCCCCCTGAAGATCCTCCTTGTTGTCAGCTTCCCCCCCCTACTTCTGCAGGGAACACAGCTACTCACATACTGACACTGAGCTGCAAAGTCTCAAGACAGTAGATCCTAAAACACCTTCCCACAGGGTGATCCTCTTTGGCTTCAGAGCTTCTAGAAAGTTCTGATGTCCAGGAACCCCCTCTGGATTTTGCCTCAGCTTCACCTTGTCCTGTTTGCTGCACCAGGAAGACAGCCTAAGGCTTGGGGGTGGCCCCTTCAGAGTCACTCTCACCCCATCCCCAGACTAGCCCTCAGGCTGAGAAGTCCAGCTGCTTTGAGGTTCCAACTTCATTGCACCATAAAGGGCCCACCATGCCTTTCCTCTGCAGAACTCACATAGAACTGAGTACCCAGGAACCCAGAAACTTCAGTCATTGTCCTCCCCTGACCCATTCCTAGTTTGTATTGAAGGAGACATAGAAGAGGGGTGTTGGAGGCCCAGCCAGGTAAGAGGGTCAACCCCCCCAGCTCCAAGCTTCCTGGCCCATCATCATCTAAACCTACCCCTATATCTGTGGCAGTAAAGAGGCAGATCTCAAAAGCAGGTGCATGTCCCTCAGTGGGGAGGAAATTCCCCCATACTGGGGACTGGGACCACATTCATTTTTGGAAGTTATTTTTTGTTAATTCTGAGTTGGCAGGTCTTTTCCCCCCACAATTTGAAATATGTCACTCAATACTCAGTTATCTTCTGACTATATACTTTTTCTTCCCCTCTAGCTACTTTCAAAATTTTCTTTTTATCTCTAGTTTTTAGCTGCTTTAATATAATTGTTGTTTTGCATTTTTATTTTGTTGTGATTTAGTTTCTATTTGTTTTGGTTATTCTGTCTCAGGTTCTGTGTGCTTCTTGAATCTTTGGTTTGCTGACTTTCACTATCTTTGAAAAATTCTTGACAATTATGTTTTCAAATATTTCTTCAGCTCCACCCTTATTCTTTTCTTCTCAGTTTCCAGTTATACACATATTAGATAACTTGATGGTCTTTCATAGTATGTGAATGTCCTGGGTTTTTTTTTTTTTACTCTGTTATTATTTATATTTAATTTTGATAATATTCATTGATGTATATTCAAGTTCACATATTTGTCCATGTCTTATTTACTGATGAGCTCACCAAAAATATCCTTACCTTTGTTCTCATGTTTTAAAAAAATATGTATTTCTAGCACTTTCACTTGACTTTTAAAAAATGCTCTCTCTCTCTCTAAATTCTCTCTAAAATCTCTTCATGCATAGAAACTTAAACATAGTAATCATGGCCATTTTAAATTTCTTGATTGATAATCCCAACTTCTGAGTCATTGCTGACACTAGTTCTTTTTAGTGTTTTCTATTTTGATATTGGGTTGTTTCTTTCTTGGTTTGTTGTTGTTTGTTTGTCTCACAAGTTTTAACTGAAATCTGGTATTCAGATGTAAGACAGTAAAAATGGAAATGTTGTTTAGTCACCCAGTCATGTCTGACTCTTTTCGACCTTATGGACTGCAGCACACCCCTGTCCCTCATCATCTCCCAGAGTTTGCCCAAGTTCATGTTTGTTGCATTGGTGATGCTGTCCAGCCATCTCATCCTCTGATGCCTTCTTCTCCTTCTGCCCTCAATCTTTCACAGCATCAGTGACTTTTCCAATGAGTTATCTGTCTGCATCAGATAGCCAAAATACTAGAGCTTCGGCTTCAGAATCAGTCCTTCCAGTGAATATTCAGGGTTGATCTCCCTTAAGATTGACTGATTTCATCTCCTTGCTGCCCAAGGGACTTTAAGGAGTCTTCTCCAGAAGACCGCAGTTTGAAAGCATCAATTCTTCAGCATTCTGCCTTCTTTACAGTCCAGCTTTCACAACCTTACATGACCACAGAGAAGACTATAGTCTTGAATACACAGACCTTTGTTGGCAGGGTAATGTCTCTATTTTTCAGCACACGTCTAGGTTTGTCATTGCTTTCCTGCCAAGAAGCAGTCATCTGATTTCACAGCTTCTGTCACCATCCACAGTGATTTTTGTGTCCAAGAAGAGGAAATCTGTCACTATTTCCACATTGCTCCCTTCTATTTGCCATGCAGTAATGGGGCCATATGCCATGATCTTAACTTTTTCAAAGCTTTTCTTAAGCTGGCTCTTTCATTCTCCTCCTTCACCCTCATCAAGAGGCTCTTTAGTTCCTCTTCACTCTCTGCCATTAGAGTGGTATCATCCACATTATCTGAGGTTGTTGATTCTCCCACCTGTCTTCATTCCAGCCTGTTACTCATCCAGCTTGGCATTTCTCATGAGATGCTCAGCATATAGGTTAACTAAGAGAGTGACAGCAGACAGCCCTGTTGAGCTCCTTTCTAGATCTTGAACCAATCAGTTTTTCCATACATTGTTCTAACTCTTGCTTCTTGACCCACACACAGGTTTCTCAGGAGACAGGTAAGAGGGTCTGGTATTCCCATCTCTCTAAGAGCATTCCACAGTTTGTCATGATCCACATAGTCAAAGGTTTTATCATAGCTGATGAAACAAAGATAGATGTTTTTCTGAAATTCCCTTGCTTTCTCTATAATCCAGCGAATGCTGGCAATTTCATCTCTAGCTCCTCTTCCTTTTCTAAAACCAGCTTGGACATCTGGAAGTTCTTATTTCACATAATTCTGAAGCCTAGCGTGCAAGATTTTAAACATGACCTTACAAGCGTGGAAAATGAGTGTGATTGTCTGACGGTTAACATATTCTTTAGTACTACCCTTCTTGGGAATTGGGATAAGGATTGACCTTTTCCAGTCCTGTGTCCACTGCTGGGTCTCTGGGTCTTCCAGATTTCCTGACATAATAAATGCAAAACCTTGATGGCAAAAATGGAAACAGATGATACTTGAAGGACAAATTAAATATCCTTAATTATACAATTTAAGATTCTTTTTAATAAGTAAAATGTTTATTTCAGATGGTCTTCCCAAGTGGTGCTAGTGGTAAAGAACCTGGCTGCCAATGCAGGAGACATAAGAGGTGTGGGTTCGATCCCTGGGTTGGGAAGTTAACCTGAAGGAGGAAATGGCAACCTACACCAGTATTCTTACCTGGAGAAACCCACAAACAAAGGAGCCTGATGGGCTACAGTCCATGGGGTCACAAAGAGTAGAATATGACTGAAAACTTAGCATGCACACACATATTTCAGACACCAAGTTAAAATGGACATTCACCATCAACCTTGGTAGAGTATATTGTATCTATGTGTGGTAGGGCACAGACTCTTAATGGTACGAGGTAAAAGAAAAACTCGCTTTAACATTCTTCTTAGATCTGGGTAACATCTGGATAGATGGGGCATATTCAAAGTAGTGGGAGGACCCACAACCATTGAGATTTCTGTAGAAGTAATGATTTCATCATATTGAAATAGGGTAGAACAGGTATGCCTAGTTCCTGCATAAAACATTCAGTTCTACCCTAAGGTAAAAGCGGTACCTGGTTTGTGTTCTGCCAGAGATAGAAGGGGTACAGGGTGTCTTAGGTTGTATCTCAGAGACTGAGACATTATTTGAGTGCAGTAATTTAACTGTGAATAGTTGATGACTGGAGAAGGCAATGGCACCCCACCCCCAGGGCTCTCGCCTGGAAAATCCCAAGGATGGAGGAGCCTGGTAGGCTGCAGTCCATGGGGTCGCTAAGAGTCGGGCATGACTGAGTGACTTCACTTTCACTTTTCACTTTCATGCATTGGAGAAGGCAATGGCAACCCACTCCAGTGTTCTTGCCTGGAGAATCCCAGGGACGGGGAGCCTGGTGGGCTGCCATCTATGGGGCCGCACAGAGTCAGACACGACTTATCAGCAGCAGCAGCAGCAGCAGCAGCAGACGATGATGACTAAGAAAATGATGAAGTGAAATAGGAAAGGAAATGGAGCTGATAAAGAGTAATTTACCAAACAGGTTACAACTGTGGGCAATCAAGCTTAAGCTTTTTTTTGGAAATACCATAAGCATAAATGTCAAATTTATATCAACTAAAGGGCAAATGTCTGAGGTATTTGTTCACTGACTCCTGTCAGTCATTGGTTGATAAATGGTCTAAGGGAGATTCTATGAATAGTAGTCATTTCCCAGTTCTTACAGTTTGCCTTAAATGAGGGTTAAAATGGTTCTGGTCATCATACAAAGCCCTCAGATGAAGATGTATAGAAAAGACATGGGCAGACACCAACACTGTCTGTGAGAGGAAATATACACGAATCAATAGACAGTGTGATCTGTAACTCACATTGAATGAGTCACTCAACACTAGCTATTATAGTGAGTCAGGCTATCCCTCAAGCACTGCATTCTCAAGAACCTTAAATTGAGGTTTGTCTACAAATAGAAAAGAAATGACAAAAATTGCTCTTACAGACTTCAGTGTTAGTCATTCAGTGAATTCCGACTCTTCGTGACCGCATGGATTGTAGCCCTCCAGGCTTCTCTGTCCATGGGATTCTCCAGGCAATACTGGAGTAGGTTGCCATTCCCTTCTCCAGGGAATCTTCTCAAGCCAGGGATCAAACCTAGGTCTCCCACACTGCAGGCGGAGTCTTTACCATCTGAGCAACCAGAGAAGCCAAATAGAAAACAGTGTTTTAAAGTGAGTCATACAGTTTATACTACATAACACATAACATAGGCTCTTAACTGGAATAAAGTCTCCTCTGATATTTGCCACAATTCACCTAAAAGAGTGATGAAATGTTATTTGTTTTATATCTTCAAAATCTAACTACTTCAAATAATGTTTCCAATCATATCATCATTATCCATTGTGTCATTCCTTATGGTGTCTAAAATGCAGGGCAGCCAGCAACACAATATTTTTTTGTGAATGGTGCTCCTGAGTTAAGGAGTGCACATAGTTTGCATGATCATTCACATTCCCTCTGCACAACACTATTCATGAACCCATTATTTTTCTCTCAGTAGTTTACAAATGTTGTTCCATTGTCTCTATTTTCAATGCAAAAACTGAGACATCAAATATTACTATACTTGCCTTTACTTTGTTAGTAGTCCAGTCTCTCTATCTAGAAGGCTGTAGATCTTTTACCCTGAAATCTGGGACTTGCCAGGAACGCAGTCTTCTTGTGGTTACTATACTTTCAGTGTTATCCACTGCAGGTTATTTAACTTCAGAAAGTGAGATTTCCTTGGTTCCTAGGAAATGGCTTGATGAGCTATATTTTCGAATGAGTGAAACTAAACTTGCCAAGACTCCCTCCAGTGGTCAGTTCTGTCCAAAAATACTCTCAAAAATTAAATACTTCAATATGTGAGTTTTTTTTACTGATGAGTTTGGATATTACATGGCTTCACAGCACTTGTACTTTGAAATATTAGTAATTGTGTTCTTTTTCACAAATTTAAATCCTTTCCCCCAACTGGTTGAGGAGAGGATAGGACCCCTTGCAGAAGCATGGATGGATTAGAAACTTCAATCTCTATCAGCACCAGAGATGCCGCTAATAAGTTCTTCCCATTTATATGACAAGGATCATTTTCTCCCGGTACTGATTTGATTTGTAGAACTTTCTTATTCATGTGCCTTCAGTGTGTTCATTTTTCTTGTCACTGCCTGTTTAGATGGCTGACTACATTCACATAATCATTTTAAGCTCACTTAATCTCAGTGCCCTGTGAAAGACTGAAGATAGTCTAGGACAGGGCAGAGGAGCTGCGTCACTGGCTTCAGTTCTCAGCCTTGCATCCTCCTACCCTGCATACCTGTTGTATCCATACATCAGATTTTCTGTCTACATATTTCTTCCTCTTAATTCTTCCTTATTGATCAGCAATACCAAGTCATCACCTGAGGATTTTGCAACAGCAGTGGTTAGCTAGCAATATTATTATAAGTGCAAACAAATTTTACATTTACTACTTTAGAATTCCTTTAAATTTAAAATATGGCCTATAGAAAAATTCACTACACATTCCATACAGAGCAATCAATGAAAGAACAATAAATATTATATTACAGGTTTTTACAATCATTTTGGAAATGAGACTCATTCCAGGGTGGCACTTACACAGTTAAGAAATGTCACATCGTGTAATTGCATCGTATATTTTTACTTAAATAGTAAACATGCAAGAGTATAAGTATGAAAATTGTATGAATTTATGTTTATACTTTATTAAACATGTAATTATTAATACAGAAGAGTACTAATATCTGAGGAAACATATTCTGAAATCTTTTACTATCTGTGAATTCTTGAATATCACTATTGCCTATAATTTCCCAGTAAAATGCACTATGTACCTGCATATATTTGCACCAAATTCAATAGTCATTTTTAATTTTATCCCGACTTCCATTACTCTCCAGTAAAATGCACCAATTGTATTCTGTGCTTTTTAAACCTTTTCTTCATTCAAAGAAATTTTCCTCTTCAGGGACAATCTCCTACAAGAAGTCATTTCATCTGAGTCTCTGAACAGTTGAGAAACAGCCAGAATTTTGATATTCAAGTTTAGAGAATTAGCTTCACTCACTCACTCCAGTCTCAAAGAAACATGCAAATGTCTGACACAGTAAAATTGCAAACGACTGTATCTAATTTAGATGGAATTTACAGAGTGAAACACTGCAAGCCCTAAATCCATAGTTTTATGTTTTTAATATAATTTTTTTAATTGGAGGCTGATTACTTTACAGTATTGTAGTGGTTTTGCCATACACTGACATGAATCCACCACAGGTGTACATGTGTTTCCCCATCCTGAACTCCCCTCCCACCGCCCTCCTCATCCTATCCCTCTGGGTCATCCCAGTGCACCAGCCCCAAGCATCCTGTATCATCCATCGAACCTGGACTGGCGATTCATTTCACATATGATAATATACACGTTTCAGTGCCATTCTCCCAAATCATCCCACCCTCACCCTCTCCCACAGAGTCCAAAAAACTGTTCTATACATCTGTGTCTCTTTTGCTGTCTCGCATTTAGAGTTATCGTTACCATCTTTCTAAATTCCATATAAATGCATTAGTATACTGGCACCCCACTCCAGTACTCTTGCCTGGAAAATCCCATGGATGAAGCAACCTGGTAGGCTGCAGTCCATGGGGGTCGCTAAGAGTTGGACACGACTGAGCAACTTCACTCTCACTTTTCACTTTCCTGCATTGGAGAAAGAAATGGCAACCCACTCCAGTGTTCTTGCCTGGAGAATCCCAGGGATGGGGGAGCCTGGTGGGCTGCAGTCTATGGGGTCGCACAGAGTCGGACACGACTGAAGTGACTTAGCATACTGTATTGGTGTTTTTCATTCTACTTACTTCACTCTGTATAATAGGTTCCAGTTTCATCCACCTCATTAGAACTGATTCAAATGTAAAGGATTTCAAATGTAAAGGATTTAATTTTTCATTAAAAATTCAGTTTTCTATGATATGAACACCTCTTGCCATTGAAGATGACTTTCATCATCCAGTACTTAGACACTGCCCTAAACATTACCCTCTGTTTAAATGATAAAGCCAAGGCCAATCGCTTAACTGCAGACCCCTTGATTTTGCAAAGTTTGAAAAGAACAGTTTGAATTTTGCCTTAAGATATGTTTATTTATTTATTATTCTCTTCAAGGCACTTATAACCTCTTTGTTCCTCAGACTGTATATAAAAGGATTTAGCAGAGGAATTATGATTGTATAGAATAAAGAATATAGTTTATCCTCATTTTCACCTGATCGAGACCCAGGACGCACATACATGAAGAACAGAGTGCCATAGAATAAGGAAACAGACAGCAAGTGGGCACTGCAGGTGGAGAAGGCTTTGTTCCTGCCCTTTTCAGACTTCTTTTTCAGGATGGCAAAGAGAATATGGGAGTAAGAGATAATGATACTCATAAAAGTGAAAGATTGTATAAAGACTGAAAATACAAAGATCAGGAGCATATTAACTTTAGGATCAGTACAAGAAATCTTAAATAGTTGTAAAACTTCACAGTAGAAATAATGTATTACATTGGACTTACAGAAAGTTAATCTAAATAACAAACCCACATGCATCATGGGATGAAGAAACCCAATAATATACGAAACACCTATTAACTGGGTGCAGAAGATATTATACATCACCACTGGATAAAGCAAAGGATTGCATATGGCTACATAGCGATCATAGGCCATCACCACCAGGAGGAAACATTCTGTGTTTGCACTGGAAGCAAAAATATAAAATTGGGAGATGCACTCAACCAGGGATATCGTGTGATTCACAGATAAGAAATTAATTAACATCTTGGGAGTCACAGAAGAGGAAGAACAAGCATCTGCAAAGGCTAAACTGCCCAGGAATGAATACATGGGGGTGTGAAGATGGGAGTCCTTCCAAATGAGAAAAATCAGTCCAAGGTTGCCCACCATGGTGGTGAGGTAGATGACCAGGAACACCAGGAACAGGGGGACCTGCAGCCCTGGGAGATCTGTGAGTCCTGTGAGAACAAACTCTGTCACCAGAGTCTTGTTTGCCTCCATCATATACATTCAGACTATCACTGCAGTGAAAAGAGTAGGTGAAGAACATAGTCATAAAAGACCATGGAAATAGTCCTATTTTATTTTTTTTAATGCATCTTTCTTGTTTATGTATCCCCTTTAATCTGGACATTTGTAAAAATATATCTTCAGTTCAATCATTGTTTTGGATTATGTAGATACACTTTTCAATATTTTCAGTGATATTTGAATTCAACCATTGAGAGTGATTTCTCTCTCTCTCTCTCTCTTTTGTAATACTCAAAAAATATTTTCTAAATGAATAAAATTAGGTATAAAGTACAGTAAGTTTGCTTGCTTTTATAACTAAGTTCTTTTTGGATATATTGATATGTTTTATTTTTTGTCAATAATGCAAATGAAATATTTGACATGATCTTTAAATAACTATACTTCTGTGATATATAAATTTTGCCTAAAAGTAAATCCAAAAAAAGAGATACTAAGATATTTGGAAGTGAACATAGAGATTCTTGGATTACTTAGAAGGGGAAAATCCACCTGTAATTTAGTGTGACAATTCAGCTGTTTCTCAAAATAAAATAAATAACACAATTCATATACATACTTTTGTTGATTAAGATATATACAAAAATTTACCTATTTACCAAAATTGTATTAGTTTAACCTTAAGATAGATCTTAGTTATTTTCACTTACATGAAGAAATATTAGTTTAAAGCATATATCTTTTAAAGTATATACCTGCAAAGAGACATGGAAACACAATACAAATAGCAAGAAGATTGAATGATATATCTCCACTGAAAACTGGTCATATGGACAATGAGTACAGATTCAGATTGTTTCATTTCCAAAGTGGACATTTTGTTCTGACTAAGCCTATCTATCTTTTTTGTCAATTCTCAATCTATAATTGATATTTCCAAATTTCATAATTAGGTCAAAAGTTATTAAGAAATTTGGATCTTTTACCTTAAGATATAGATGATAATAAAAGATATAGATGATAGATGAATGGATAGATAGACAATCCTCATACATTTGGAATTAAAGAGCCTAATAAAGATACAATCGGTGATTTTATCTCATCTTATCATGATTCCATGAATAACTTTTAACAAGTTTGAACAGCATCATTTAGTTGTCCATACTCTGACTAGAAAATTTTCTACAGATTATGAAATAATATCTGAAGCTTTGATATAATATCTGAAACATTATAATTATTCCTCATTTGTTTTATTTTTCTATTTCTTCAAATTTACTGTTAAAAATAAATCTTATTAAGCTTATTTTCTCAACAGTAGAACATCTAGTATTTATTACAGGGATATGGAATTATTTGTCCTGAACAGAAATAGAAAATCTCATGGGATCGCCAGGATTTTGATTGCTTACCTGGATGTTTATTTATCAGATGGACAGATTGAAAACTGCAAATAATTAAAATTAGGCAGATCCTGGTGTCCTCATTCAGTTTCTGTAAGACTTGGGGAGAATGAGAAAATGATGGTTTTCTTGAAGAAAAAAATGGTGATTTTTCAAAGAAAATTTAAAAATGTATATTTCCTGCCACCATACTTTATGTTAGGGCCAGAGTCACCTTTATGAATGCCAAATTGATTAGGCCAACACTATTCTCACATGTGGGCTTCCCAGGTGCCTCACTGGTAAAGAATCTGTCTGCCAATGCCGGAGACACAGGAGATACAGGTTTGATCCCTGGAGAAGGAAATGGCTACCCATTCCAGTATTCTTGCCTGGAGAATTCCATGGACAGAAAAGCCTGGTAGGCTACAGTCCATAGGCTTGCAAAGAGTAGGACATGACTAAAGTGATTTAGCATAGAAAAATATATTTCAGATACCAAGTTAAAATTTCTTGGACAGAGAAATCTGGTGAGCTACAGTCCGTGGGCTCACAAAGAGTCGGATGCGACTGAGCACATGTTCTCACATGTATGGCGTCATCTCTTCTTAAGGAAGGAAAGTAGAAGGAATAGAAAGAAACAGAGTTCACTTGTGCAAAGATTTTCCTTGGAAGCCTTACTTGCACGAACATATTTATTTGTATTCTTTCATATCTATTCCTGACAAAGCAAAAAGAATCTTGGAATTCCCTCAGTGAAAGTTATCAATGCATTCCCTGTAGGATGAAGGCAAAGTCATTCTGCTGGGCATTATGAGCTAATCAATGAGCAAATCACCCCAGACATACCCAAGTGTAACAATTAGAACCACACATTGTGTCATTAGAGTTTACTGTGTAGGCAGCTAATTGCTTCTGAGTCATTTTTCAGTTCAGTTCAGTCGCTCAGTCATGTCTGACTCTTTGCCACCCCATAAACAGCACGCCAGGCCTCTCTGTCCATCACCAACTCCCAGAGTTCACTCAAACTCAGTCCATCAAGTCGGCGATGCAATCCAAACATCTCATCCTCTGTCGTCCCCTTCTCCTCCTGTCCCCAATACCTTCCAGCATCAGAGTCTTTTCCAAGGAGTCAACTCTTCGCATGAGGTGGCCAAAGTATTAGAGTTTTAGCTTCAGCATTAGTCCTTCCAATGAACACCCAGGACTGATCTCCTTTAGGATAGACTGGTTGGATCTCCTTGCAGTCCAAGGGACTCTCAAGAGTCTTCTCCAACACCACAGTTCAAAAGCATCAATTCTTTGGTGCTCAGCTTTCTTCACAGTCCAACTTTCACATCCATACATGACTACTGGAAAAACCATAACTTTGACTGCCAACATAGACGGACCTTTGTTGGCAAAGTAATATCTCTGCTTTTGAATATGCTGTCTAGGTTGGTCATAACTTTCCTTCCAAGGAGTAAGCATCTTTTAATTTCATGGCTACAATCACCATCCACAGTGATTTTGGAGCACCCAAAAATAAAGGCTGACACTGTTTCTACTGTTTCCCCATCTATTTGCCACAAAGTGATGGGACCAGATGCCATGATCATCGTTTTCTGAATGTTGAGCTTTAAGCCAACTTTTTCANCAGTCCAACTTTCACATCCATACATGACTACTGGAAAAACCATAACTTTGACTGCCAACATAGACGGACCTTTGTTGGCAAAGTAATATCTCTGCTTTTGAATATGCTGTCTAGGTTGGTCATAACTTTCCTTCCAAGGAGTAAGCATCTTTTAATTTCATGGCTACAATCACCATCCACAGTGATTTTGGAGCACCCAAAAATAAAGGCTGACACTGTTTCTACTGTTTCCCCATCTATTTGCCACAAAGTGATGGGACCAGATGCCATGATCATCGTTTTCTGAATGTTGAGCTTTAAGCCAACTTTTTCACTCTCCTCTTTCACTTTCATCAAGAGACTCTTTAGTTCCTCTTCACTTTCTGCCATAAGGGTGGTGTCATCTGCATATCTGAGGTTATTGATATTTCTCCCAGCACTCATGATTCCAGCTTGTGTTTCTTCCAGCCCAGCATTTTTCATGATGTACTCTGCATATAAGTTAAATAAGCAGGGTGACAATAGACAGCCTTGACGTACTCCTTTTCCTATTTGGAACCAGTCTGTTGTTCCATGTCCAGTTCTAACTGTTGCTTCCTGGCCTGCATATAGGTTTCTCAAGAGGCAGGTCAGGTGGTCTGGTATTCCCATCTCTTTCAGAGTCGTTTTTAGGACATACTAATTACTATTGGTGTAGCCACATTCCAAAAACCTGATAATTTCATCAAATATCTCAAAGACCCAACAAACTCAACATGTCCAAATCCAAGTTTAGTATCCTTTCACTAAACATGGACCTCATCCAGCCTCCTCATTCTCAGTTAATGGCATTACCACCTGCCCCACTGGTAAAGAAGCAAACCTCACCATTGTCTTCAAAGCCAAGTAAATGCCATCATCAAACCCACAGCTTGTATCTCTTCAATGTCTGTTGAAACCATCCACTTCTCTCCAAATTCAAGAAGACTCCATCTCATTTCTGAAATACTGACATAATCTTTAATGCTCTATGTGTAGTTTTTTTTAACCATTGTATCTTATACTATTCCCCATATTGGGGCCAACATCATCTCTACAAAGAGCCAAACTACTGAAATCAGCCAAACTGCTGTTCTCACACCCTTGGCTCAGCTCCTCTATAACCCTTAGATAGCTTCCTATGGCTCTTAGAGGAAAAATCAAAATCCATAAGCCCATATATCCCTTTCCTCATCCTAAAACATTTCCAGTACTCCTCTATACAAAGTTTTTGCTCAGTGTAGTTCATAAATTTTTCAGATGAGTGATTCTGACATTTCTTTGATAGTAAAATCAATCCAGGAGTTGAAGTTAAAAATCAGAATTTCATTTGTGGCTTCTATATGCGGTACTACTGAGAAACGAAACCACTTTATTTTTCTAATTTTAGAAGAATGAAAAGAGCTCTCCTTGAAAGGTGGCTAAGTGTCTCTGGAGACCCATTCGATTTATATCTGATATGCTGCCCTGTGAGAGGAAAGACACACATGCCTTGTGAGAGAGCCTGACAAAGCTCATGAACCCAGGTAGAATCTCTGGAAGGGCCAGCCCCTGTCACTATGTTGTCTTCAGTAATGTAAGCAGACTATGTAAGTTTTAAAATCTGAAAATTACAGAATTATGAATATCCTCTTTTTTTGCTGGGCATTTTAAAATTACTGGTATAGTTTCATTATGGTCTGTTCATACTCTCTATTTCATCCTGGTTCAGTTTTGGGATATTACACTTTTCTAAGAATTTATTCATTTCCTCTAGATTGTCCATTTTATTGGCATGTAGTTATCCATAGTAGTCTCTTATGATCCTTCATATTTCTATGGTATCCATTGTAACATTTTTTTTTTTTTGGTATCTGATTTTATTGATTTGGGCCCTGTCCCTTCTTTTCTTGATGAGTCTAGCTAAAGGTTTACTAATTTTGTTTATTTTTTCAAAGAACCAGCTTTGAGTTTCATTGATCTTTTTATTGTGTTTTTTTTTTAGCCTCTAATTAATTTCTGCTTTGAACTTTATGATTTCTTTCCTTTTTTTAACTTTGAGTTTTGTTTGTTCTTCTTTCTCTAGTTCCTTTAGGTATAAATTTAGGTTGTTTATTTGAAATTTTTCTTGTTTTCTGAGATAAGGTTGTATCATTCTCAATTTCCTCTAGAACTGCTTTTGCTGTGTCCCATAGGTCTTGGATCTTTGTGTTTTTATTTATCCCTAGGTATTTTTGTTTCTACTTTAATTTCTTTATTTATCAGTTGGTTATTTAGTGTTACATTGTTTAGCCTCCACATGTTTCTGGGTTTTTTTCAGTTTTTATTCTTGTGTTCATAGCCCCAGTAGCTTGTGTTGGCCTGCTATTGGGCAGGGAAAAATTCCAGCTGATCCCAGAGTATGGTCTGGCCTGCTGTGGGTAGGATGGGTCAGCAGATTGCAGTATTGTGGTTTTCTTGTATCAGCCAGATACAGTGGGTGAGGCTGTTCTAGAGACTAGTGCAGGCTTTCTGGAGGACCAAGCTGCTGCCTATCTCCTGATGAGTGGATATGTGTTTTGGCCCTCTGGTAGGCACAGCTGTATCTAAAGGTGCGTCCGGAGGGGCCATGGACTCAGGAAGTCTTTAGGAAGCCTGTCAGCTGATGAGTGGGGCTGTGCCCTCACCCAGTAAGTTGCTTAGCCTTAGAGATATCCCACCACTGCCACCTATAGCTATTGGTTGGGGCCAGGTCTTGGTAACTTATGACCTAGAAGGAGGATTCTGCAGTCGTGCCCACCAGCACCATTGTCCACATGATGGAGCTCCCAAGGATGTCTGCCACTAGTGTTTATATACGCAGGGTGAGCTATTTCTACACCTTGCCTCCCTGGGAAACTCTCCAAGACTAGCAGATAAATTTGGCCCAGACTCCTATCCATTACTGCTTTGGCCTTGTGTCCCAGAATATGTGAGATTTTGTGTGTGCCTTTTAAGAGTAAAATTTGCCCCGGTTCTGTGGTGCTCCTGAATTTAAGCCCCACTGGCCTTCAGGGCGCTCATCTTCCCAGTGCAGGACCCCTGTGCTGGGAGCCCAATATGGGACTCAGACCTCCCACTCTTGTGGAGTTTCGAGAGTTGACTATATTGCAGTTCTGCCTCTCATGCTTGTCTCATTGTCATTCCTTCTTCATGTTTTTAGTTGTAGAAGATCTTTTCTGTGCCAGTCTTTTTCACTGATAGTTGTGGTTGTGGTGTGCTCATGAGAAGAGGTGAGTCCAATGTTTTTCTACTCTTCCATCTTGGTTAATTTTCTAGACTTTCTTTTAAAGATTTTTCACAGTTACTCTGTCTCGGTATAATGGCTGGCCATTAGTACCTGAAAAACTATCTTTCTTATGGGTGCAGAAAGTGAATTTCTCCTCTTTTTCCAAAAGCAAAGTAATTCTCTTGCCCACAATTCTCAATTGGAGAAGACCACAAAGTGCTAGCAAGACAGACTTCTTGCACTTAATCTGCACTCAACTGAGATGACAAACACTAACCTACTCTCAGATAGTCTTAAATGAACATGGCATTCATGGTAATATAAGATCATGTTCTCATGGCCTGACTCCATAGGATGGATGGGAATGGGCTGATATACATGAAGAAGGCATTCACAAAAACACATAATAAGAAAAGATGAGAGAGCTGTAATTTGTAAGGTCTTAGATCAGATGACTATTCATCTAATTAGTTGTCATCAACATGGAAACCTTACGCAACAAAAACTGTAAACCTGAACAGATAGACCTGCTTTAAGCTCATTAGGAGACAATGACTGTAAGAAGCACTTAGAGTTTCATAAATTATTCTTCTGTACAAACACTAACTTATATACAGTTTTTTCTGCAAAACTGTGTGTTAAGCAATATAGAAGGGCTAGATATTTTCGTCTAAAAATCATACATGAGGGGAAAACAGAGCAGAAACAAAAACATTGCTTATGTATTTTGACAAAGATTTTTGCTTTATTCATTTAGGACTCACATATCTGGAAAAAATTTATAATAGACCAAGAGGCCAGTAAGCATTTAAGCATTGCTGTAGAGAGGCATGGCTTTTGCCTTTTTCATTAATAAAATTATCTGTTTGAAAATTTTATATCACAATAAGATTTCAAAATAGTACTGATGTTTTGTGACCTTAAAATATTAACATAGAAATCCTACATGAACAGTGAGAAGCAGAAACCTAAAATCATGTGAATCACTCAACAACTAAATTCATATCAGAAGTCTATCCATAATATCACAAAATATGAATGTATACAATATCAATAATAAATGAAAACTGAAAATAAATTCAACTCTAAATATTAATGCTAGAAGAAAAACAAAATATTACAAGTAAATAAAGCAAGTAGAAAGCATTTTTAAATAATAGAAATTAATAAATTAGATAATAGTGAATGAAATTAGATGTAGTAAAAAAAATTGTAAGCTGGTTCTTTTAAAATATCTACACAATGGAAAAATTACTGGCTAACCTAAATTTTCTAAACTGAAAAAAAAAAAAATGAAAAGAGGGAAATAGCTTCCAAAATCCTATTCATGTTAAAACCATTGTGAGAGTCATTGCCCAATTCTAGAAAAATTTGAAAACATGGATGAAACTGTTAATTTTGTGGAAAAATATAATCAGAACTTTGTCCTTCTTGATGGAACACAGTAGGAAGTCCACAGGTGATAAATGAAAATAAAAATATTATGAATTTAATCATTTCTAGACCGAATTCTATCTACCAGTTTTAAGAAGCACATTATTTTCATCACAAAGATACTTTCAGCCAGATCCAGAATGCAGGACAAATGAACCGATTTCTTCAACAAATAAATGACATGAAAACAAGAGGAAGAGAAAATCTTTTTAGATTAAAAGAAACTTAAAAACCATCATCAAAATGCAGTCACTATACTTTGTTTAAATCCTGATTCAAACATACAGCAAAATTTTTGAAATATACTGGAAATACTGAACACATTTTGATATTAAATGTTAAATAACTATTATTAATTTTGTTGCATATTATGTGTGCTGTTAGACTAAAACAAAATATTTGTTATCATTACTTGCACTAATGGTTAATAAAATTTAATAATCAGTTGCAGCTTTAGCAATTGAATCACAAAATATCACTGCATAAATTAGAAATATATGTACTGCTATACACTCAAACTAAAAATATAAATGTACAGGTTGAAACATGAGCACATGGGAATAAATTTATGTTTTCAAAATGACATTTTAATAGATTGTAGCAACATATGGGCAAAAATAGATTATAGCAACATATGGGCAAAAATAGATTATAGCAACATATGGGCAAATTATAGGAATAGGGACCTAATCAAAAATAAAGAAAACGGTTGAAAATTTCCCCAGCATGGAGAAATAAATAGTTAATCAAGTCCAAGAAGTGCAAAGTGTCCCATACATTATAAACCCAAGGAGAGGGACCCCCCCCTCCCCGAGCCTCAGTGCCTCAGCTCCCCCCTGCCTCCAGGACCCAGGGCTCCTCTGTCCTCAGACCTGTGCCCACCATAGGGACCCCCACCCTCCACTTCCTCACCCACTCCTGGTGGCCAAAATCCAACCGCCCAGACTTGAAAGGAAGCTGTGTGTTCTTGACGTGATGAAAAAGCGGTATCTTTGATTGTGAAAGGAAAAAGGTTGAAGTATATTAAGATTTTTAATTGTATTAGGGATGTGTGAACCAGTTTCAAATGAGGTTTTATTTACTTTAGGTGAAGACGAATCGGAACAAATGACCGCCCCCGCCCTGCCCCCACCCCTGTATCACTTCATACCAAGTGTGGTGTGCTTACCTAAAACCAGTTCATTCATCCCTTAATTTTTTATGACGATTGTTGTTATTTTCCTTGTTATTATTATTTGGGTGTTTTGTTTTCCTTAGCAGCTCTCCACACTAAAACTCAGAACGTTGTGGGGAGAAGCCATGAGTTAACTCTGCGCTGGGGTGAGATGTGGCTGGAACCAACCCAGCACCGCAGCCAAGGCTGCCGCTTGCACTAATCTCTATTGATTTAAAGCTTTATTTAGCCTTCATCTGTACTCTCGTAGTGGATAAGATCTTGCCACATTTTATTAGTGAGGTTGAGAGATGTATCATTTGTTTGTTGTTCTGTCCCCTCCCCCAAAATTAAACTGTGAAATTTGTGATTTGTTTAAACTCTGGGTGAATCATGGCTTAGTTTGCATGTCCAGCTAATTTGTTCCTATACATTTTGTTTCTTTTTCTCCTTCTCTGAGGGCTCTTACAAAAAGAAAAAAGAAAGAAATATATATATATATGGATCTTCTGAAAAGTTTTTTGAGGTGCAAGTTTCTCTCTTTTGTTTTTTCTCTTTGATTTATAAACACGATGCTGAGATTCAATCACTACATGAAACTCTTGGCTGTGAAAACAAAACAAAAACCCAGGGCTGTTTTTCCCACCAGCCCTCAGGGGAAGCTGTGTGGCAGTCAGATGCCCGTTTGTTTCAGAAAGTTTCACCATTCTTTCCAGCTCTGTTCCTGTCTTTCCTCCAGAAGGAAGTTGATCCTAGTGATTTCAGCCCATGCATTGAACAGGAAACAATAATAAATGTGTATAATTCATATTTTTCTAAAGGGAACTTTAAAAACTGCTGCTACATGTTGTGTAAAAAACAGGTTTATGCCACATGAACAGAGAATCACAAGTTCGATTTTGATACTTCTTGTTCCTCTTTGTATCCAGTTGTATAGTACTTCCAAATTCAAAATGAGAAGAAATGCTGTTCTGTATCAAACCATCTAAAAGCAATAAATGTTATATTTTTAAAATGGGGGAAAAAACCCAAGGAGAAACACACCAGGACACATACTAATCAAATTAACAAAAACTAAATACAAAAATATATATATTAAAAGCAGCAAGGGAAAAGCAACAAGTAACATACAAGGGAACCTCATATGTTTAACAGCTGATCTTTCAGCAGAAACTCTGCAGGCCAGAAGGGAGTGGCAGTATATATTTAAAGTACTGAAAGGGAAAAATGTACAACAAAGATTTTTGGTTGCATCAAAGATCCTTGTACCTGGCAAGGAACTAATTCAAAATTGATGAAGAAATGAAAAGCTTTTCAGACAAGCAGCAGTTAAGAGAATTCAGTGCTACCAAACCAGCTTTACAACAAATGTTAAATGGACTTACATAGTCAAGAAATACAAGAGAAGAAAAAAGGTCTGCAAAATCAACCCCAAACAATTAAGAAAATGGCAATAGGAAAATATATATCAATAACTACTTTAAATGTAAATGGATTAAATGCTCCAAACAAAAGACACAGACTGGTCAAATGGATACAAACAAGACCCATATGTATGCTGTCTACAAGAAACCCACTTCAAACCTAAAGACACATATAGACTGAAAGCAAGAGGATGGGAAAATATATTCCTTGCAAATGGGAAGCAAAAGAAAGCTGGAGTAGCAATCCTCATATCAGACAAAATAGACCTTAAAATAAAGAAGATTACAAGAGATAAGGAAGGACACTACATAATAATCAAGAGATTAATCCAAGAGGAAGACATAACAACTGTAAATACCTATGCACCCAACATAGGATCACCTCAATACATAAGAAAAACACTACCAGACATAAAAGGAGAAACTGAAAGTAAGACAATAATAGTAGGAGACTTTAACACCCACTTACACAAATGAACAGATGATCAAAACAGAAAATTAATAAGGAAACACAAGTCTTAAATGATACATTAGATGAGATGGATCTCATTAATATATTCATGACATCCCATCCAAATGCAGAGGAATACACCTTCTTCTCAAGTGCACATGGAACATTCACCTGGATAGATCACATCATGGGTCACAAATAAAACCTCAGTAAAAATTAAAATAAATTGAAATCGTATCAAGCATCTTCTCCAACCACAACACTATGAAACTAGATATCAATTACAAGAAAAAAACTAAAAAACGCAAACACATGGAGCTTAAACAATACATTTCTCAATAACCAATGTGTTACTGAAGAAATCAAAGGGAAATCAAAAAAAAATTTGTAGAAACAAATGACAAAACATGACAACTCTAAACCTATGGAATGCAGCAAGCAGTTTTAACAAGGAAGTTTATACCAATGCAATCCTAACTCAAGAAACAAGAAAAACATCAAATAGACAACCCAACTTTATACCTAAATCAACTGGGAAAAGAAGAAGAACAGCAACAACAACAACAACAAAAATATCCAAAATTAGTAGAAGGAAAGAAATCATAAAGATCTGAGCAGAAATAAATGAAAAAGAAATGAAAGAACCAATAGTAAAGATAATAAAACCAAAAGCTCATTCTTTGAGAAGATAAAATTGACAAACCTTTAGCCAGATTCATCAAGAAAAAAAGAGAGAAGAATAAAATCAACAAAAGTAGAAATGAAAAAGGAGAGGCTACAACAAACAATGGAGAAATACAAAGCATTATAAGAGACTATTATGAACAATAATATGGCAATAAAATGGATCACCTGGAAGAAATGGACAGATTCTTAGAAAAGTTCAATCTTCCAAGAGTGAACCAGGAAGAAATAGAAAATATGAGCAAACCAATTACCAGCACTGAAATTGAAGCTATGATCAGAAATCACCCAAAAAACGAAAGCTCAGGACCAGATGGCTTCACAGGAGAATTCTATCAAACATTTAGAGAAGAGCTAATGCCCATCCTTCTAAAACTCTTTCAAAAAATTGCAGAGGAAGGAACACTTCAAAACTCATTCTGCAAGGCCACCATCACCCTGATACCAAAACCAGACAAAGACAACACAAAAAAAGAAAACTATAGAGCAATATGAACGTAGATGCAAAAATCCTCAACAAAATTTTAGCAAACAGAATTCAGTAACACATCAACAGCTCATACACCATGATCAAGTTGGGTTTATCCCAGAGATGCAAAGATTCTTCAATATATGCAAATCAATCTATGTGATACACAATATTAACAAATTGAAAGATAAAAACCATACGATAATCTCAATGGATGCAGAAAAAGCCTTTGACAAAATTCAGCACTGATTTATGACTAAAACTCTTCAAAAAATGGGCATAGAAGGAACCTACTTCAACATAGTAAAGGCCATATATGATAAGCCCACAGCAAACATTATTTTCAATGACGAAAAACTGAAACCATCCCCCTACGATCAGGAACAAGACAAGGGTGTCCACTTTCACCACTATTGACTATGCGAAAGCCTTTGACTGTGTGGATCACAATAAACTGTGGAAAATTCTGAGAGAGATGGNGACAGAGGATGAGATGGCTGGATGGGCATCACCGACTCGATGGACATGAGTTTGAGTGAACTCCGGGAGATGGTGATAGACGGGGAGGCCTGGCATGCTGCGATTCATGGGGTCGCAAAGAGTCGGACACGACTGAGCGACTGAACTGAACTGAACTGAACTGAAGTCGCTTTAGCTGTGTCTGACTCTGTGTGACCCCATAGATGGCAGCCCACTGGGGTTATCCCCGTCCCTGGGATTCTCCAGGCAAGAACCCTGGAGTGGGTTGCCATTTCCTTCTCTAATGAATGGAAGTGAAAAGTGAAAGTGAAGTCACTCAGTTGTGTCTGGCTCTTAGTGACCCCATGAATTGCAGCCTACCAGCCTCCGTCCATGGGATTCTCCAGGCAAGAGTTTCAGAGTGGGTTGCCATTGCAATATATGAACACATTGCAAATTGAAGTACATTAGTGGTAGAGAATTCACTGACACAAGTTTTCTCCCATATCTTTACATACTAAACCAGGTTCTTATCTCTGATCTAGGCTCCTTGCCTTCCTCCTACTAAAAACTTCCTTTACTACTTCTTTCTACTAAAAACTGATAGGTATAGTAATGCAACCAAGGCTGATCTCTGAGATTGCTTTTTATTACATGCAAATATTCCTAAACTTATAAGTTATTGGATATCACACTATATTATGCTACATGTAACAGTCCTGATAAAAATAGTATGTAGAGTTACAGGTAGGAGCTGTGGCTAATTTTGATCCTCCATTCTTTGATTCATGCTTGCTTCCATTTTTCTTCCTAAGATCCACCAAATTTTTAGAACCGTTTACTTTTTCCTAACTTGTATCACTAAACAATACATTTCTCCTCAGGAATATACTCTGTCAAGAAGTAGACTTTTATCCATTGTAGTTATTGTGCATGGAAGAGAACAGTGACACTCTGGCAGGGCCAGAGCAGTGAACTGGGGTAAGGAACTAAGTGACTAGCCCTATTTGCCAGCCTCAGAGCTGTTTCTAGTAAACTGTCAATTACTGTCTGAAATTTTTTAAGTCTCAGGAAAATGGCTAATTTGCGAAAGCTTAGTGTCTAGATAAAGATGGAGCACAGTGTTTCTAAATGAGCTAGTTATAGGTAAGTTACCAAACTTTTACTGGTCCCATATCCAAGTAAAAAATAGTAGGAAGTTCACAGACCATGCTGAGCTCTAGTTCTCTGATGAAATGGCAGAGCATGGCAAACCTTTAGGAATTAGGACATCTTTAAAAGACAGTAAAAAAGAAACAGTTTGAAAATTATCTAGCGACTATCAATTTCTGCATTATTCTTCTCAAAGCACTTATAACCTCTTTGTTTCGCAGGCTGTAAATAAAAGGATTCAGTAGCGGAATTATTATTGTATAAAATAAAGAATATATTTTGTTGTGATCTTCAGAGGGGCCAGACCCAGGACGCACATACATGAAGAAGAGAGTGCCATAGAACAAGGAAACAGACAGCAGATGGGCACTGCATGTGGAGAAGGCTTTGCTCCTGCCCTTTTCAGACCTTTTTTTCAGAATGGTAAAGAGGACAAAGGTATAAGAGACCATGATGGTCATAAAAGTGAAGACTTGTATAAAAGCTGAAAAGATAAACACCAGAAGTGTATTAAGTGTAGAATCAATGCAAGAAATTTTGAATAGTTGTAAAATTTCACAGTAGAAATAATGTATTACATTGGTCCTGCAGAAAGTTAATCTGAATAATAAACCCACATGAATGGCTGAATGCAAAAAACCAATGAAATATGAAACACCTATAAACTGAATACAGAGTCTGTTGGACATGACTGCTGAATAAAGCAAAGGGTTGCATATGGCTGCATAGCGGTCATAGGCCATGACCACCAGGAGGAAACATTCTGTGGTGACAGTAGACCCAAAAAAATAAAATTGGGTCAGACAGTCACAGAGAGCTATTACATGATTCTCTGATAAAAAATTTATAAACATTTTTGGAGTTACGGAAGATGAACAACAAGCATCTGCAAAGGCTAAACTGCCCAGGAATGAGTACATGGGGGTGTGAAGAAGGGGGTCCTTCCAGATGAGAAAAATCAGCCCAAGGTTTCCCGCCATGGTGGTGAGGTAGATGACCAGGAACACTAGGAACAGGGGGACCTGCAGCCCTGGGAGATCTGTGAGTCCTGTGAGAACAAACTCCATCACCAGAGTCATATTTTCTGTTGCCATATCTGACCAGCTAATCACTAAAATGAAAGAATAAATGAGGGAAAATTAACAAAAGAGTCATAAAAACAGTGGATTGTTATGTTACTGACATATAAGACATGCTTCTCATTTAATTAGTAGTTCTTAATTTTTACCTTCACTTATCTACTTTTATATATATTCAAAATTATCTGTAATAAAATGTTCTAAAATTAGATTCACTTAACTTGATAGGTAAATTTGCATTCACCAAATTTAAATGCAAGTCCTTTTCAATCTAACATGGATAAGTTACAGTTTTTAGAATTGCTTGAACTCATTGAAATTCATATGGAAGAAAATAACTTCTCATTCTGCCCAAGAAAAATATAAATGTGGAGTAGTCAAGAATACCTTAATTGGTGTTGAACAATAATGTAGAGACATAATAATCAAAACATTAAGATAGTGGCATAAGAAGAAGCCAGAGGATCAGTGAAACAGAATAGAGAACTCAGAAGTGGGTTCCAGGATATATGGGAATGTGGCATGAAACAAATATAATATTTCAGTTCAGTAGGAAAAGGACAGTTGATTTAATGGATTATGCTGACACTCTTTGCTGTCTATGTGAAAGGATTAGTAAGTAAGGTTAGTCTCCTGCCCCACACCATAGATACTGTCTTAAGTAACTGAGAAGAAAATGATGTAACATAGGGAGCAGAGAAATTGTTGTCCAAGAGAAGGAAGCCAGTAAAATAGACAGCTTGAATACATAGCAAAACAATACCCAGCAGAGTCAAGGGGTATATAATTAGTTTGGAAATATATCATCCACATATATGAAAGACATAGATTTATGTCTATAACATAAAATAAGAATAGATTTAAAAGGCAAACAGTCTAATAGAAGAATGAGTAAATGACAAGAATAAGCAAGTTTACAGATGAAGAAATCAAAATAACCAAAAATAAAATGAAAAGACGCCCAAATTTCTGTCACAAATACACACATGTGAACAACAAAAACACAAAAATGGAAGGATATTTCCTTTCTCATATATCAGAAGAGCAGAAATTAAAACGAATACAAATACTCAATGTTAACTAAAGTGAGAAAAGTGTTACTTTCATGTTACTTGTGGGACTATGAATTGCAACAGACTTTTCTTGAAAAGCAATTTTATGCAATCCCATTTAAGTTTTTTAAATACATATATCTTTTCATCTATCATTTATATATATACATATATATATATATCTCCTAGAAATAAAAGCACTGCTATGCAAAGGTAAATATACAAAGAATATTTACTGTATTATTGTTCAGAGTAGCAAAGACCATGCTATTCATGGGGTTCTCAAAATTGGGAAAGGAGTACATCAAGGCTATATATTGTCACCTTGTTTATTTAATTTATATGCAGAGTACATCATATGAAATGCTGGGCTGGATGACTCACAAGTGGAATCAAGATTGCCGAAGCAATATCAACAACCTCAAATATGCAGATGATACCACCCTAATGGCAGAAAGTGAAGAGGAACTAAAGTGCTTCTTGAGGAGGATGAAAGGCGAGAGTCAAAAACCTGGCTTAAGACTCAGCGTTCAAAAATGTAAGATCATGGCATCCGGTCCAATCACTTCATGGCAAGTAGATGGGGAACATCTTTTATTTTAATGAGATCCAAAATCACTGTAGATTGTGACTGCAGCCACAAAATTAAAAGACACTTCCTCCTTGGAAGAAGAGCTATGACAAACCTAGACAGTATATTAAAAGCAAAGATATCACTATGCCAACAAAGGTCCATCTTGTGAAAGCTATGGTCTTTCCAGTAGTTATGTACAGATGTGAAGGTTGCCATAAAGAAGGCTGAACACCAAAGAACTGATGCTTTCAAATAGTGGTGCTGGAGAAGACTCTTGAGAGTCCCTTGGACTTCAAGGAGATATATTTCAAAGGAAATCACTCCTTAATGTCCATTGGAAGAACTGATGCTGAAGCTGAAGCTCCAATGCTTTGGCCACCTAATGAGAATAGCTGACTCATTGAGGAAGACTTCGATGCTGGGAAAGATTGAGAGCAAGAAGAGAAGGGGGCGACAGAGGATGAGATGGTGGGATGGCATCACCAACTCAATGGACATGAGTTTGAGCAAATTCTGGGAGACAGTGAAGGATAAGGAAGGCTGGCACTTTGCAGTCCATGGGATAGCAAAGAGCTGGACACGACAGCAAAGACAAGATGCAGCAACAGTGAAATGGGTCAGTAAACCAGAGTACGTTCATATTATGGGATATAGTTCAGTCATGAAAAAAGAACTCTTCCACCTAATTTTAATTTCGGAATTTCCACAATGTATAATTATCACAGAAGAGCAAGATCCAAAGAAGTATAAAATCTATGGTCTCATCATTGTAAAACTAGCAATGTATTTTTTAAATATCTCTTTTTCATTGAGAAACATGAATAATAAACACTAAATTTATAGCACTGGTTTTTCTGGAGTGAGAGTAGAGATAGTAATAATTGAAGTAGAGGGGAGTGAAAGTCAGAATAACATTTCCATGAGAAAAGCAGCAAATATATATATATATATATATATATATCAGAAATATTAACTGGAAATTTAGAATCTTAACAAATACTTACCCTGCATCAGTTGGCCCAACTCCTTTTAAAATCTCAAATAACTAAATCACTGCTATCCTTACTTTTAGTTCCTGTAATGTATTAATATAATTTAGACAAGAATAGTAGCTTTGAGAATTTTTTTCAAGAGTTACATAGCAGAGTCTTTTAAAGTTACCTTTAGTGACTTTAGTGTACATACTCATTATTCCATGAAATTAAAGAATTTTTATTATATATAATAGGCCTGAAGTCAGAATTCCCATTCTGAAAATTACAAACAAGTTAACTTTAGGCTTCATAGCTTATCTCTCAAATTTTAAAACTTCATATTTATAAAATAACCCCTGATTTTTTTTCTTATCATTATATTTTCTATTTTTCATTCTTCTGTTAAAGTTTCTTATTAAGAAATATGAACAAATGTGTTATCTACACAGCAAAAATTCTAACTGAAATATTCATGTTTAGACATAGATTTACTTGCTTGCCCAGATTTTGTCTGATGACTTGAAAAAGGAAAAGACCTGTCTAGGGTTTTAATGTCTTATGTAGATATTTTCTTACCATACAGGCAAATTACAAAGCTATAATAATGAAAATATGAAAATGTCTGCATCCTCACCCAGCTCCTGTAAAATATGGGAAAATGAAAATGTGCTGCTTTTCTCAAAATAACATAAAAGGTACAGAGATGAAGCACAATTATTTATGCATTGCTTTTTCTTGGAAATGCAAAAGTGGAAGAATATAACATTTCTTTCTCCTATTTGCAAACCCATTCTTAAAAAGTTTTGAAATTTCTTTAATGCTTCCAAAGTATTCCCAGTAGGTAGGATGAAGTCAAAGTTGTTCTACTGGGCTTTGTAAGCTAATCATCAAATCATTATACACTTCTAGTTATAACAATTAAAACTATCCATTGTGTCCTCAAGGTTCACTTTGGGGACATGTTTAAAAATATCGCTGAACAGAATTGAGAATAAACTTGTTTCCCTTCCTCTTTCTTTTTTTTATTGCTCTGACTACCCAACTACCTATGTGACTTGCTCACTTGAAACTCCCAAAGGTACCTTAGAATTAACACGCCCAAATCTGGAGTTATGATCTTCCTCTATTCCACCCTCAAACCTGATATTCTTCCAGTGTTTCCTGTCACAGAAAATAAGGTCATAAACCAAGAGTTCATCTATCAATGATGTCTTAAATCCAATATTTCTTTTTATGCAGTCAGTACTAAAATCTAAAATACATTCATCCCTTTCCTGGCTTATTAAATAACTTCCTAACTATACGATATGCCTCTCTTAACACAGTCACCTGATCTATTTTCCACCCTGACACAGGACTGATTTTTATAAAATGTATAGTGTTTCACTACCAAACCATAATACATGCTTGCCCCTATTTAAATGTTATTAATAATTTCTCATTGCACATAAAATGACAGCTGAAGTTCTTTTTTTTTAGTTTTTTATTTTATATTGGAGTATTGTTGATTAACAATGTTGTGTTAGTTTCGGGTGTACAGAAAAGTGTTTCAGTTATACATATACATGTATCTATTCTATGGACTCTGTGGTTGTGTAACCACACACTGTAACTACTGGCTCTGTAGTTGTGGTGCACGGACTCTGTAGCTGTGGCACACAGACTCTATAGTTGTGGTGCACGGACTCTGTAGTGTGGTGCAGGGACTCTGCAGTTGTGGCACACAGACTCCATATTTGCAGCAGTGGGCTCGGTTGCACCCCTGCATGTGGGATCCCTGTTCCCTGACCAGGGATCAAACCCATGTCCCCCCAACGCTGCAAGGCAGACTGTCAACCATTGGAACACCAGGGAAGCCCCATTACCCATTTTAAATGTAGTAGTGTGTACATATCAATCCCAGACTCCTGATCCATCCCTCTTCCTGACCCCTAACCCACTGGTCACCATAAGTTCACTCTCTAAGTCTGTAGGACTGTTTCAGTCAACAACTGAAATTCTTAAGCCTCATATTCACGTCCCTGTACTGAGAAATAAGCCCAATAATTAACTGGATGCAGTTAAGGAATTTTATTGCATTGTATGTTTGTATTTTTTTACAGAACATTAACTGGACTTACAGATATGTTTCAATTTCTAAGTAAACTGACAAAATAGAAGTTAATTTCTCATTCATGATAAATATAAATCACATGTTCCTAGTTGTTAGACTATTCTATCCCAACTGATGATTCAAAATTCTAGACTCCAGCTTATCATTCAGGCATTTTCCACACAGAAGCTTCAGTACTGCTTCTGCTTTAAGCCTTGGCATTTTGGCCACGAGGTGTGTGGGGTCGTAGCTCTCCAGCCAGGGATTGAACCTGCACCCCCTGCAGTGGCAGGTGAAGTCTTAACCACTAGACTGCCAGGGAAGTCCCCACGCATAACTTTTTTCAGTGATTGTGTTCTCATCTGGATCAAGCTAGAAGGAGAAAATTCACGGGGGATTCCGACTGTGAAGGGCTTATGAGCTAGGAATAGCATGTCACTTTCAATCCTAAACTCAGTCATAATACTGCAGTGAACTGAAAAGGAAGACTGTGTATCTAGGAAGAAAAGAACATGGATTTGGTTATTAGCTAATTATTTCTTCTACTGTACTTCTTCTGATTATCATTGATCTTTTTTACCCTCCTTCTTGAAGCTTCCTCAATGGCTCAGTAAGTAAAGAATCTGCCTACAATGCAGGAAACACAGGAAACGTGGGTTGGATCCCTGGCTCCAGAAGATCCCCTGGAGGGAGAAATGGCAACCCACTCAGTCTTCTTGCCTGAAAACTCCCAATTACAGAGGAGGCTAGTGGGCTACAGTCCATGGGATCTCAAATGCTGGGGACAACTGAGTGACTAAGCACAATCACTGGGCAGCACTACATGATGCTCCTGGAGGGAGGTAACTTGTCTGGCTTGTGGACTCCACTAGATTAGACTAGTCTAGACTAGACCCATCTTCTTATGTATAGAATACTCTCAGCCTCTCAAGGCAGTCAAACCCAATTCCTATTTTGTCCTTAACTCAATAAAAAGCTGGGATTTCAAGCTGATACTTTGTTCTCTCCAGCAAACTCAGCTATGGCTCTTCCTTGTATAGATACCAATAATTTTTAAAAATTATTATTATTTTGCCATATGTTATAATTACACATGGGCTTTCATGCATGGCTCAGTGGTGAAGATTCCACCTGCCAGTGCACAAGAGGTGGGTTCTGTCCCTGGCTGGAAGAATCCCCTGGAGGATGGCATGGCAAACCATGCCAGTACTCTTGCCTGGAGAATCCCATTGACAGAGGAGCCTGGTGGGCTATAGTCCATTGTGTTGCAAAAGACTGGAAAATGACTTAGCAACTCAACAACAACATAATTACACACTCCCGAAACACAATTTTGTAGAATTTTTCTGTCATCCAATGGAGCACATGAACTTTAAAAGGCATCTATGGAACTTATCAGGTTAAATTAACATACTATCATCTTATAATGCACCAATCTGCTGTTTGACAAAATGTCCAGAAAATAAATGTTTCTTCAAATATAAAAAAAGAGCTAAGTTATTCCTGGAGCATGACCACCAGTTTATAACATTACCCACCCCAGATAAATATAAAACACTTATAATCCTCATTTCCAGGGACAGAGGAGTCTGGCAAGCTACAGTCCATGGGGTCGCAAGAGTCGGACACAACTTAGCAAGTAAACCACCACCATCAACCCTCATTCATGATTGGTATTGGACGAATACATTTTTCACACATCAGTAGCCATATATCTCATACCAGATATTGTATTGAATTATTCTATTTAATAAGAGCAGCATATTTGCAAAACAACAATAGGCAATACAACATGGCTAGGTTTTTGGTTTCTACCATTTTCCTCCATTCCCTATACAGTTTTGCAAAGTCTAGAATGGTAAAATAAATAAGAATGTAATGAGGATCACCACCATCACAGCCTTTGAATTTCTGAGAATCATACTAGTTGAATCAAAAATGCCCGACATGCTTCTCTGAGATGCAAACTTTTCCACTGAGTGAAGCTGGACAGTTTGCGTGGGGAAGATCCTAAATGACTAGTTGAACAGAACTGCTTTTTCTAAGGAAGTTTATGCTAAAGAAGGTCACAAGTATTTGCAAGTCCTTTAAATACTAGAGGAAACCACAATCTAGCACTGCCGTTTTCTGAGGTGTTTTGAATGCCTGCAAGATTGAACTATTAATATTTTTTAAATGTTAAATCACAGAATCTCTGGAGGGGGCTGCAATCTTGAGTTGCAAAAATTTCCTCTGACAAGCATTTAGGATATGGAAATCTTACATGAAGTTCCCTAAGAAAAAGAGCAAATTGCATTCACCGTGGACTATTATGGTTTCTTCATGCCTTTCAAACCAAACAATGATTCTCCTTAGCTCCTTAGCTTAGCAGTAACTTGAAAATCATCTCCAAGATATCATTTATGGGTATAGAGGAAATTTTTATGTAATGCTATATTTTGCTTTGCAATAATGAAAACCAGGACTAAGATTTTTATTTTTATTGTAGTATATTAGATTTACATTATTGTGTTAGTTTCAGGTATACAGCAGAGTGACTCAATTATCTTTCTCAGATTATTTTCTACTATATGTTATCAGAAGATATTGAATATAGTTAGTTCCCGATGACATAGAATAAATCCTTGTTATTTACACCTATTTTATGTATAGTAGTTTGTATCATTTAATCCTATACTCCTAATTTTCCCTTTACTCCTTTACTTTCCCATATGGTAACCATAAATTTGTTTTCTATATCTATGAGTCTATTTCTGTTTTGTATATAGATTCCTTTGTATTATGTTTTAGATTCCACTTATGAGTGATATATTTGTCTTTGAACTACTTTACTTAGTATAATATACTCTAGGTCCAATTGTTGCTAATGGCAGTTTTTATTCTTTTCTATGGCTGAGTTATCTTCCTAAAATATCTTTAGTCAATCATATATTGACAGGCACTTTGGTAGTTATTTCTATGTCTGGGCTACTGTAAATAGTGCTGCTATGGACACTTGACCTGCCTCCNGAGTAAGCTCCAGGAGTTGGTGATAGACAGGGAAGCCTGGCGTGCTGCAGTCCATGGGGTCGCAAAGAGTCAGACACCACTGAGTGACTGAACTGAACTGATGAACACTGGGATGCATGTATGTTTTTTAATTGGAGCTTTCATCTTAAGCAGATATATCCAGGAGTGGGATTGCTGGATCATATGATTCCTCTATTTGTAGTTTTTCAAGGAAACTCCATACTTTTTTTCATAGCTGCTGCACCAATTTACATTCCCTTCAACAGTGTACAAGGGATTCCTTTTCTCTATAAGCTGTCTCTTATACACATCTGCTGGATGAAACACAAGCTGGAATCAATATTGCCAGGAGAAACATCAATAACCTCAGATATGCAGATGACACCACCCTTATGACAAAAAGCAAAGAACTAAAGAGCCTCTTGGTGAAAGAGAAGAGTGAAAAAGTGGGCTTAAAGCTCAATATTCAGAAAACTAAGATCATGGCATCTGGTCCCATCACTTCGTGGGAAATAGGTGGGGAAACAGTGGAAAGTGACAGACTTTATCTTTTTAGACTCCAAAATCACTGCATATGGTGACTGCAGCCATGAAATTAAAAGACGCTTGCTCCTTGGAAGAAAAGCTATGACCAACATAGAGAGCATATTCAAAAGCAGAGACATTACTTTGCCAACAAAGGTCTATCTAGTCAAGGCTATGGTTTTTCCAGTAGTCGTGTATGGATGTGAGAGTTGGACTATAAAGAAAGCTAAGCACAGAAGAACTGGTGCTTTTGAACTGTGGTGTTGGAGAAGATGTTTCCCTGGTGGCTCAGACAGGCTTTACACTCAGGCTTTACCATCTGCCCGCAGTGCGGAAAACCTGGGTTAGATCCCTGGGTTGGGAAAATCCCTTGGAGAAGGAAATGGCAACCCACTCCAGTACTCTTGCCTAGAAAATTCCATGGATGGAGGAGCTTGTTGGGCTACAGTCCATGGTGTTGCAAAGAGTCAGACACGACTGAGCAACTTCACTTCACTTTGGACTGCAAGGAGATCTAACCAGTCAATCCTAAAGGAAATCAGTCCTGAATATTCATAGGAAGGACTGGTATTGAAGCTGAAACTCCAGTACTTTGGCCACCTGATGGGAAGCACTAACTCATTTGAAAAGATCCTGATGCTGAGAGAGATTGAAGGCAGGAGGAGAAGAGGATGACAGAGAATGAGATAGTCTGATGGCATCACCTACTCGATGGACATGAGTTTGAGTAAGCTCCAGGAGTTGGTGATAGACAGGGAAGCCTGGCGTGCTGCAGTCCATGGGGTCGCAAAGAGTCAGACACCACTGAGTGACTGAACTGAACTGATGAACACTGGGATGCATGTATGTTTTTTAATTGGAGCTTTCATCTTAAGCAGATATATCCAGGAGTGGGATTGCTGGATCATATGATTCCTCTCTTTGTAGTTTTTCAAGGAAACTCCATACTTTTTTTCATAGCTGCTGCACCAATTTACATTCCCTTCAACAGTGTACAAGGGATTCCTTTTCTCTATATCCTCTCCAGCATTTCCTGTTTGTAGACTTTTTGATGACAACCATTCTGACCAGTGTGAGGTAATATTGCATTGTGATTTTGATTTGCATTTCTTTAATAATTAGTGATATTGTGCATCTTTTTATGTGCCTGTTAACCATCCTTTTTGGAAAAGTATCTATTCAGGAATTCTCTCCATTTTTTGATAGGGCTGTTTTTTTAATGTTGAGTGTTTGAGTTATTTGTATATTTTGGATATTAACCCCTTATTAGTCATATCGTTTGCAAGTATTTTCTCCCTTTCTGTAGATTGTCCTTTTATTTTGTTTTAGGTTTCCTTGTTATGCAAAAGCTTTGAAGTAAATTAGGTCCCATTGCTTATTTTTGCTTTTATTCCTTTTGCCTTGCAGAAATGATCTAAGAAAATATTGCTATGATTTATGTCAGAGGTTTTGCCTATGTTCTCTTCTAAGTTTTTGTTGGCTTTATATCTTTTTAAAAAATTCTTTTGTTGAAGTCCAATTTGGCTATGCTTTAATTTGTTTATTTTGGCTATTGCATCTTAGTTTCTGTGCCAGTTTTTCTCTAGTTGCAGGGAGCATGGGCTACTCTCTAGACATGGTGTGCAGGCTTCTCGTTGTGGTGACTGCTTTTGTTTCAGACCCTGGGCTCTAAGTTGTATGGGCCTCTTTAGTTTTGGCACGTGGGCTAAGTGGTTGCAGTTCCTAGGCTCTAGAGCACAGGCTCAATAGTTGTGGTGCACTGGCTTCATTTCTTTGTGGCATGTGGGATCCTCCCAGACCAGAGAGAGAAACTGTCTCCTGCACTGGCAGGGGTTGGATTCTTTACCACTAGGGAAGCTGGTTTCATGTCTCATTGTTAGGTCTTTAAACCATTTTGAGTTTATTTTTGTATATGGTGTGAGAGAGTGTTCTAATTTCATGATTCAAATGTAGCTGTCCAACTTTCCCAACACTACTGCTTGAAGAGGCTATCTTTTCTTTGTTGTACACTTTTGTCTCCTTTACCAAAGATTGATTGACTGTACATATATGATTCTGTACCACTGATCTATATGTCTATTTTTGTGCCAATACCATGCTGATTTGTAGATTTGTAGGATAGTGTGTGACAGAGAAGGCAATGGCACCCCACTCCAGTACTCTTGCCTGGAAAATCCCATGGACGGAGGAGCCTGGTAGGCTGCAGTCCATGGGGTCACTAAGAGTTCGGCACTACTGAGCGACTTCACTCTCACTTTTCACTTTCATGCATTGGAGAAGGAAATGGCAACCCACTCCAGTGTTCTTGCCAGGAGAATCCCAGGGATGGGGGAGCCTGGTGGGCTGCCGTCTATGGGGTCACACAGAGTTGGACACGACTGAAGCGACGCAGCAGCAGCAGCAGCAGCATGACAGCGTGAAGACTGGAGAGTTATGTTTCTACCTTTGTTCTTTTTTCTCAGAGTTGCTTTGGCAGTTCCAAGTCTTTTGTGGTTTTATATAAACTTTAGGATTATTTGTTCTAGTTCTGTGAAAATGTCATGAGTACTTTGATAGGGATCACATTAAATCCATAGATTGCTTTTGGTGGTATGGTTGACAATATTCTTCCAACACAAGAGCATGGGATATCTTTCCATTTCTTTGAAATCTTCAATTTCCTTTATCAATGTTTTATGGTTTTCAGCATATGTGTCTTTCACCCCATTGGTAAGTTTATTTCTAAGGTGTTTTTCTGATGCTTTTTAATGGGTTTTTTTCACTCTCTCTTTCTGATATATATATATATATATATTACTCTTTTTCCAATATTTCATTACTAGTGTAAAGAAATGCAAGCATTTATATATATTAATCTTATATCCTGCTACTTTCCTGAATTCATTTATTAGCTCTAATAGTTTTTGTGTGGAGATGTTAGGGTTCTCTACATAGCTTATCATGTCATCTGCAAATGGTGACAATTTTGACTTTTCTCTTCCAACTTGGATACCTTTTATTTCTTTTTATTGTCTGATTACTGTAGTTAGGACCTCTAATTCTATGTTGAATAGAAGCAGAAAAGGAAGGATCAGAGCCATATATGATTCCTTTTCAGGCCCTAATCTGTAATTTAGTCAAAAGTAGCTCTTTTCTAAAATTTCTTTGGATGAGCAAAATAATGCCTCCACAAAGATGTGATCCTGCAAAAATGTTATGTTGCATAGCAAAAGAGAGTTAGTACTGCAGCAGACCTTAAAATATGGAGATTATCCTTGTTTATCTGAGTGGGTCCACTGTAATCACAAAGGTGCTTAAAGTGGAAGAGGGAAACAGAAGAATCAGGGTCAAAAGAAAATGTAACTACAAAAGTCAGACACAGAGAGAAGCAACAGTGCTGGCTTTGATGACAGAGGAAGAGACCGTTGAGCCAAAGAATGTATACAGTCTCTAGAAGCTGGAAAAGGAAAGGAAACAATTTTCTCCCACAGAATAAAGAAAGCAATTCTGCTCTAGTGATACCTTGATTTTACTCCAGAGAGATCTATATCAGATTTCTGCACTACATGCAGCAGTATTTACAACAGCTAGGTCATGGAAGCAACCTAGATGTCCGTCAACAGATGAATGGATAAAGAAGTTGTGGTACATATATACAATGGAATATTACTCAGCCATATAAAGGAATACATTTGAGTCAATTCTAATGAGGTGGATGAACACAGAGCCTATTATACAGAAGGAAGTAAGTCAGAAAAAGAAAAATACTGTATATAACTGCATATATATGGAATCTAGAAAGATGGTACTGATGAGCCTGTTTGCAGGGCAGTGGTAGAGATGCAGACACAGAGAACAGACTTGTGAACACAGTTGGGGAAGGAGAAGGTGGGACGAATTGAAAGAGCAGCATGGAAACATATATATTACCATATGTAAAATGAGTAGCCAGTGGGGATTTGCTATATGGCACAGGGAGATTAAACCAATGCTCTGTGACA